>CM059972.1:25500867-26100867 GCA_030490835.1 Annona cherimola | reverse complement strand
AAGGGCAGAGTGAGAATAAAATAAGAATAAATATAACAATTGTATGTAAAGATAAAAAAAATGACTAAAATATAAAAATAAAAATGAAAAATGGGCAGATGGGTAATTAAAGGGTAATTAATAACCTTGACTTTTTTTTAACCTACATTCACATCTGGGAGTTACCAAACAGGCAAACGCTAAGAAAATTCGCTCTTGGTTTGTCCAATTAATTTCCCAGTCACCGAAGCTTTGGAAGTCAAAGACAAAAATATTTGGACCTCGATTTGTCTTGCCGCGCAGGCATGCGAAGTCTGTTTTCAGACTAGTTTTCAAAATCTACGTGTGTACTTTAAGACTCGTCCTGCGTTTTTCTTTTAAGAAATCTGACCAGCTCCACGTCAAAATTGGCACTTGATCCCCTTGAGATGCATGCGCTGCTTGGAATGGATGAGAAATTTGGAATTTCGTATATAAATAATCTAGACAACCAAACCACCTGGTCCAGAAGCTGACATTTCACTGTTCTGTACTTTTGTTTCTCTTCCTTGTCTATTTTGGCGAGGCGAAAATATAAAGTGAGAAAATGCGAACAAGAAGAAGGGAAAATTAAAATATATTCACGACCTTTTATTCTCCCATATAAATTATTTACATAAATTCTGCACATTATTCCTCTTATACGTAACAATTATCGAAAACGGTTTAGGACAGTTTCACTTGTACGTAACAATTATCGAACACGGTTTGTAGTGTTGATTAGTTTCCATGAACTCTTCGGCTGTTTAGCAATACCTAATTGTATCTCAAATGCAACAAGATAGAGCATAGATTATATAACCATAACATGGTAATATAATTTTGAAACTATCACAATATGTAATATTCATAGTCATTTGCACCCACCCATCAAGAATCAACATTACGAGGCCATCAAAAGAGAAGCTCTAGAACAAGCAAAATATTATATACTTACTTGGAAAGGAGATCGACAACAATTTGTTGGCTAGATAGCAATAGCAAGGAGGGCACGAGAAGCTGCATTTCAGAGGCAAGGGACTCCAGTTGGTCGCTAACAGTAGGCAATCAGGGCAAGAGAGAGGAAGGGTAAAAGGCCGGAGCAGCCATAGCGAAAGACATGGAGGATGGATAGTCGAGCATTGGAGAGCAGCCATAGCGAAAGACAGAGGATGGACAGTCGAGCATTAGAGAGAATGTGAACAAAGACAGGGCTAGGCGGCTAGATTAGGGCAAGAAGCGGGCAAGAAAGGAGAATGAGAGGCAGACATGATGAGATTAGGGCAAAGAAACGGAGAAAATGGAAGGCGAACTAGAGGCTGCGAGATTAGGGTAAAAGGGAGATAATGAGAGGCAGCAAGATTATGACAAATAGGAGAGAATGGGAGACAATGAGAGTCTAGAAAGGGAGCAGGCAGACCAGAAGCGGCGATTAGAAGGGAGAGAATGGGAAAGGGCGAAAATTTAGAAAGATATTATATATACTCTGTAAACGGGTTGACGAGTGTGAAATATCAACCCTAATCTGTTTATTTAATTAAACGATTGAACGGATTGGCGGATCATAAACTATTTATTCAAAAATCTCAACCCAAATCTATTTATAAATGGGTTGAACTGGCTAGTTGACCATTACCACTAGCACCCTTAATGAGGACATCGTGTGGTGATTGTCCATGAACTATCTTGATCCGCTTCATAATTACCAAGCAATCAATATAAGCATTAGCAAAAATTAAAATGTCTAAAATGACCCTAGAACTTTCTTCCTCAACTGGCTTCCATTGCTTGCTTTGGGCTAAAAAAATTACATTTATGTTACATCTCCTCCATCTCTCTTGTCTAATTTAGTTAGCCTTAGATGTTATTATAGAAGCATCTAACATTTTTGTTGGTTTGTTTTCAATTTATAGAAGCATCTAGGCCACATAGACATGGATCTAAATTTTAAAAAATTAGGAGAGGATAGCTTAACAGCCATCATATTGTTCGAGCTAAAGATAAAATGGCTAGAAGAGTTATCTAGGTTGAAATTGACATAAGCTTTTAGATGGGATTGTAACCATTTGCCCATTGTGCAGGAAAGAGAGGAGGAATGACTGAATGAAACCCAAGGAATCTGGGGACTGAAGGAGTTCTAGTCTGGAGGATCTCAGGTCAGTGAAATCTCTTTCTTTTTTGAAGAAGGACCCATTCGGGAGTAAATGGGGAAAATTGCGTCATAGACCCTCTAACTATGTGTATTGGCATTTTGGACCCCGATGTTTGCGTATTAGCATTTTAGACCTCCAAAAGTTTCGACCTTTGCATTTTACCCCCCGCGCCCTCACGGCGTCTCAAAATCAGCGTCTGGCCTTCCCAAATGACGAGAATACCCATGACAGAAAAAGCAGAGGCCACGGCACCAGACCGGCCACCTGGAGGAAACTGAAGGTAAAGGTGGTGAGCGGCTTCGGCCACAACATCCCAAAACTGACTTGCCCATCCGCAGCCGAAGCATCAAGCAACAGCGCGATGGTGATCAGCATGGGCAAGTACAACACAAACATCCAAGTGAATGTCGCAGAGTAGACGGTGACAGTGGATTCAAGAGTGGGTCTTCGAGATTTGATTAATAAGGTGGAAGACGGTGACTAAGAGAAGAGGGCCACTCCTGAATCCACCGTCACCGTCTGCTCTGCAATCACTTATTCCTCCCCGCATATCTCATCTCCTTCTACAGCTGTATTATCATCGTTCGATCAAGATGGGCCGCGGGAGGATCGAGATAAAGAGGATAGAGAACTTGGCCAGTCGTCAAGTCACTGTTTTGTGTGATGCTCAGGTTTCCCTCGTCGTCTTCTCCAGCACCGACAAGATATCCAAATACTGTAGCCCTTCCACATCGTATGTGATTTCTCCCTCCCTCCAGCCGTTTCCTGATTTTTTTTCCCTGCTCTGCTCATGAATTGAATTCTGTTTCTTGAATGATGAAGTTTGGTGAAGATTCTGGATCAGTATCAGAAGGCTTCTGGAAGGAAGCTCTGGGATGCGAAGCTTGAGGTAGTTCTGATAGATTTTACGAGGGTCATTTGCTAGTTTGATCTGCTATGCAATCACTTATTCCTCCCCGCATATCTCATCTCCTTCTATAGCTGTATTATCATCGTCCGATCAAGATGGGCCGCGGGAGGATCGAGATAAAGAGGATAGAGAACTCGGCCAGCAGTCAAGTCACCTACTCCAAACGGAGAACCGGACTGCTCAAGAAAGCCAGCGAGATCACTATTTTGTGTGATGCTCAGGTTTCCCTTGTCATCTTCTCCAGCACCGGCAAGATATCCGAATACTGTAGCCCTTCCACGTCGTATGTGATTTCTCCCTCCCTCCAGCCGTTTCCTGATTTATTTTTCCCTGCTCTGCTCATGAATTGAATTCTGTTTCTTGAATGATGAAGTTTGGTGAAGATTCTGGATCAGTATCAGAAGGCTTCTGGAAGGAAGCTTTGGGATGCGAAGCTTGAGGTAGTTCTGATAGATTTTGTGAGGGTCATTTGCTGGTTCGAAAAAAGCTCAGGCTTTTTTTTCTCTCCACCTTATTAATCAAATATCGAAGACCCACTCTTGAATCCACCGTCATCGTCTGCTCTGCGACATTCACTTGGATGTTTATGTTGTACTTGCCCATGTTGATCACCATCGCGCTGTTGCTTGATGCTTCAGCTGCGGATGGGCACGTCAGTTTTGGGATGTTGTGGCCGAAGCCGCTCACCACCTTTACCTTCAGTTTCCTCCAGGTGGCCGGTCTGGTGCCGTGGCCTCTGCTTTTTCTGTCATGGGTATTCTCGTCATTTCGGAAGGCCAGACGCTGATTTTTTGACGCTGTGAGGGCGCGGGGGGTAAAATGCAAAGGTCGAAACTTTTGGGGGTCTAAAATGCTAATACACAAACATCGGGGTCCAAAATGCCAATACGCATAGTTAGAGGGTCTATGGCGCAATTTTCCCGAAGTAAATGATTCCAAACATGAGGATGTCAAATCTTTCAAGTTCCCGCCCAAGCTCATCACCTATGCTGAGGAAGTTGAAAGAGTCTCTAGGATCATGTGATTGGACGGATTAGACAAAGATAGAGACTTGAACTTGATATTGGACGCGAAATTCTCCCACACGTAGGTCAGAACTAAAGCCTATGTTTCCGAGCAAAAATCTGCTCCCTGCAAGAGCGACTTAAACCCGTTTGCTTTCCAGAGTGGGAGCTCTTATTAAGAGCCTTTATTGGGAAAATCCTTCCATAGGAGAAAGCAAGCCAAGGACAGGAGACACTACTCTGTCTCTGTATTCCACTCCTTGTAACCTTACTACTCCCTGATAATACGTTTTCGGTCTCCGTAGGCCCTATGATTTTTTATGTGATCCTATGTTCACAAAGTACTCTTTTTTCATGTAACAATTAGAGTATGGCTTTTTTATTTTCTTCTTTATTTCTTGTTGCATCCTTTTAGCCATATGACCCAAGCCATTGGTAGGGCTCAATAGAGCCTCGGACTGAAGGTAGGATTCCACGTCCAGCATCGCAAGTGGAGAATGATTTTGGATGTTTGGAGCTTTGACTTTGGCCTAACAGAGATCTAGATCAAAAATTTTAGACTCTAACGATATGTATGTTTGAGATTTTTTAAATGTAGTGTATATTTGATATTGGGCTTTGCTTCTATAAAACTTTTCTTCTATATAGCTCCTTTTATTTTTTACGCTTGATCGTCATGACCGGTTGTAAACAATAGCCATCTGCAACCCGTCATAACACTTATTTTCTATTTTTCTGAAAATGTTTAACAAAATTATTAATTTAAGTGTATATTAAATATATTCCAAGTTTTATAAATTTTAAAGATATGTATATATTTATTTTATATTTTAAACACAGGGAATTGTGGTCATTTTTATAAGGGTGAAAATGACCACGATGCCTTACATTTAAAAACATAAAGTAAATATATACACATATTCAAATTTAATAAAACTTAGTTTATAGATAACATATACCTAGATTAACCATCTCATTAAAATTTTAAAAATAAAAAAAGTTTTTAAACTTATTTGAAAAGATTAGACCTCTTTATTTTTAATATCTTGATAGTTGATAAAAATCTACTTTATCTATTATATTTAGCGTTATTTATATTATCACAGAAATCATCTCATTTATTTAGTATCATTATATTTAGGTCTCATCTATAAATGTATGAAATCAATATAATAAAATGATTTACTAATAAAAATTAATTTTAAGTAGTATTTCTAATATCTAAAATATCCAACATATTAGTAATATGTGGATAAATGATCCTATAAAATATTTTAATATATAAATAAATGAATCTAAGTATTTTTTAAATTTACACATGAATATATTCTTTGAGTGAATGTGTCCTACGCACATATTTACTTCGATAAAACTTAGCCTCATAGTTAAACAAATGATGTTAAATATAATAAATAGATTATATTTTATGTTAATCATCAACATTTTAAAAATAAAATAAGTTATATGAAATTGCTCATAAATATAGTAGATATATTTGGAAATAATCCTCATAATTTTTATATAAAATTGGCCTATAAAAATTTTAAATTCTAAATAATATATAAATGTAAATAAATTTCAATATTTAATATTTCAAATCGTAGTTGATAGGTCTGAATTTGGTTTCAGGCTTTGTTGAACCAAATTAGGTACTTAAATCATATAGGGAGGGAGTTAAGCGAATAAACTCGGATTCTTCATGAAAAAGATTTACTTATAAATATAATGTCACCCAAAAACTACAAAACCCATCTTAACTATGGTTTCGGTATCAAAATTTTGGTTACATAAGCTAAGGTACAAAGCAGGGTAATATTCCTCTCTCGTAGAATTCTCTACTCTCTCTTTTCCGAAAGAAAGAGCTAGCCAATGACTAAATACTACCTTTTATCTTGAAGGAAAAAATCCTTCAAGGGAGTTTATTAAGAAAACCCCCAACCATAGTTGATTGGACCCAACACTATAACCTCTAAAATAGAGGGTGGAGTGTTGATTTTATACCTGGTTTGTTTGACAATTCACGCCAAGTGTCAGAGGAAAATTTGTAATTATCTTATTAGAATTTTTCCCCTTAACGAGTGGTTGCTTTTGATAAGTTGAGCACCAATCAAGACTTGCTATTAGCAACTTATGCTAATTAAAGCCAATTTTGCCTCCCGAGACCATAAGATTGCTCATTAATATTAGCGATAATGCCTCACTAGAGTGTTGCAATATTAATGAGATTTTTTAAAAGTAAATTAATGAGCTTCTTAGTAGAAGTAAGTCGACATCAAGGTTATATAATTGTGTCTATCTGATCATACTCTCTCCAATAAGGCTCCACTCTCGTGCTCTAAATGCTTACACTTTAGGAGCTGTTGATCATGAAAGCTTTAGTCTTTAGGAGCTCACTATTTCTTTTGATGTTATCAAGGTATCAATGACTCATTGAGCCGAGAGGTTGGTATTTATTCTATCCCTATTGTCTTACTAATAGCTTTACAAACATATTTTGCCCACCAAGCTCCAAAACCCTTATATATGATATATTTATGTCCATCACAACACAATATATAATATAATCCCCTTCATTTTTAATATATTGATAATTGACATAAAATTCAATCCATGTATTACATTTAATATCATTTGTTTAGCTAGCATACTAAACTTTATCTAAGATGTTTAGGAAATGATAAAACTTTTCACGTTAAAGTTTTTTATTTGGGAGAAACGATATGATGTGACAAGGGTAATAATGAGGAAAAAAAAATTGAAAATAGATAGTTTACTTTTATAGTTTGTTGTGTAAAATTGATTAAAAGGTATGATAAACGTATAAGAAGATGTAAAAATAATTAAAAACAGGATAGTTATAGAGAGTAAAATGTTTTAAATTGAAAAAATTTTAGTTGAAAATTTTTCCTAAATTAAATAAGTGCATGCGTGGGCCGTATTTGCTTAAAAATAAATATATTTATGTGTAAATTAGAAAAAATTATTAAATTCATCTACATAAGTATTATAATGAAATAGTATTTTATAAAATCATTTATCCATATAGAATGATAATTTTAAGTAATGTAGATGATGAAAATACTACTTAAAAAATAATATTTAATATTAGATCATTTTATTATATTAATTTTACATATTTATATAATGATACACTACAACATTGAAACTAAATAAATGAAAGATATTTCTTAATAATCTAAGTCATGCTAAATACAACAAATAAAATGAATTTTTTTTATGAAAATGATGCTAAATACAATAAATAAAATGAATTTTTCATCAAGACAACGTAGCCCAAGCTAAATGAGTTTTTTCTCAAATTCAATTGAATCCATATACTAAGTGTTATTATTTTATAATATTTTTATATATTTATTTTTTATTTCTAAAAATCAAGTTTTAAGGGGTGAAAAAATGACTAAAAGCCCTTGAAACTGATGATTTTATAAAAATAAATATAAAAAAGTATTATAAAATGACAAGAATTGGAATGTAAATTAAATATATTTAGGAGAGCACCTTTATGAAGAAAAAAATATAACTAATTTTAATCAAAGCATATACTGTGAGATATAATGGCAGGATAAATTTTTTGTTATATCATTACAATGAGACAGCCGTCTTTCCTCCGGATTCAATACCATGATCGGACGAACAGACCCAAGTGGGATAATCAATCCCAAAAACATGGTTCTTAATTGGTCAATAGCCAAAGAAAAAACAAGTCACTCTATTTTTATTTACTTGATGGGTGACAACTGAACGGCAATGAAATTAATGCGTCCATCCCTATATATCATACTACCGAAGCACCCGAACACATGAACTAACCCCCCCAGTCAAAAGAAAAAAAGAAAAACATGATCTAACCAAACCTTTTTCCTTCTCTTTTAAATGGGAATTAATTAAAGAGGAAAAAAATTAGCGCAAAACACAAAACGTTAAGAGGCAAAAAAAAAAGAAAAAAGAAAAAAGAAAAGAAAGATTAGATCAACTCAGAGACAGCGAGACAATTGCTAGCCAGCTTAGAAAGTTTAGTATCGAAAGCGAGCATTGGAGACCGAAGACCAGGCACGTCTGCAAATGCATCCTCACATGTCTGGTAGTTAGTCAATGCAGCGCTCAGCATGCTGTTCAACGTGCCGGGATCCCTGGCGGCGACCGCCTCTCCGGCCGACTGCAGGTTGTCGAGGGCGTCGGCGTAGTTCTCCAGGCACACTTGGAGGCAGCTGGCGACGAATTTCGGCGCCTTGGGGTTCCGGGCAAACCTGGTGGCGACCCCAAATGAAATGTTGGTGTAGATAGCACATGCTTTGATCTCCATGCGGAGGACGTCGGCCGGAGTGACGTTGCCGGAGGACGGCAAGTAGGGCTTGATGGAGGAGATGCAGAGGTCGGGGCTGTCGGTGCGGTTGCAGATGGCTTGGACGGTCATTTCGAGGATGCAAGACGGCGGGGTGAGGACGGCGGGGAACATGCGCCGTTTGATTCCGCTGTTGTTGTTGAGGCAGGCGGGAGTGGTGGAGTAGACTAGAGAAGAGAGAGTGAGGAGGAAGAAAAGAGTTCTTGGCTCCATAGCAATTAAGCAAGCAAAGCAAGATGGTGTGACTCTTCAAAAAAAAAAAAAAAAAAAGATGGCGTGAGAAAGAAAGATTGATTATTGATTGTCAGTTGAGTAGTAGTGAATGACGGGAAGATCAGTCGCTAGAAATAAACATGTGTAGATGGAAAATAGGAAAGAATCCAAATATAGAAGAATTAGAAAAGAGAAAGTGGGAAGAATGGGGGGGATTCGCAAGTTAGAAGATGAGGGTGGTTGCCTATACATGTGGAAAGGGTTAGTTATAACCGTTTCGGCACGAAAATTGCGGTGTTCGCACTTTCTGGGCTATCAGTGCTCGGCCCACATGGGTCAATGGTCCTGCCTCTGCCCGGCCCCCATCCTAGGGGATTGGGATTAGGGAACATGAGGCAAATTAATAAATATTCCGGCAGAATTAGACCTGGGATTAGGGCCCGATCGTGCATGCATGCCTGTGGTTTTATTTATATTCATAAACTTTCAATAATGTCTATCATACTTACGAATTTTAATCCTAATCATACATATACCCATGATATTAAACATCCGTTAAAAGCGTCCGTTAATCCTCTCTACATGGAACTTGCTCCTACGTTTTGGTTATCAATTGCGTGGAAATTAAATTTCGAGGCTAAAAAATAACCAGAAACCCCAGGCCCACATTTTAAATTTAGTATATAAGCAAGAAAAAAAATTCTATAAAGGCCTTCTTGCTTGTAATCATATTTCAAGAGTGAATATTAAACCATTAAAATTTGTTTAATTTACTAGTTATGCGTCTCGCATGTTTTTCAGTTACCCATTTGAATCCCTTAAACTGCTTATTCCATCCAAAAATAATGATCTCGAGCAAATTAATTCAAATGAATTTAATTTCAAATTCGCAGAAAGTTTTTATTTTATTTTAAAATATGCGCCCATGTAATTCTACGATCATACTTGGGATCCATATGATAAAAATAAATAACAAAACATAAGGTTTTCCCTAACAAAAAAAAGCATAGGCTTAGCGATTACCATTAGCTATGAAACATGCCCACGGTCCCAATCTTTTTGCGATAGTTGGCTGCTAGCTGTTATTTCAGTTATTGGATCCCCATTTTATCCGTTATTTCCACCAAACACATTAAACATCGACAAAATATTTGGTTATCTTTAGTAGAACTTTTCCTAACAAATTTTCTTGCAACAGGACTTCCCATTTGGTTCTTTAACACATATGTAATAAAGAATTTTTAAAAAAAAATTGTAACAAAATCCTTTTTGCAATCAAAATTATCACTGAAAAAAAAGCTGCAGAGGTCAAATTATTTATTTGTTTTGGCTCACCATAGGAATTTTAGCAACAGTTAGTAACTGGTTAGTATTTTTAATGCTTTTAGTTCACTAATATATATACTTTAGAAATCATCTCATTGCAAGTTTTGACTGACCGACGAAGTTCATGTCACGGAGCTTTTTTTGCATCCGTACTCATATAGTTTGATTTTCAATTTTAAATTTCATTTCCATTTTGAAATTCCCCATCTCTGCCTACGCCATCCGGTTCTTATGCCCTCAATCGAATGAATGGCTTGGATTCTGTGATCAACAACTACTGACAACGGATTTGATATGACAACTATCACCTGTGGAACCCAGTACCGATGAATTCGAAGAAGATGATATCTTCCAAGAATACTTTTGTCATTTAAAGGTGTTTGTTTACCAAAAAAAAAAAAAAAACTTTCTAAACTAAAATTTAAAACTTTTTACTTCTCACAATTACTTTATTTTTAATTATTTCTACAATTTTTCTTATATTGCTCTATTTTTTAATTATTTCTACACAACTATTCATATATTTAATCTATTTATTTTAACTTTATATATATTTTCTATTCCTCATCATTATCTTTATTACATTATGTTATTTTCTTCCATTTCAAAAACTTTTATATCGAAAATTTCTCATGAAAAGTTTGTTACTTCTCAATCAAGCACACGCTTAAAGAAAACTATTTAATGTCTACCAAGTAAACTGCAACAAAAGTGACATGCCTTCAATTGCGGGCAAATTTAGGGGTCTTAACGGTCATGGTCAACTCATCAATCCACTCGTCCAACTTGTTTATAAATGAGTTTGGGTTGAAATTTTTGAATAAATAAGTTATGATTCACTGACCCATTCAACCATTTAATTAAATAAACGTATTATGGTTGAAATTTTATAACCTGTCAACCCATTTAGTAACCCGTTCAACTCATTTAACTCATTAAAGTTTTATGTATATAAACGTAAACTCATTAGTTATTTTCCCCCACTGAGTCTTCCTTCCGCTATCTAATTTACATTTTTACACCGCTATCCTAATTCGATTTTCCTATTTCTACCATATTTTCCTTTTTTCTACCCGAAAACACTCTCTCACATCTCCCCACAAGATTCTCGTTTGTCGAAGTCTATACCTTCGTATGATTTACCATACAACCCGTTAACAACCCGATAACCTATTTATTAAATTAATTGTAAATGGATTAGGATTGAGATTTTTTAAATAGGTAATAAATGGATTAGAGTTGAGATATTTTAAATGGGTTAGGATTAGAATGCCCAAACAATTAAATGAAAACAATTTTTTAAATAGGTAACACCCCTGGTTTCTATAAATTCTTAAATAAATTTTTATATCATTTAATCAACTTGGATGCCCAAACAATTAAACGAAAACAACTTTATGAGAGAGATAAATAAGAAAAATATTTTTTCTCTACTTCAAGCTCTAGACCTCCCATTCCAAATACCCTTACAACCACATGCATCCGAGCACGACGACTAGGGGTGTTAATTGTCATGATTAATCCGTCAATCCACTCATCCAACTCATTTATAAATGAGTTTGGGTTAAGATTTTTGAATAAATAAGTTATTATCTACCAACCCATTTAACCATTTAATTAAATAAACGGATTAAGATTAGGGTTGTGATTTTATAACCCATCAACCAGTTTAGCAACCCGCTTAACCCATTTAACTCGTTAGACCTATTAAATTAAATATAAATGTATTTGTCTTCGTTAAGTCTAATTTTTATTTTTTGACTTATGCTTTAATTCTATTTTCTTATTACTGCCTTATTTTCATTTTTCTTGCACTAAAAACACCTTCTTATCCCTCCCTGCGAGATTATCGTCTATTAGAGTTTAGGCCTTCAGATCGTCTACCATACAACCCATTAACAACCTGCCAACCCATTTATTAAATAGGTTATAAATGGGCGAGACTTTAAGTTTTTTAAATGGGTTAATAAATAAATTATGGTTAAAATATTTTAAATGGATTAGGATTAGACTCCAATTTATTCAACCTAATCCATTAAAACCCCAAGGCAAACTATATAGCTACAGTGCAATTTCATAAAAGGTCATGATATATGAGTATATATTTAGCCTATTGATTTCAATGCAACTATACAGCTTCATGCTTGAGTTTGGCAAAGTGAAATTCAAGTTAGGTTGTAAATGGATTAAAAAAAAAAATTTTAAAAAAAAGAAAATTTTCCAAATATGTGTACAATGTTGGACCAATATTGTATATGTATTTTTAAGTTTGCGAAAATCACAAATATGATCACAAAGTTTACATAAAATTACAAGTGTGTCCCTTCTATAAGAATGTTATTAGATTTTTATATAAAATGATGATAATGCCCTCTAACCCAGGTGATAAGCTTGCAATTTTTCCAAATATTATAGATATATTTGGTATTTCATTATTTTATATATTTTTACATGTATTATTATTTTAAAATTTTTAAAATATACGTATAATATTTTCAAAAGTTGTAAGTGCATCACTTGGTTTAAAGGATATTATCATTATTTTTCAGAAAAGTCTAATAATATTCTAGTAGAAAAGACACACTGCAATTTTATATAAACCTTATGAGCTTATTTATATTTTTTCAAATTTAGAAATACAAATGCAATATTCATAGAATCTTACACATATTTACAAAAATCCCTTCAAAAAATTCCAGTTAGGCTCAATCCAAGCTCAAGCTAACTAGTTTCTTTTCCGAGAAGAGTTCAAACCAAGCTGAGCTAAACTTGCAAGGTACTAAAGTGGGAGATCATTGGGATTCTACAAATTCGATCGGAAATTAAACCCGTGTCCATCAATTTGATAAACCTATCGACCTACACAAAATCCACTCTCCCATTCGTCAAACATTTGCCAGGTGGGTCTGCACGTTGAATTTTGAAGAGTGATACATAGATGCATCCCATCCGTCCATCGTCACAACAAGTAATTACATTAGAGCATTTTAAAAAATACAAAAAAAAAAAAAGAACTCTAAAACCAAGATATATCCAATATTCAATAGAATCTCCACTCGGTCACGCTAACATTAACCGCTAATGAATTTTATTTCTAACACAGATATTGTAATATACAACGGAAGTAGGGCTTTTTATTAGTAGGAACTGGAATCTCGAATCCCATTTGTGAAATGCATGGCTTTATTGGTAAGTGGGAGGAGGGAGATTCCAACTAGCTTTCCTGGTGCTTAACAAGCATGACCGGACAGGTACCGTTGTTCATCACGTAGTCACTGACACTCCCCAATAGTATCCTGCACAACACAATTAATAGTGGTGGCTGAAGAAGAAGATGTATGGACCATGCTGGTAGCTTATTGCAGATATCCGAATGGCTGCCATCATCTACAATATTAGTTCAGCTTTAACCCACGTTAAATAAATGCTTCAGGATTAAAAATGTTTCTCAAATTTCAATTGCACCATTTTCCAGTGCGTTCAGCTCACCATCTGAGAAATATAAAGAAAGGAGGCTGCCAATTATTTAATCTTAATTGCAATCATGTATTATCACCATATTCCAGGCATTCCAGATTCCCAATTCACGCCCAAAGTCTTAAGAATGGAAACCGATGGTGCAATCTACTCACCATGTTTGTCTTGCTAAAAAGATGGGACGCATCATGTGCCTGGATGATGGAGTGGAAGTATTTCATTTGCACGTATGATCCCAATGAGAACAGACACGAGTATTTGATTTCAAAAACCAACAATGAAACGAGTAGTTCGGTAGCATCCATGAGTCAGAATACAAACCTCTTGATCTTGCCCAGGCCTCTACTCCCAATGACAAGGAAGGTCAAAGGAACTGCGTCGATCGCTTCGCATATCTTCTCGCGCGGCTCTCCATAGAAAATCTTCAAGACGACGACAATCTGTGAAGGAATGCATGCACTTGAAATTCATCTGCCAAGGTGGTTGTGGTTGTGGATGTGCCTGTGATCGGCTGTCTGAAGATCGTATAAAAAACTCACCTCTTTCTGCTGTGCGACAGTGCTGAGCAAATCCAAGGACTCGGGGTCGGGCTTTACACCGTATTTCTTTGCAACCGTGGGTTTTGAGAATTCGCTCAAAGGAATGAGGGCTGCATTTACATTTTACAGCATATCCAACATTGAAATATTAAAAATTCATCGAGTTCTAGAATTTTTTTTGGGAGGGTATTGGTTTGTTAAAATAAAATTTTAGAGAAGGGTGACTTACGCGATCCGGTGGCTTCCCAAAGCTGCTTCTCTCCCTCTTCATAGTAGCCTTCGGGTTGTACATTTACGAGGATGAGATGATCGCCGGTTCTCACCATGTTTTCGACAGCAAATTCCAGGACTCTTTTGCTGCAAGATGAGAAATCTACAGCCACCCCAACGGCCCTCGACCTATCCATTTTTTTCAACTACACAGATTTTCTTTTCTTTTTTTTCCGTCACTTCTTTGATGATGATGATGATGAGTGTGAGTGTGTGTATGTTTGAGAGAGAGAGGAGATACTGTTTGTTGGGCTAGGCAGATTTTCACTAAAATTTCGGATCCATATTCAGACCCATACCAAGGATTCGACCAGTGATCTGCACCTTCGATTTAATGGGTCTTCTTATTTGAAGCCTATTTTAGGGAGGAGTGAAAATCGGGGCAGGTAAGGGTGTGCACAACGCTGACCTTACATTTAGAAATCCTGATTAACCCTACTTTTTTATATGGGTCGAGACAAGGTCAGTTCGACTTTCACCTTTCTTTAAGAGATCTTAGAAGAAACTTTGGGTTGATTTCCGATCGATATTGAAACAATAAGTCGGGTTAAAAAAGCTGGTCAAATTTTAAAAATTTATATACAGATCAATATAAACTTATACTTATGATAAATTTAAAGGTTAAATGAATCAATATTTTATTATTTAGTAAATAAAATACAATTCTCATAATAAATCATTACTAAAATATTTTAAATAATTTCGTTTACAACTTAACCTTGATAAATATATATATCAACCTTAAAAGTACCATTAATGTAAATTTTCAATTACAATTAAAACTGTTAAATTGTAAAATAATAATATTCATTCTTGTAAAATATAAACAATATAGATAATATATTTTATTTTATTCATAAATATGTGAATGAGATAACTTGAACCACATGTATGCAATTAAAAAATAAAAATTTATCAATATAAATAAGTTATAAAGTTAAACATACATCAACATAAATAATATTTATATTAATAAGTCTTAAAATAAAATATATTTATCTAAAAAAAACATTGACATAAGTAAATCATATAGTTTATAAAAATAATTTATACCTTACGGATTAGGGCAGGCTAGGTCGGGGCGGGACATAGTCGTCCTACCTCGCTCCTTTGAATTAAAACACGGGTCTAAAATCCTGACCCATCCTACCCACCAGGTCAAAATACTTACCCCGACACTCTATAAAATCAAGGTGGGTCATGGATCGACCTGGCCCTATTTCACCCCTAATTTTATGAACCGTTTACCAAATTCTCTCGGATGGTCATGACCCACCTAAAATGATTCATTAGAATCAAGGAACCCGATTTAATGCTCTTCTGTGCACTTAGTTTTAATACATCTAGGTGCAAATACTCCTTTTTAAATTTTTTTTTTACACAACTATTAATCTAAGTATATTTAACATGCTATTAATTTTTACCAATTTTGAACATTTTAAAGCATTTTTTGGATTTTTTAATTTTAACAAATTCAAAAAATACCAACAAATTTCCAAAAACAATAAAAATTAATATATATGTTAAATGCACTTAAATTAACAGTTGTATAAAAAAATTAAAAATTAGGTTAAATTCACTTAAGTGCGCCTGAGTGCATTTAGGCATGAACCTTAGATTAAAAGGGTGAACTTAGCTTCAAAGCACCCGAATACAAATACGCATTTTTAAATTTTTTTGAAATTTTTTTTATAAACTATTAATCTAAGTGTATTTAACATGTATACCAATTTTTACCAGTTTTGAAGATTTATAGATATTTTTTTTAGATTTTTTAAAATTAGTGGCGTTTTAAGAATTTCAAATTACTAAAAATATCATTGATTTTAAAAAATCTAAAAAAATATCCACAAATCTCCAAAACTGATAAAAATTGATACAAAACTTAAATACATTTAGATTAATGGTTATATAAAAAATGAGTTAAATGCAGTGCATCTAGTGTGGCGAATTTGGGTGCATTTAAGCCCAAATTGGCAATTGCAAACCTGCGGATGCCACAGTATCACTCGGTTGAGGATCATAAGCTCAAAGGGGAGAAGAAAAAGAAAGGAACGAAGGATATAGCCTCCAGAATCAATTACAAGCAAACCAGAACTAGGTAGAAAAATATACAATTTTCTAGCATGTTGAGAACCACCACCGCCTAGGGAAAACTGAGGTGATTCTCCAACAAAATGGGGGAAAAAGCAAGACATACATTCGTACAGACAACAGGGCAGGGCCTTCGTCCAACTTCTCGACTGCTTGCTATTCATCTGTTTCATTTTCCACTCCTGTATGAAGCGGTCTCACCGTCCCTCATGCAGGTCCTCTGAGAAAACTGCAGTCCTAGAGATGTTATCCGTGTCAAACATGCTCGTGCCTGAGAATGGACCAGAAGAGAACATGGATGAAGTTCCATCGGACTCAAATGTAGTTGAAGACTGTCTGAGATTGGGGCGGCTTGATGCAGCCAAGGTAGGATCCTGGCACTCCATTATACGCTGGACCATTTTAAGGGACTGCACAACTTCTCCCATCGTGGGTCGCTGGTTTGCTTCAGGAGCAACACAAGCTGCAGCAATGGTACACACACGTATGAAGTCATCTTTTGGGTACTTCCCTGTCAACCTTGGATCTGCAAGCTCTTCCAGTCGACCCTTATCTCGGAGAATTGGCCGAGCCTAAAAGCACAATAAACATTTAAAAGAATCTGATCATTATGGCTATATAGGCATATTGTACGCAATGCTGCATTCGAGTGCTCATGCATTTGCTAGTAACATAGGATGTCCTACACTTGCTATTAAAATAGGATGTCCTACACGAGGAAAATAAGTGAGGGAGACTCGTGGGATTGTTTCTTTGTTGCACAGAGGAACCAGTCCAAAATCATGGTATACACCAAATGAAAATAAAACATGAAACAGATTTGCAATGTCTCATTAGTCTATACAGAAATTGGCAACAGAAAAATGAAACATATTTTGAGGTCACGAACACCTGACATTAAGCACATTCAGTTGTTTCAATATTGAACTGTAGAAAAAGTAAAACTCAACAAGTCCCTGTTTTCTAATCGCCAGTATGGATCATGTGAAGGAATCCTTTTATCTGATAAGACATTTACTAATCCAGTTAAGATTAAGATTACTTTTTCAACTCGAAATTTTTCTATCACTACTAATTTTTTTATTTCACAGATATGCCCGTATATCTCGCTGCTATTTCACTGATATTGTTTCCATTTATCTCAAGGAAGACTTCCTTTTCACACAACCCAAAGTCATTAGATACGATACTGCTCAGATTGAAGGGGAATATAAGATAGCCACGGGATAAGTCATATTTTAAGGAGTGAAATTCTAGGCGGTCAAAGAATAAAACATACATAAGATGACGTAGCCAACAAAAGGATGTCAAAGTAGATATGACACTAACGAGAAGATTGATACAAAATTCAATCCCGTCTCCTATGGAAAGAAGTGGGTTAGTTCAGCTGAAAATATATTAGAAACCTAGTAAGTTTCAATACACAATGGCATTAGGAATCAGACTTAGGAGCATTGGAAAGGTTCAAAACAATATTAGTTGGTCACATCCATTGGAGACAACTACACTGACTAGAGGAGAGCTCAAAAAAAGGATGGAGGTTCTTAGAAAAAAAAAAATACAAAGAAATATGGGATGAAGGACAAAATTCAATAGACCAAAATGACATAAACTGGTTCAGATAGTTGATCTTACTATGGTGAAAAATGAGCTAAAAGTTCTTTAAAAGGATTGTGTTTCACACAACAGACTGGAGCTAGGTGGATAAAGTGGAGATGAATTTGCTTTCCTATGTGGACACCACATGCCAATCACCTTGACAGAATCATCCATGCATTACAAATGGGCAATCAAGGAAAGTTTCTGATACGGTTTGAAACTTGAGCTATAATGTTTGAGGTGCATGAAAGGAACAACAACAACAACAACAAGATGAATGGAATTAGAACTGAATGGTTCTGTTAACTGAATGGTTCTAACAGAAACAGCAAGAAGCCTTAGTGATAATAAGGGGGAGAAAAAAGATTAGAATGCACAATCATGTTCATAAATAACAATGCATACATTTCCAGCAAGACGGATAAATTTTGGACTTCCCAAAAGGTAAAAGCTCTTACCCAGGTGACAAGGTTCTCTTGCCCTGATGGCTGTGACATATCCACAGGCTTCCTTCCAGTCAACAACTCTAGTAGAACAACCCCAAAGCTATATACATCGCTCTTCACTAGCAGGTGTCCAGTCATGGCATATTCAGGAGCTACATACCTGAAATTTATACATTTTAATCTCAAAAGGACTCCCTGATATATAAGTTCCATGGAAGGAAAGTATCCTTGGATAAGATACAGGAGGTTAGCAACAGAGACTTACCCAAATGTGCCCATCACTCGAGTTGATAGATAATTTGCATGTCCTTCAGGAGCCTGTTTTGCCAGACCAAAATCAGCAACCTTAGCATGAAAATCATTCTCCAGCAATATATTGGATGCTTTGAAATCCCTGTGGATGACACAAGGCTGAGAATCTTCATGAAGGTATGAAAGCCCTCTGGCAGCATCAAGAGCAATTTTCATTCTGGTATCCCAATCCAATGGACAATTTGCACCTAGCGGACCTAAAAAGCACAGTGAATAATGACATCATGAACCAAAGATTAAATAATAGATGGAAGACTGATTGCATAGCATACATGATCAAGGCATTCATATTGGGGATCATTATTTCCCACACACAAAGCCACACCTATTAGGTATTACGATCATTCTCAACATTAGGCCTGGAATGCGTTGTGTCATACCAAGATCATTGAATGATCTAGCCAACTTCTGAGATCATTATCAAGACACAATCAATACATTCCAGCAATATCCAGCTAGAAAATTCTAAAAATTAGATATCCATAGCATCCAACCAAAGGAAATATTGATGGCATACCATGAAGCCAAGCCTCCAAGCTTCCATTTGGAACAAGCTCATAACAGAGAAGGTTCTGTGAAGAGTCACGACTGCTGTAGTAACCCACAAGTTTCACAAGATTGCGATGATGGAGTCTGCTCAGCATCTCAACCTCCACCAAGAACTCTTTATCACCTTGGTGCCCTCCACTGGTAAGCTTCTTGATAGCAACAGGTGTTCCATCACTTAGAACACCTTTGAAAACCTGCCCAAAACCACCCTCACCAAGCATGCTTGCACGTTCAAAATTGTTTGTTGCTTCTCTAAGCTCATCATATGCCAGAAGGCGTGTACTTGCTGGATGTGGAAGAGACCCATCTGCAGAAATGGAATCTGCAGTCTTCTGCTTGTCTGCAAAGCAAACTCCAAATATATGTACTATTAAATATAGGAACACGCATTAATCTCAAAAAATATATACATAGGAACATGCATGAGGACAAAGTATCCCTGAATAGGAAATTGCACGGTTAAATTGTATGATGATGATTGCATGCATGGTATCATTGCACCCTGAACTCTACAAAAGGATGCCAACTTTTTTGTCAGTTGGTCCTAATCAGTCAATAGGAGTGCAGACAAGGGAAAGGATGGGATCCTCAGGCCACAGTTGGTATAGTTGAATGATGGTCCTGATCATCCACCATTATGGCCCCCGGATAATATAGATTGGTGTAACATATAATAAAACACAAGTCTACCAGCACAGTATATGTACTGTAAAATTTAACTGAATTCAGATGCAGCCTGACCACATCCTTTTCTTCCAATGAAAATTAAAAATATAGTCCGTTTCGTATGACAAGCTCTAATAAGCTCTAACGCTTACATAACATATTAACATAAGTAAATATGGTCAGCTATGAAATTGGCTTGACAATTTTGGAGAGCTTTACTCAATAGCAGAAGGCTGAAAGTGGTTTGAATAATATTTTGAAAAATTAATTATTATTTTGGACCAACTGCTAGTGGTGAATCACTAGAAGAAATTTCCTGGAAGAATCACTGGATTAAGGTTAAGGAAATATCAGACTAAAATTTTACCATATCTAATGCTTTTTTGCGTCAGGTTTCTATGATTTATTAAATCTTTTATATATCATTCCAAACATAAGTCAGAAATGACATGCATCCCCATTGTTGTTAGTAAATTTTCCTCCGTCCAGCTGAGAAATGGATTTGCATTAGGTGTTTTGCTACTGAAGTTTTATGACAGGAAGTTTCCTTATCATTAGGATAGAAGTAAGGAGATTATCAACAATAAATCCAAGCAGTTCTGAGAGCATGTGAAATTCTAACATAATTGAACATTAGCATTGCATTTGAAACACATACTAGTATCTTTGGGCAGTTCATCCTTCTTTCTCTGATCGGATTTGTATGAAAAAATAACTATTATAGATATTATGAAGATGACAACCAGAAGAGCTGCGCCTATACAGAGGATGAGAACCAAACTCTGATGGTTTCCCTTTCCACCAGAAGAAGCTGCTGCAGGTGAAGAGGGCAAACGAAACGGAGCTTCCTGAGGCGACATATCCAAAGCTGGAGCTGTAATCAGAAGCAATATTCACCAATTAAGCATCATCAGCGAAGTAAAACACAAAGGAAATATACAATGCAGTCAACAAAATTACGAGGTATTGAGTAAATTAGACAAATAGGAAAGCTAAAATCCTAGATTAGTAGATGATTAGTCTTGACAAGGGGTTGGTTGCACCTACTGCCAAATACCTAGTGTAATTTGCACTTGGAATTGCTTCACCCCTGAACCTTTTAATAGTAGACTAGACCACGTAATCATGCTAAGAAAGGATTATCTACTGATACAAATGCACAAGATCAGTAAAATATTTCCAAATTCAATAAGATTCAATTCTTAGCAAGCCACCTGCTGAAATAGTTTACAATTGGTTTAAGAATAAAACAACTAAAAATATAAGAAATATCTTTCAAAAAGTAAGGACAAATACAAAAGATTAAGAATTACCGGGAGAAGGAGCTGGCGGCTTAAACCATGTTAAATTAAGAAGCCTGTAATCACCAACTAGTGCAGGGTCTAGATGGAGCCTATGCGTAACAAGAGAATCATTCATTTTTAACACTTCATTGGCAGTGAAACTTATCCCTGTATGTGGAGTAATATCCATTGTCATATTCAAACCAGATAAGCCAACTACATAGAAGTTTGTGATCTCAAACTGAGTCAGCCGCAAAGTGAGTTGAGAAGCTAATTCTTCCAAAAATGCAGAACTCCAATTTGAACCAAGTGAAACATTCAAAAGAAACAGCTCAAGCTTTAATGGATACACACAGTGACAGACCCTAGTGCCCCGTTTAGGAATCATATCAGGTCCGCAGCAATCTGCCCATGTAAAGAAGAGGAAGCATGCGTTAATAATCAAGTCAAAACAAATAAAGAAACTTAGTTTATTGGAATAAAAAATTTTCATTTTGGGAGGTGAGTGAGGAGTGGCAAGAGAGATCATGCATTCATGCGAATATGCATTGCCAGTTGACTTGTAAGGCTGGAAGGGAAATACGACAAAGAAATAACGTAGAATGCATCACATTGAAAATGCATCTCAGTATCTAACCGCTTACCAGGAATATCAGGAGATACTGGTGGTTGAGTTAAACTAGAAGGAACCAATGCAGCATTGGAGTGGGTTGGAGCAACATTCAACAGCCGTGGAGTTGGCTGACTGGAGCCAGGAGCAATACTTCGATTCCTCTGCATTGATGGTTTTGACAAATGTGCTGAACGTGAAGAGGGAGGGTGACCAGAAGTCCTCAATGATCCATAATGTGGAGGATGAGCAGGCACTAGCGCAGGTGAAGGTACTCCATGTGGTGAAAAATGCTTTCTGTGTCGCCTATGGATTGGTGGAAGAGTTACAGGAAGAGGAAGATTTGTACTTGGGGGCTTAATATCAGAGCGCACATGATCCCACACAAACAAGGGAGCAGTTGCTGGAGCTATGGATGTAGACAGTAATAGACTGTGCACAAGTTGGGCATCAACAAAAAATGAAGCAACAAATAATGTTTGCATATAGTGCAGCAACACCAGTTGGATATTTTTCAGTAAACCTGCAAATACATAACCAAAACAAAACTACCTTTTACACATTATAGAACTAATTATGAAGTCAACAAGAACCAAACTATAGAACTTCAAAAGGTGAATTTTAAAAACAAAATCACTTTTTTCAATAATTTAAATTTGCTTGTAACGAGGTCCTCTGTCTGCAATCTTTATCATTATGCATGCAATGCGAGATGCTATAAAAATGAAGACATCAACAATCAACGTGGACATCAGAAATCTGACATGACAAAACAAATCAAAGCAACCCAATTGTCTGCGGTTAAAAAAAAAAAATTTCCAATTGTGGAGCCCGCCGTAAATAGCAACATCAAGAAACTCGAACTTGTCAAATGCCACAATTTACCTGCTGATTCTCAAATTCTAAATGAAACCCAACCATCCACTTGATACACTACTAATCTTACCACTGACAGGACTGCGCAAATCATCCACATCATAGGTTTATCACGGTTTCTAACTAATGACCTACTGGAACTGATAAACATCTGGATGATTAGATCCGTATTCATGTGTCCGAGACATGATTCCCAAAAGAATATGCAAGGACTCATCCAATGTGCTCGTCCTGAATGTGAGTACGTTAATCATTCCTTTCTCCCGCGTTACCGAAGATGCCATTTTTCTTCTTTTTCCATTTCCACCTTTCTCCTTACTCCCTCAAATACACTTAAAATCTTAAAATCAACAGCATTTAGTTCATAGAGGTCCCAAAACCCACTCGGGACTGCAAAGCTCGTGCTACAAACACCTACGGAAAAAAGGAAAAAAAGAAAAAAACAAGAGAGAAAAAAAAAAAAAAAAAAAAAAAAAAGACGATACCCAGTACAAAAACTTGCTATTTTCACCCACCCTGATTGATCCCAGCATCCCCATTTCCGTCTTGTTAAGCAGCATATAAAGGGGGCCATCAGCCATGCAATCAACAGGGAGGGGCTGAACATCAAGTTCACCGAACCCATGGCAACCAGCAACAGAGCTTGAAATTAGTTACCTCGCCCGGACATCGCCAAAGCTAAAAAACACAGGAATAGCTTCAGATCTGGAAAGTTTCAGCTGCCGCGGCAACAACGCTGCGCCGGAGCAAGATATTGGAATGAAATGCATCAAAGAAAAACCAATCCTTTTGAGTCGGAACTCGGAAGCTCTGGTGATAGCAACAGTTACCGTCACCTCAGTTTGGGGAGAGATCGAGCTGGGACAGCAGATTTGGAGAACGGACGGCTCTGATTAATGGGGACAGGTATGATCTGAACCCAATTTGGAGGGCCAAGATTTTTGGAGGTTTTGGGTGGGGTTTTGTCAGAATCAAAAATTAAAATAAAAACAAAGATTTTAGATTTTGGATTCTTCGCTTTTTAGGGGTTTGAGTCGGAATTCGGAAAGCAAAGCGTGAGGCGTGCCGAATGTATCCCCGTCGTGTGCTAACGTGCGCACTTGACGGAAAGCACAATCTAACGGTAAAAACGGACCACCGTCACCGTACAGCGTGAGAGCATTCGCGCGACTGTGATTTAGTGCCTTGGCCGTTGCGTGGACTGTATTTTATCTTTTTAGATTACTAGAAAATGGGCGAAGCACAATTCCAAAGAAGGGTAATAAGGCATATCTTTTACTCAATTTAAAACCCTAGGTTTTCTATCGTATACATTTTTTTTTTTTTTTTTTTTTTTTTTTTTTTTTTTTGATGAACGGATACACAACCCTCTCCCGACCCCCTTTCAATTCGGAAAGGGATCGGACGAGGGGGATCCAGGAAATACATTTCCCAAAAAGTTATCTATACAGAGTTTCCCCAAAAGTTGTTGGGGAGGATGATCCCACCAAAAAAGATGATCAGAAATAGAAGAAGACATAAAGTCAGCTAGATCATGGGCCACCGCGTTACCACGCCTAAGAACATGATGGACAGATATGTGGGTGGCCCGGGACAGGACAGTTTTGATTTTGTCAATTATGATCCCCACCGGTGCGCGAACCGGTACATCCTCAGTCAAAAAGTTACACAGTAGGAGAGAGTCCGTCTCGATGAGTATACGCGTAAGAGAGAGCTGGGAAGCCCACCTGGCAGCCAACAGGAAGGCATGACCCTCCATGAGGAGGGGCTCCATGTTTCCCCTCCGCCTCCAACCTTGAGCAGCAATGAAGCGCCCTCCGGAATCCCTGACAATCGCAGCAAAACCCATGGAGAGTCGATCCCTACTCTTTCTAGCATCCACATTAATCTTGAAAGCTCCCCCAGGTGGTTTCATCCAACGCGGCACCAGAGTACGGTCCAGACATCCCCCCTGGATGATAGGCTTCGCACGCTTATACTCCTCGAAGAACCCATCACACCAATCAAATGTACCATCAAAATCCGGTCGGGTCCCCATCTCCCTAAACGTGTTACGCAGGTACCACACCCTCCAACAGCAGAGTATGAACACAGCAAGATCAGCAGCTCTGTTTTGATGAGATAGCGATTCCAAGATTTCATGAATGGAGGGCTGTTGTGAAAATGCCCCCGCCAACCTCCTGCAGCTCCCCCCACTGACCGGACACCCCAGGAATAGGTGATCAATGTCTTCCGTCACGGCCCGACAAAACGGACATAAAGGCTCCACCGCTATTCCCCTAACACACAGATTCTGCAGCGTGGGTAAAGCATTCTTAAACAATCGCCACCCAAAAATTTGTACCTTGCGAGGTAGCGGAGCACGCCAGATTGCCCGGTAGAAATTCGCATCTCCCGGGTCCACAACACCATTGCACAGCATTCTGTATGCAGACTTCACCGTAAACACCCCATTTGGTTCATGCCTCCATGATAGGCAATCATCCTCGATATTCGATGACAGAGGGATAGAGGATATAACATGCCAGCCATGCTCTCCCACCACAGAAAGAATAAGGTCCCTGTTCCATGTCCGCTCCCCAACGTTAATAAAGTGACTGACCGGCACATCATCCGAAATAGAATACGGGAGAGGCCCAGCCTTCTGTAGGTTGTTGTCCGTCCACCGATCGTTGAAAAAGCTGACCCTAGCCCCACAACCAATCCGCCATATGCACCCGTTCTTGATTACCTCACGAGCCTTCAGGATACACCTCCATGTGAAAGAGTCAGTTGGTTTCGGTTTGCAGGCCCATATATCATCATAGGGGAAATACTTCGCTTTTAGAACCCTTGAGCACAATGAATCGGTTGAAGTAGATAACCGCCAGACTTGTTTAGCCAGAAGAGCCAGATTGAATTTATGTAAGTCTCTGAAACCAAGACCTCCCGACAGCTTTGAGATGCACATGTCTCTCCACGATACCCAGCTCATCTTCCGTTTGTTTCCATTTTTCCCCCACCAGAAACGGCTCAACAGCCCATTAATTTCATGACACAGCGATTTGGGAAGCAAAAATATGCTCATAGTATATGTCGGGATGGCCTGAGCAACCGCCTTGATCAAGACCTCTTTTCCACCGCATGAAAGTAAACTTCCCTTCCATCCCTGGATTCTTCGCCATATGCGTTCTTTAAGCCCTTTGAAATATCCCCTCTTGGATCTACTTAGCCAGGCCGGTAACCCAAGATAATGCTGAAGATCCTGACCCGATGAGCCAAGCATTTGCAGAATCGACTCCCTATTGATCTGATCCACATTCGGGCTAAAAAACACGGAGGTTTTGCTGACATTTAGCATTTGACCCGAAGCAGCAGCATACTGGTTGAGGATGGTCATGAGGTTACTGATATCCTGACAAGCGGCCCGGACGAAGATGATGGCATCGTCAGCAAAAAATAGATGAGAGAGAGTTGGCCCCCGAGGGGTAATCCTGATGCCATGGATGCCTCCCCGTAGCACCTCGTTAGAAATGAGTGCTGACAGACCTTCAGCGCACAGAATGAATAAGTACGGAGATAGGGGATCGCCTTGCCTGATACCCCTTGAGGGTTGGAAGAGGCCTGACTTGAAGCCGTTGATCTTCACCCTATACTGAACAGTGGAGATGCACATCATAATCCAGTTTATCCATGTGGGGCTGAAGTTCATTGCTTTCATAATGTGCTTTAGGAAGGGCCATTCCACCCTGTCATAAGCCATTGACATGTCCAGCTTGATAGCCATCTCCCGCTTTCTCCCCCGTATCCGTCTCCGTAAAGCATGAATCGCTTCATAGGCCACCAGCATATTATCTGTGATCAGCCGACCAGGGACAAAAGCACTTTGTTGTTCACCCACAATATCTTGAAGAGAAGACTTGAGACGATTAGCAAGGACCTTAGCCAGAATCTTATATATAACATTGCATAGGCTGATGGGTCTGAACTGGGGAAGGCTTTGCGCACCAGCGCATTTCGGGATCAAAATGAGAGTGGTGGAGTTGAGGCCCTGAAGAAGGTTCCGTTGAGAATCCATGTCTTCCTCTTCCAAGAAACGCTTGCACCACCGGAACACATCCTGTCCCACAATCGACCAATGAGTCTGAAAAAATGCCGCAGACAGCCCGTCCGGCCCCGGGGCCTTAGTGGGAGCCATAGATTTTATCGCCGTCGTAACCTCCTGGAACTCCAAAGATCTGGTAAGGGATCGCCTCTGCTGGTCAGAAATTTTCTTAGTGATGAGTTCATCAATCCATGGGGCATCGCCAGGGTTGGAGGATGAGAAAATAGTTGAGAAATACTGCACCGCCAATTCTTGAATTTTATCCTGGTCCCGAACCCAGCCACCGTTAGAATCTTGAAGGGCATCGATGTGGTTTACCCTTCTTCTGTTGGATGCCATCAGGTGGAAAAACCTTGTGTTCTTGTCACCCTCTCTAAGCCAATGAGTCTTCGCCCGTTGTCTCCACAGCTGCTCTTCATCCTCCAATAGAAGATTGATCTTGAATCTGAGTCTTTTCACATCGTCGTCCCTTTGGTCAGATGGGCGATGGCAGATCAAGGATGCAAGCTCCCTCTGACGATCCTCAATGATCCTTCTGAGGTTTCCCCTCTTCTGCCGATTCCATTTAGAGAGTGCGTCACTGCATGATTTGAGCTTCCACCTTAAGAGTTCACCCGGATGGGAAAGCAAGCGTGGTGCCGAAGACCAGACATCTTGGATAATTTGGTGTGTTTCTTTGTCTCTGGCCCAAAAAATCTCATATTTGAACTCCCTAGGGGGCTTCCTCTGACCATATTTTGTGTCCAGAATCGTCAAGATAGGGCAATGGTCCGAAGAAGAAGTCGATAGATGGAACACCCTGGCGAAAGGAAAAAGGTTCATCCAACCGGGGGTGGCTAGCCCCCTATCCAGTCTAGCTTCGACCCTTTGGGCTCCCCTTCTGTTATTTGTCCATGTCATAGTCGGCCCAACAAAGCCAAGATCCAAGAGATTGCACCTATCCATCATTTCGCAGAAAATGTCCATCTGGTTTTGGGAGCGAGTTCTTTGGCTAACATATTCGGATGGGCCCATCACCTCGTTAAAGTCCCCCATAACAATCCATGGCCGGTCATCTAGCCCGCATAGATGATGAAGAATATGCCACCCTTGATGACGACGGTGTGTCTCTGGATGACCATAAAAACCTGTAAATCGCCACTCATGAATAGATGCATCGATATGGTGGGCCGAGTAGCTCTTAATATCCGCCGGGTATTCATTGTTCCATAGTAGCGCCAGACCCCCCCTTCTGTCTTCTGGGTCGACCGAGCAACAACAATCATATCTCAGTTTACGTCTAATTCCCTCCATTTCCTTAGTGGTGCGTTTGGTTTCACAGAGGAAAAGAAGACGGGGAGCTTTCTTCCTGACCAGGTCCAGGAGACACCGAATTGCGCGTGGGTTCCCAAGCCCACGGCAATTCCAAGCTAAGATAGCCATATCAGTTGAGGCAGGGCTGAGAGCCTGCCTCAGCCACTGCCTCATCCAGAGTGGTTTCCTCTGCCTTCCTCAACCTTTTGGAGGTGTTGTGGTCTTCTAGATGCTCATCAAGGAGACCCCTCTTCATCGGATGCCCCCCCGTGACCCCCATTGCCACACTAAGAGGCATGTCCATCATTCCCCTTGCCCTTCTTTTCCATTTTCCCCCTCTTCCCTGGTCCCCTGCTGTCCCCCAATGCTGCTGGACTGGAGAACATGCAGTCCCCACTTCAACAATTTGATGGCGAGACAGCCCCAACACCCCCTTGGTGAAACCTCGATTCCCCAAGGTGGCATTGGAGCGAGCTGGTTGGCTACCCGCACTGTCGTGATCATCTTCTCCAATTGCATCAGTAGGGACCCCTTCCACATCCCACAACTGCAAGGATGTTTCCCTCACAACCTCCTCATACCGCTGCACTTCCATCCCAACCACCCATTTGCATTTCAGTCCCGCAGACTTCTCCTTGGCGTGCACTGCATTTGCATTTGCAACCCCTAGATGTTGGGCGTCAGAAACCGCAGTATACTCAGCCCTCGCAGCTGTGTTTACGTCCATCGCAGCACTGCCACTAGGATGCAGCCCCCCAGCAGGTATGACGCTGACACGATCCTCTTCCGTGTGGGAAGATGAGTAATCAGCATACCGCTGCCACTCCCTGCTGCTGCTTGGAGGCACTTGCAGATCTGCCTGGGAGGAAGACAAGCTCGGTGTGGGGTTCAGACGTCGGGGTGTGGTGTGGAGCTGGGCCAAGTCGTCCTTCATCGCCGCACAGCTCTGTTCCAGCATCACGTCACAATGCATTTGTCTGTCGGGGCTGGTCTGGCTGTCGAGGCTGGTTTGGAGTTGAGCAGGAACTTCGCCACCCTCCCATTGATCGCCGCTCACAGGCTGGCAGTTTATTCTCTGCCGGACATCTTCCCCCAAGTACTTCGTAGGCAACACTCTGTTTCCCCGAACAGTTTCAGATCTCAAACGCATGGGCCTTGCTCCAACTTTCAAATAGCTTCCATATGGCATGTCGGCTTCCACCATCTGTGTATCCTTTGATTTGAGAGTGGAGCAATCCTTGAATGCATGCCCCATTACCCCGCAGCAATAGCAGAAGACAGGTAATTTGCCATATTGGAAGCTAAGCCATCGCCGTTTCTGATCGCCCACCTGGATAAACAGGCCTCTACGTAGTGGCTCCCGGCAGTCCACCACCACCTTAACCTTGAGTTCATACTCAGAGACCAGCACCTCTTCGAAATGCTCAAAGGAGTGGCCAATGCGCTGCCCCAATTGTTCTTTGTCCACGATGGGCGGGATACCAGAAACATGGATCCAAAGAGGAGTTTTCACGAGCAAGACACGGGCATAATCAATTTCTTCGCAGAGGTCTTGAAGGAGAACCAGGCTTCTGTCGAATAACCATGGCCTGCCCGCCATGATTTTCTCTTTGTCTGCCTGATCGTTGAATACAATTTTGAACAGGTTGTCCCCCAGCTCGACGAAGTGAAATGATGCAGTTGTTCTCCATAACCGTCGCATCATCGCCTGAAACATATCCCTGTTGTACGATTTGGACGTCCAAATGGAGCAGAGCACGGCAGCATTGTCGTCCGGTTTGATCTTCCTCAGTTCTCCGGATGAAATGGCCATGGTCTGGAGTTCGTTGCCGAGGAGATCCATTTCCGATGGGTTCATTTTCTTCACTGGCTGGAGTACCCCTTGAGTAAACAGCAACCCGGAGGTCCCCGTGCCTTTCCCTCCGAACCACCCCCAGGGTTCACCACCAGCAAAACTGTAAAAAAAAAAAAACGCCGCCGCTCACCACCCTGCCACGAGCACGACCTGGTCGCCGATCGGGCAGACACGGGGGAGACTTCTTTGCTAAGATGGAGACAACTAGTTCCAAAGAAAAGAGCATCTGAGCGTATACATTTTTAACTTATGTTAACCATTTAGTTATCATCCAGTGATTTTATTTGGAACAAGATTAGAGTTGTTAACTTCATGCCCAATGTCATGACAAAAAAAAAGGGAAGCAAAGGCAGACTTAAGACCTTTAGCTAGTAGGGGCAACTAAATATTAAAAGATTATATTAATATTTAAAATGGGACAATAATTTCAAAATAGAGCATTTTAAATATTTTTTAAAATTTTAAGTAAAATTGTATTATTTTCCTGTTTGTCACAAGCCACAATAATTCACGCTCAGCTCCAATCCGTTGTTCATTTTATTTCTACATCAAGGTATTATTGGAAGTTTAAAACTTTGTAATAAAATTTTCATTAAAAAAAAAACCTTTGTAATAAAAAATATTAAAATTTTACAGAAAAAAGATTTAAAATCTTTGAGACCAAGAAAAGCTGCTGATAAGGAAGCTCATCTGATAAACCTGGTTCAGACATGGTCCTGAACAAACCTTACCTTTGCTACCAAATAAGTATGAATGCATGCCAATTCAAATTTGAACCGATGTAAATATTGAAGAATTTCAGCCTTTGGCATATGCTAGATGTAATTAGATTAACGGTTTGTAACTTGAATAAGTTCTTTCATCTCAAGCGTGTGGGAGCTGATGAAATTATACATCAAGAGACGCAAATACATACAGCTGTTAGATTTTGGACAAACAAATATAATAATTATATATTATTTGCTATTATAAAGAGTGGTTTAATTTATCTTTCAAAAAAAGAGTGGTCCAATTTTCAATAAAAAATAGTCCAATTTAAAAGTAATCTTATTATGTTTATAGACTTAAATCATCTAATAAAGTATATATTTTTTATGATAAGAGCTCGGCTCCTATTACCTAATCTTTAATTTTTATTTTTATAATAAGCTAAATTAAAAATTTGAAAGATATGTGTCCTTATAAAAGTTGGGGTTCCCAAGTTATGCAAACAGAGTTTTTTTCTAACATCTTACCATTAAGAAAAAAAGAGCTCTCTCTAAAAAACCATAGGCATTAACTTACAAGATCAACAATACAAGATTCAAGAACAACTTGATAAAAGGGGAGTGATTATAATTTTAATCTCTAAAGTTTCTCAATAACAATATAACTCAAGCCAACTATAGAGTTTGGCTAAGGCAACCTAAAATATTTAGTAGCCGTTCTACAAAAACTAAAATAAAAATATTTACAAAATATCTAATCCCATTATAATTTATAAAATCTTTTCTTTATTCTAATGTTTTATTGGAATAAAAAGTTAAAAACATTATTGGAACAAAAAGTTAAAAACATCTCATTTTATTGATCAATAAGAGTTTTCCTTATATAAAAGCTCACTTCTATATAACTTCATCTATTTTTTCACCTTAATAATTGATGTGAAATTTAATTTATGCATTATAGTAGTGTTTGGGAAGCAAAAAAATTTCTCATATGTTTCGCACAATTTCCCGTACAACTTACTACTTTTCAATAATTTATTTATATTTTTTCTATATAATTATTTTATCACAATTTCCCGTACAACTTACTACTTTTCAATCATTTATTTATATTTTTTCTATATAATTATTTTATCAGTTTTAATTTTGAGAAATGATTCGATAATTATGTAAGTTATAAGCCTCTATTCTTATCATTTGTTTTTAATTTAAAAATATTTGTTGAAAAATTTAAACCATATGTCATGTTTATCCACGCCTATTTATTTATGATTCCAAAAATTACATGCTTTGCAAACTTTTGTATACTATATATTTTTAAAGTTTTATTAGTTTTATATTCACCTAAAAAATACTATTTTTTTACAACATATAAGTTTTCAATAAAAATTATTTTTGTTGTACAATAAAACAAGATCTATTTAGAAAAATATATGTTTTTCATAAATATATGTTTTTAAAATTTAAAAATTAAGAAAAATAGGGAGAACTCCATATTATTTCTTTTTAAATTTATTTCCTTTAATCCTAATTATTACAATTCCTTTTTAAAAATTCCTAGTTTTCCATTTTCAAACACTTCTTATACTTAGTTTCGTATGCCGCAGGGAATCTCCACCATTTGTCTAGACTCATTTTCATAGTCCTGTCTATAAATGGAAAAATCTTAATAAAATAGTTTAATATTAAATATTAATTTAAAATTATATTTTTAATATCTAAATTATCTAAATATCATTGCAAGTGGATAAATGATTATATAAAGTATTGATACATTTGAATGCATAATGTAAATGAATTCAAGTTTTTTAAATATATATATATATATATTTAAGTAAATGTGGCCATTCACATATTTGATTTGAATTAAATTTGGCGACTTAGCTGAACCATGATACTAAATACAATCCATAGATTAGATTTTCAATAATCATCAAAGTGGAGAAATTGGACGGGATTACATGAAATCATTTCTGTATAACTTACGGGAAACTCGGTAAATAAGTCATATACAACCTTTGGTCGGATTGGATTACGTTCGACACAGAAAATATAGAAATATTTTACAGCATACGTGTGGATTTTCACACAATTTGTAGGCGACTGCTGCCCTTAATTTGTCTTGTGAGAAGTTACCAATATCCGGGCGAACGGGATTTCGTCTGAGAAAATACGCGGGAAAGCAGAAATAGATGGAAGGCTGGCATATGCACGTGCTCAACAAGGTATAGTGTATCTGTCACTTGATATAATGTGATATGTATGTGACATCTCGTTCTTTGGAATTTAGGATTTGTGAATATGATTTTGGTTGACTTGGAACCAAATTGAGATGAATATATAATGATGTGGATGTATTTATTTTAAAAAGCTAGCTAAAATATTTTCCCTGTTTTTTGAAGTATTAATTTGTATAGCTACATCTTGATATGTGATATACTTAATTTCTTTAAATATCAATAAATATTCCACAAAGTTGTAAAATTTTTGGAAATGCATTAATTTCATTATTTGCTGATATTAGGAAATGTAATTTGAGTTTACATGAATTATAGTGAAACCAGGTACAATAAAATCAAAACAAATAAACAATCATAAGATTACGCTCACAAGATACCAAAATTTATTTAAAAAATTCATCAACTTTGAAGAAAAATCACGGAAGAAAAATATTAATCCACTATGATAAGCCAAGTTACCGAAATACACGTAAGTATAACTTATACTCATTCTCTATATGTCTCACACAAATAAGAATATTTTGACAACCTTTATCTTATATTTCATTGAAATACCATGTAGAGTTCCACTGAATCCCTAACTAATACATTAATAAATGAGACCCTTATGAACATTTACTTTCATTATTAAATTAAAATTTTATCCAATCGTTAATTTAAACTATCTAAAATATTATTTCTATATAAATGGATGATTGTATAAAGTATTATAACATTAAAATGTATATTTGAATCCATTTGAGTATTTTTTATAAGTTGTACATGTTATATTATTTAAAGCACATTAATAGGAAGATGGATTAGATTTTAGTTTACTCACCGCGGTTGCTCCAGATGCAGTGGTTCACTGAAATCTTCAGTTGGATTGGGGTATCATCAAAGTATTTTATTTTTCTAATAATTTGAATTGATCTTGAGATATTAATAATAAATTTATTTTATAATTAAATTATATAAGATAATAGTTTCTCGCCCTTCTACAATTATGTCATCCTTGACATAACCTCGTGATTTGCCTTAAAGACGCAACTACGCACTACAACAGGAATAGCTTTGGGCGACAAAATTGGCAACGATAAAAAAATTTTGCTGCTTCACTAGTCGAGTCGTCCTCGACCTAAAGACCAAGTTGTCGACCCAAGCCCTTCACTGCTCTCACCCCCCCTCTCCCTCACCTCCCCTGCTTAAGCTCCGATTCTCTTCCCTGTCTCTCTCAACCGCAACTTCTCTTTCGTTAGATCGTCCTTATTACTCAACAGATCCGATTCACAACAGATTCCCAGGGTTTTTTCTCCTCGATTTGCAAATTTTGATCGCTCTGTCTTCGAAGGCCGTGGAAAATCGAGTTGAATCGTGTGGTGCTTCTCTCTCCCTGATCTTCGAAGGCCACGGAAAGACTGCCCGACCTTATTCTTCCTTCTCTAATCAGGTATAGCTATCATCGTTCTCTTCCCGCTGGCAGTTATGAACCTAATATTTGATTTTTGATAGTAATATGTTTCGTTTTTAATTCACTTTTTCAGATTGTTCTTACAGATATTTTGATATTTTCTCTTGTTTTATTGACAGCAAATTGCATAGATTGCATAGATCACCTTGGCTTGGTATGGTTTCTCAAGCTGGCTTAGTTGCTTAATCACGTGGCTGGATATCTTGTTGTATCATCCGTCAATGTTTTTGTTGATGCATGATTGCCCGAAATGCTGAAATCTCATCCTTAAAAGGATTTTCCCGGTTTTAGCTAAATTCAATGCAAACACATGATCTATACTTTAAAACCTTGATTGTTGCAGTCAAAAAATAAGCAGATCATACACATTTGATTCATTTTTCAACATTTGTAATATAAAAAAATGGTTTGCATAACAATTCTGCAATTGAGTAAAACCACAGTGAATGGGTGATACCTTTCTCCCAATTTTGCTTCTCTATCAATATAGAGAACAGATACACTTTTCAAGCTCCACTGATAGGAATATACATTTAGAACCTCCAAATGTTGTTCCATTAATACAAATATATCATTTGTACCCTCCATTCATGGATTCATTGATACAATTATGCCAGTCATATTTGATTACCAAAAATTAATAGTCCAAAAGCAGAAAAATAACATACTGGATCAAAGGCTGGGGGTAATTGAAAATTACAAAGAAAACATAATATGATGCAGACCAAACCACAACAGATTCAATATTAGCAATAGATACTCCTAATCGTGTTTAATGGACCAATGCTTACTCGATGAGTAGATCGAGAATAACATGGCTTACAGAAAATAATCCCAAAATAAAGCACATCACTAGCTATTGTTAACCCATGCGTTTTGAGACTCAGGTATTAACATTTTCTATCAAAAACTTCATTGCTCTTGCAAAATAAACACTTTAGCATTGCTTTACTTGTAAATTACCCACATGTTAAAGTATTAAACAATGACATAAAATTGATTAATGGATGGACGAGATAATCAAAGGAACCAATACAACACACTACCTAAAGTACAGCTCCTTTTCCAAAATTTTCCTTCCAACTCCATGCAGAGACACAGGTTAGATATCTACCATAGTTGTTAAATGGAATTTGAGGTTTCCTTTTGCAGACACCCCATATTACCCATGGTTTTTTTTAATTATTATTTTAGTATTTTTTTTTTTAAACCCCTGCTCTTGAAGTCTTTAGCACTGGGGTGGTACCATTTTTTTTTCTCTTGATTTTGTTCCTTTTTTTTTATGAACAGAATGGGCAACACCTGATACTAAAATCTTTAGCCCAGGACGGCCCACATTTTGGCTTTCCATATCATTTTCCAATTTCATTGGACAAAATGGGCACAATCTAAAGGCTTTAGTGCCTGGTGTGGCACTTTCGAATAATATAAAAGCTATCTCATTTGTATAGGGGCAACGGCTTCTTTCAGATATCTGCTAAAATGCGATGGAAGGATCTGTTAAGTGAAGCCCAAGCTGTTTTTCACGCAGTTACCATTGCCAATTCTTGAATTTCATGAATTTACCTCCCTAAGTTCTGTAAACTGAGGTTCTTTGCTGAATTTGAGGTTGGCATTTGAATCCTTAGGCTGGTTTTTGGAAAATCGGGTGTCATTTTTGAGTGTTCTTTGTTTTTTGAGGCTCTACCCTGCTCATTTTAAGCTCAGATCTGTTGTTGCTACTGGATTTTCTTTGAAGTCTCCTTCAGTTTTAAATAAAAGTAACAGAGGAAGAATCTTTAAGCATTATGTAAGCAGTACAGCTCTGTTCCTGAAGGAATTGCAAGTCAGGGCTTCATGTGCATCTTAAGAAGTTCCTTTCAATCTGGTTACTTGTTTGAGTACATTTTAATCAAGGGAATTTAAGCTATAGTTCAGGTATTGTTACTTCCTTTTTTTGAGATTAATAACTGAATTGCAGTTACAGAGTTTTGTATGCTTTGATGGCTGGCCACATGGACTTTGAAGATTTACATTGTATTCATTGTGTTTAAACTTTAAATCCGTTTCTGCTTAAAATTGCAAGCCTTGACATCTATTTGAAAAGGCTGGAATCAGTGTTTTTGTTAAGAACATGTGTTTTGAAATTCCAGCAAACATCTAGTAGGAAATCTGATTTTGGGGAGCAGCGGATGCCCAACACGTTCCTATTGCGCAACTGTGCAAACAGCCATAGAATCTGTGCTGTGGACCAGCTTGAAGAAACTGGTGGCATCCTCTACTATTTACACCTTTAATCATAACAGCTATAATTTGGAACATATTGAATATTCCCTTATAAATTACATATATTATTACATTTATTTAATATCAGTGATGGATTTGGATGTGAAATGTCAGTGATTCGACTCTTTATCTATTGATAGATTAAATTTCAGCAAACCTTCTGAAAAAACCCTCCAGAACATTTAAGCACAACTCACCTACAAAACGCCACTGTTGATTGAAATGACAGGCTACCTGGTAAGGAGTGTATTTCAGCTTCAGAAAAGCTATAGTAGCCATGTAATCATAAGGAGATCAACAGAGAAGTTGAACAAAACAAAAGGGAGGAAAGAAGTTCAGGAGGTGTCATTATAGGCTAAGAATTGAAGGATTTTAATGAATGGTGGCACCGATATGGATCATTTCTTCTTTGTATTTCATTTAAAAAGTTCAAATAATCTCTTGTAGCAGCTTTCTTGTATAAAATTGGCCTTTCTGTAGATGGGTTAAGCGTAATTGGAAGTTGGTAACGTGTATGGATTCATTTTAGTGCAACAAAAAATGAATTAAAGGCTCTACATCGAGAGAGGATGGGTTGATTGTAGGGGTGTAAATCGGGTCGGGTTGACTCGGGTTGGGACAAATACAACCCTAACCCACCTTGTAAAATTCCAACCCAACCCTACTTTCAACCCTACTTTTCACATCTTAACCCAACCCTATTTCAACCCATCTCAAATCGGTTCGGTTCGGGTTAGAAATCGGGCTAATAGATTACACATATTATCAATGCTAGTTAAGTTTTTGTTCACCCCAAATTTCTAAAATAACAAAAACAATGATAATTGTAAAAACAATAAGTACTAATAAAAGTTCTACGTACCTTAAAAGTGGAGGATAAGTTTAGTAATCGATTCATTCTTTTGCTTTTGTATTCTTTGAGCAATGATGTCTTCTGCAAGTAAAAAAGTGAAAGTCAAGTAAAAGTATTGCAGTAAATTATGCAAAATAAAAAAAAGAATATTATAGTCTTACTTACCTTCTTAGTTAGCTTCTAAGCAAAGCAGCAAAACTACAAACATCTCAAACTCTCAATTGACCTGTTCGGTTACTCCAAATCACCAACGCAAGCAAACATCTAAACAACCTATTGACAATGCAATATAACCAAATAATCCAAACACAATTTCACAACTAATTAACCAAATATATTTCCAAACCAAATAAATTCAAATAACATTTCACAACCAAATAGTCGAACATATTTCCAAACTCCACACAATTGTATTTAAATATCCAAACAATATGAATGAAATACACTATCATAAACATATCCAAATACATATCTTATGAAACATAATCATATCCAAATAATTTGTTTTAAATAACATGTCCACAACATAACTCATTTAAAAAGCTAACACAACTTTTCTCTTCAAATCAAGTCTTATGCCCTCTTTGCGACTAGTATGTGCAGTTTTCCTCCTGAAATAAACAATTATCAAAGTAAATATGAATATATAGTTATATTTCTTATAAAAAAAATTCTTATATGAAGCATCTCCACTTAAAAATATAAGTACCTAGATCATTTGAGTGGAAATTCGTGCAGGCTAAAAGTTTCAGATTCTACACCACCTTGAGTAGCTGTAAAATAGAAGAAATCATTTATAGTATTAGTCGCAAGTAGTCAAGTTATAAATACATAATTATAGATTCAAATTACCTTCAAAAGGATGACTAATTTCAACCAAATCTTCTCCTTCCATTTGAAGATTCGCTGATGGACGTAGCCAATCTTGAGCACATATCAAAGCCTCAACTGAATGAGATTGCAAAGAGCTCCTAAAAGGATCAAGCACACGACCTCCTGTACTAAAGGCAGACTCTGAAGCAACAGTAGAAACGGGAATTGCAAGAACATCTCGAGCCATGTGTGATAAAACTCGATATCTTGAAGAAGCCCACCATGCTAAAATATTAAAAGAATTATCATCATCATCATCTATTTCTACAGGGTCTTTCAAGTATCGATCCAATTCATTGTTCACATCAAGACCTGCCTTTTTCTTTAAAAAATCCTTATATGAAGCATCTCCACTTGAACGAGAAGACTCAACAAGTTTTTCATTCTCATAACTACTTTCCTTCGCCTCTTGAGATACTGTCATTGGAGTATATTTCGTTTGGTAACTTTTGAATACCTCTTGCATTTTCAACTGAACTTTTATCAAAATTTCACTAACTTTTTCTGCATTATACAATAAAGAATATTGGAATCGAAGATATTTTAGCTTATACCTTGGATCCAAAACAACCGCAATGACCAAAATCATATTGATCTTGTCAATATCTCCCCAATACTTGTCAAACTTCTCTTTCATTCTTTTGCACATATCAACAATGAGAGGGTCATGGTTGGTTAAAAAATCCCTTAACAACCTTTGTGTTTTGCAAACTTCAACAAAATATAAATTCGCAGTAACATATGAAGACCCTGACAAAATTTTAGTTACCTCATGAAATTGTTTTAAAATAGCAATCAGCTGAGTTGCCTTATTCCAATCTTCACGTGTTGGAGGATCTTCTCTAATAAAGGAGACATCTTCTAACTCCATCTGCTCAAATGCTCTTCTGAATCTCAAAGCACTTTCTAACATAAGGTATGTAGAATTCTATCTAGTGGGCACATCCAAAACCAATGCACCCTTTTCTGTAATGAAACATTTTTTGATACATTCCTTAAACAATCTCAGCCTTGAAGGAGAGCATCTTACATACCGAACAGCTGCTCTAATTCGAGCAATTGCATCACCAATTTCTTTAAGTCCATCTTTGACAATCAGATTTAAAATATGAGCAGCACATCTTACATGAAAAAATTCTCCATCAAATAACAAACCATTTCTATTTCCAATGCAATGTTTCAAATGGCGAATTGCAACATCATTGGAACTAGCATTATCAACTGTCATTGTGCAAACACTTGAAATTTCCCATTCCTTTAAACTTTAATCTATTGCAGATGCAATTGCTTCGCCAGTGTGTGCACAAGGGAGAAGAGAAAAGCTAATAATTTTCTTATGCAAATACCAACTTGCATCAATAAAATGTGCTGTGAGACAAAGATAACCAACATTTTGAATTGAGGTCCACATATCAGTAGTCAAGCAAATAGTTTGCACCTTTTCCCTTAATAATTTTCTTAACTTTCTCTTCTCTGTTTGATAAATTTCTAAACAATCTTAAGTAATTGTTTGACGAGTGACAAAGTTAAACTGTGGCATGCCTACTTATATTAATCCTCTAAAGCCAACACGCTCAATAGTGCTAAAAGGCATTTCATCAATCACAATCATCCTGGCAATAGCTTTTTTAACAGCAAGTTGATCAAACTTCCAATTGCCTAATGTAGTCTCTCCACTTTCTTGACTAGTGAATTGCAAGAGTTGTTGTGAGGTCCCATCACCACCTTTATAACATTTTTCTGCATGTCTTCTAAGTGTACTTGTGTCAATCTTGCTCTCACATCTATATTGTGTTTTGCATTTTTTACATACACAGATTTGTGCTTTTGAAGATCCAGGTGCATGAACTTTTTCAAAAAATTCTCACACACTCGATGTTGCTTTATATTTTCGTTTTTGTGGTTTGTTGGATGTAGCTTCAGATGCTGCAGATGGTGTTGATGATGGTGTATTGGCATGCACTTCTATAACATCATCCTCTTCCATTCCAATTAATGCACAAATTCTATAACACTTTAGAAAAGAAGTAAAAATGAAAAAAATTGAAATAGTTAGTGTCATGTGATATTTATGAGTAATGATTATGAGTAAAACCCATTAAGACATGATCAAATGGGTTAATTTAATATATATGGCCACCAGCGTAATGCATAAAAAACCCAAATCCAACCGTTGCCACTGGTCTATCGTACAAGCCTATTGCTACTGCCTTTTATGGTTGCCCACATAACTTGATTCAAATTCAGTATAATATGTTATGCCAAATCCAACCTAAACATGCTAGAAAAGTAAGGCATCCTACTGCCTTAAAATCACTAACTACTCGACATTCATCTTCAGCATGCTCCATTTCTCTTCCTTACCTATGGGATTATATATGAAGATATAAACAAAAAGGACTGAGAGAAAGGAAATTCAACCACGGAAAAATATCAAAATCCTAGATGCACCAAAACGATTTGTCGCAGCGTGTTTAAATGAGATTAAAACCAAGAAGCGTACCCGGAAATTGCCAAATTGGTAGCGAAACAGACGTTTTCACGTGAAAATATTAAATTCGGAATTCCTCTCCAATTCCGGCGAAATTTTGTGGAAAACCTACTTCCCACAGATCAGATTAGCCTTCTTGAATGCCTCCTTGGATATAAAAAGCGAGACAAATATCGACAGCCGTTTGCATGCTGAGAAAAGAAAGCCAAGCGTCAACTCCTGTCCTCAGCAGCACGCCAGCACGATTTGCAGGTCGCAATTGAGGCCACCTTGCAGGCGACAGAGGCCACGATTTCTTCAGCGGCTGATGTCGACTTGACTGTAGAAGACGGCGGGCAGCCGGGCACGATTTCCTCAGCGGCAGATTTGCAGCCGATGACCGACGTCGACTCTGCAGTCGGCAGAGGCGGGTGGGCGCGATTTGCAGGGGACGCCGCGACAGAGGGGCAGAGGGCTGGCAAATGGCAATTTCGGTGAAGGGTACTAGGGTTTACTCTTTTAGGTTTAAATCAATTACAAGGGGGCAAGTCGGGTCGGGTTGACCGACCCCTAACCCAAGTCAACCCGATTTTGAAAATCGGGTCGGGTTGAACCCGATTTTCAAAAACCGAAATTGCAAAACCTCAACCCAACCATGTTAAAAATCGGTCCGGGTTGATGCGGTCTCGGGTTTAACCCGACCCAATTTACACCCCTAGACTTGATTGATGGCTTATATGCACATTCCTAGTCCATGAAAAACCATGGGTCTTAAATCAGTTCTGATGGTGTATATCAGTGTATGAAAATTAACAAAAATAAATTTAGCTAAAGACTAAAGAAGATACATAAAAAGAAGAATAAAATAGAAGGAAAAGAGTTTTGTTGTAAGTTCTTAAAACTATCTTACTTTAGATTGGTTTCACTAACATTTGGGTGTCCACCAATCTATTTCTTTGAAATTGGTACACCTGTGCAAATGTTCCTGGTACTCACTACAACAGGCTTGTGTTTCAGCAACAAATTTGATATATTTGATTTGGAGAGCAGGAATAAGGAATCGATGTCAGATGTTAACTCTGTGGTTCTAGATTCCTTTAATGCTGTGAAATTTCACAAGCAGTCTACTTTAACATATGTTATTTCTGGGTGGTAGTATTGTTTTCCATTGAGATTTTTGGATTTTCTGCCTCATTACTGCTTCCTTGCAAAAGAAAGGGTATCTAGATTTCTATCATATATTGGACAACTTCTGTCTCAGAATCTCAGCTTTCTTGGATAAGCTGATTTTGTGTCTGGTCTTATGTAGATGTTCTTTTGTGCAATGACCTACTTTTTGGACACTATAAGATAACATTTTTGGACCTTTCTGTTATACTATTGGCTTAAAATTACTTTGATTATACTCCTAGTACTAATTGTGGTTATATTTTTCTCTTATTTCTATTATCATTTTTGTTATTGTTTTTACAGATTAACAGGTTTTGGGTGATAGTGAGACTTACTGGTTGGGTTCTTATGCCTTCCATGATATAAGGTATCAACCCCACCAGGAGAGGAACTCTTGGTTGAGGTGAGTCATTCCATATTTAAATTCCAGTGATCATGCGTTGTTGATTTTTTTAATGTCTTACCAAACAGAGTATGGAGCAAAAAATGGGAGCAGTTTTTAAAAATATAAAATGTTAAATGGCTAGCCACCCTTGTGAATTTTCTCATCACTTGATTGTTCAGCATCACACAATGTTCATAGCACGTGTGCATTTCAGGTTGTAGAGGTAGTGGTTCTCTTCCAAAATCTCACACAATGTTCAGCATCACTATTGGTACTCCCACTGCAGTTACTGATTTAGATGACAATGGAGATGGGCCCGCTTTTCTATCAGCAACCAGTTCTGAGTAACTTGATGAGTTCTTCCGTTCCCTCGAATTGAACAGTAGAATATATTTCAATGCAAGTGTAACTAATATTGTATTGTATAAGAGTTATTATTTGATATTTTGAAGTGTAAAAGAGTTATTCATTTGTAAATATTGTAAAAGTTTTTCATGTTAATAAAATTATTTTTTGCATTTATTATGATTTTGTACATTTTTTAAAGTGGTGCATGGCATATCACCTGTGCTTTTTTGCAATTTTTTAAAAAAAAAAATGCAACAAAAATTCGTTGCAATTAACCAAGACTGGCAACAATGGCAACGAAATTTTTATTTGGAATTCGTTCCTATGGCATAAATGAGAAGTCAACAGATTTTGCAACGAATGTTTTTGTTGAAATTCGTTGCGTTGCTTAAATGCGACGCTCTTTCAGCAATGAATTTCGTTAAAAAAATTTTGTTGCCAATAGCAATGCCAACAAATTTTTGGTATAGGCAACAAAATTGTTTTGTTGCTGTTAACCAAATCTGTTGTAGTGACAAGTATATTCCGTAATAGAAAAATGCGTGGCAATGATGCATGTGCTTAATTCACAAGCTGCCAAAAATATAGTTTGTTTAGTAGATTCTTGGGTCTCGCTCTCGCCTAGACCACAGCCCTTGTGCGCACGTACGTAAATCCTAAAAATATTAAATAAAATCTAAAAATTGTTAAATTTCATGAGACATGCATTCTAGGTGGGACTTACATATGTATAAAAAATATATTTTTGGCCACCTAATATAGAATACAAAACCTAGAAAAAGATAATTAGAAAAAAAAATTATCTGAGCTAAATATGTAAAGATAAAAAAATATTATAAATAAGAAAGACAACAATTCATGTTGATGTCAGTAGAATAGGGTTACGTCAATATAAAGTGAATACACAAAGGATAAATGATTTTTAGTAAAAAAAAAAAATTAGAAAATGAATTATTCATAGTTAGAGTAGAATATAGGATTTTACGCATTTAATTTACATCATCGGGGCTCTAAGTCTAAACCCTCGATTCCATGCGGCGGGCCTCATGCGAGCTCATGTGAAGTTAGCCAATCTATATGTTTTTTTAATTACTTTTATAAAACCGTTCTCATAAGTGTATCTAAATTATATACGTGTGTATATTTTTTTCAAATTTCAAAAATCATTAAAAAGTTTTAGGTAAAAAGACTAATGAGAGCTAGCTCCCATGAGGCGGGCCGCATGAATCATTGCTCTTGCATATATCAATTATCAATGTCATGAAATTGAATATGTAAAATGGATGAACCCCATTTCAGAATAATTATGGCAATGATGGATGCCACATCTCTTTCGGAAATTAATTAGGATATTCGGCGCACACGGGGCAGGTTGGTAGAAATGCTTGCAGTAGATGGACCACCACCTCAGTACTAGTGCTGTTTCTGATCATTTCTATGCTATAATGAATTCTTTGGGACGTTTGGACTGATTGGGTGGTCCACAATATTTTCTCAACTGATGCAGCTAATTGTACACTTCCGACGCTTTATCTTTAGACTTTACCACATCAATAATATTTTCCCCACCTTTTGTATTCAATTAGTAGTAATACTGAATTTCAATGCATTAAGATGCAAAATTCCATCTTTAGTATTTTTTTGAATTTTTTTTATAATACTGGTAATCTATGTGTATTTAATTTATAAATCAAATTTTACCATTTCTAGAGATGTATATATATTTTTTAATTCTTTAAAATAGGGTAGGTTTTAGTCTTTTTAAAATGACTTAAATACCCCTATTTTTTTAAAAAAAATTAAAAATATATTTATACAAATCCAAAAATAATAAAACTTAATACATAAATTAAATATACTTAGATTAATAATTTTATAAAAATATTTTCAAAAAAATATTTTAAAAAATGGATTTTCGTACCCGATGCATTGAAATTGAAATATTACTCTTCAGTTAGCAAGAGAATGGAGAATTTCTTATATGGTCCCTTTACAAGGTGGTTGAGTGTGTGAGGTCTGGGCTTTGAACAGTGACTAAGGTGATGATGGCCTTCATTCACACCGAAAAGATGTACTTTTGGGGTGGGGTTACCCATAAAATTGCCGGATTTACAAGCGGTTAAGTACGTTAGGAGCGCTTCTTTCTCAAAAAAAAGTCAGTTAGGAGCGCATTTTAATTTAGGGTCCACTTGATAAAGCGAGAATGGGAATGATTGATATGATGGAATAAAATGAAAATAAAGTATAAGCGGATGGAGTAGCTGTAGAAAAAATATGAGAAAATAATCTGAATATAAAGACAAAAATAGAAAAAGGGATAATTACAAAATTAATATATTGACTTTTTGTGTCCCGAATGGAAGTAGTTTAAAGTTGAGTTAATTTCAATTATACCCACTACATTTGTTTTTAATTATAAATATATCCACTAAATTAAAAACTTTCACATATACACATTAAGTAGAGTGAAATTTCAAATATACAGCATAACGGTTTTCAAAACCAACAGTAGTAAGATTAGACCGTGCCATCAAAAGAAGCCTAGCTTTATTTGAGCATGACTTGAACATAGGTTAATTTAAGTTCAAACTCTATAACTAAGATCTTTAGGTTCTAGTGAGCATTCTGCAATAACGTGGATTGGAAATTTGGAACAGGAAATGTTTTATGCCCCCTCATGGCCACATACCGATACCCTCTCCTTTCCTTTATCTTTATTATTATTATTATTATTATTATTGTCAAAAATGAGAAAAAAGTTGTATAAAATTGAAAAAATTGTAAAAATTAAGAAATATTACTATAAAAAATAGAAAAACATATTGTTATTTTTTAAGAATAAAAATATTTTTATGAAATAGAAGATCTTATCTCATTCCATTCAAGTTGTGAATAGAGTTCACACCTTACGCCTTATTCTCGTACTGTTCCATTCTAAGGGGACGTTTGTTAACATACGAGTATGGGAACCATAGTTTTTCCATGGTATTTGGTTTCCCAAGACTAATTATTACTCCATCAATCACACTATTTTTTCCACTTTTACCCCTATTTTCCAATCATTTTTCCTACCAACTACATATAATAAACCTATTTATTCCAACTATACATCTATCATTTCCCACGATCCTACAATTTTACACATTACCAAACGTCCCCTAAAACATGATTTTAGCAACCATCAACTCCTTTAGTCACAAAATTCACTTACAGTGTAAAGACCGTTGTTTGGGATCTCTAAGTTATTAGTAGAAGTAATTTTGGGGTGATCTTTTGAAAAATATTGATAAGACCCTTCTTTTGTAATTGAATGTTAGAGATAATGCAACATTATTTCTATAATGGTAATATTAACCGAGTGCCGATCTTATCAGACTAGTCTCTAGTCCAAAAATATATTTTTTGAAATTTTTATAAACATGTTAATTTAATTTTATTTAATTTATAAACCAAGTTTTACCATTTTTAATAGTGCATATATTTGCTTTAAATTGTTAAATATATGGTATTTAAAGTAAATATATAAACATGTCTAAAAATAGTAAAACTTAATTTATAGATTAAATATATTAAATTAATATACTTATAAAAAAAAATTTAAAATAAAAAAATATTTTTGAACTGTTCTAAAATCACCGAATTTCAAACTGGTCCGGCATAATCTTTTTTCTTTTTAAGAGTGGATCTTTCTTCCTTCGATTCATTAATTCTACCCCACAGTGAAATTAAACGAGTAGATTTTAGGACGTCCAATCGGAGGTCCCACGAACTTATTATCATGCTTTGAAAGCATGGCAGGTTTGTATTCCAAATCTGCAGGGTAAGTGGTGCGGGAAATTAGAAAATGCACATCTGAAATTCTGAACAAGCTCTGGAAAAATTGGACCCTGATTCAGTGCTCCCGGGAGCGTGCAGTGCTGCATGCTCCCGGGCGCATACATATATTTTTTTTTATTTTTTTTTGAAAATATTTTCATAAACATGTTAACCAAAGTTTATTTAATCTGTGTGTAAATTTTTACCATTTTTGGAGTATTTTAGGTATTTATTTTTTATTTTTGAAAATCAGTGGCATTTTACGTAATTTTAAATTACTAAAATGCCACTGATTTTCAAAAATCAAAAATAAATATCTAAAAATCTCCAAAAATAGTAAAAATTGATATATATGTTAAATACACTTTGGCTAACATGTTTATGAAAATATTTTCAAAAAAAAATAAAAAAAAATATATGTATGCGCCCGGGAGCATGCAGCACTGCACGCTCCCGGGAGCACTGAATCGGAGTCCTGGAAATTGGGCCCCATTATCCACCTACAATGCATGCTTGGACACCCGTGCCCAGGGTGTTGTTGGCTCCATTATTTCACATCTGCATGCATGCATGTGCCTATTATTTCCATTGCTGTGAAACGTACCACCCGTAACAGTACTCTGCTCCACGGCTCCGCCCGATTCAAGTGTTTCCAAATCCTCACCTGTAAGACTTTGATAAGATGAAGACTGCATGTGAACGTGGATGGAAAAAGGATTGTGATATGTAGTGAATGAAAAATTATATAGAAATAATTTGTTATTTTTTATAATGAAAAAAAAAATATTTCTAAGAAATGAGTGATTCTGTAACATTCTCGACCAAGTTGTGAAATGAGCTCCATTCGTGCACGAATACTAGTATATAATATATATTCAAAGGATCTCAAACGGTGGCGGAGCCACGTTGAAATTTTAAAAAATATGTTAATAGGTATAATAATATTTAAATATTATATCAGGTTGGCCCCCTGTAAAAATTCATTCCCCCTGAAATTTAGAAATACATTAAGATGTATAATAATATTTTGAAGAACCCTCATTTTATACCTACACGGTGCATGCATGGCATTCAATGCAGTGCATGATATTAAATGTTGAATTAAACTTCTTAGCCGGATTAAATGCTTCAATACTGTAATTCTGTAAACAACTTCTTCACTAATCTCTGTGCTACTTTATTTGGAATAAACGATAATGTTATTTTTTCTGGCATTTTTATGATTTTTTTTATAGAAAGATATATCTTATGGGAAGTTAAATTAAATTCTTAAGGACTAATCTTGAATATATTAAACATAAAAGATTACAGGAATTCTCTCCAATGCATTAAATATACAAATATTATCATATTACAAATTGTTTATTGGCTAAAACTTTTTTCCTGGTACATTTAAAGGAAAAAAGTTCCTTCTATGAACTTATATAATTAATAATCAGTGAGCGACAGATTTTTTTTGTAATAAATTGAAATCTATGAGCACTCCAATGGATGAGTTATTAATTTTTCTTATATGGACTTGACTCTTGAGGCCTCTTATTTTTTATTTTTTATTTTTACAATATCACCCATATTTTGCTATGATTTAAGCCCAATTCATGCTATTTTCATCTTATATATTGCCTCAACTGATAATTACTAATAATATACATCATCCAGGGAAGAGATCAATGTTCCTAACACTCTAATCACTTGGACATAAGCTACGGCTTTTACCAACTAGGCTATGCTCAGGTTGGTGAACCCAAGACTTTATTGCAATGCATTTTGCAAATCAAGCCAATATTTAAACTTTTATACATATGTCCTTGCATTTTTTTGCTAATTATCTATCCATCTATTAAGTTTGATATATTGCCCTATTACTACTACAACAGTAAAAAAATTCGTTTATAATAAAAATTGCAAAAAATTAACTATGCAATAAAATGGGAGATCATTGGTGAATGACTATCTAGTTACTTATATTGTGTATTTGATAGTGTTGATAATGAGCTTATTATCTAATATTTTCAAAATATGAAAACTTGGCAACGACAATTGTAAGACATATTTATCTTGAATGGTTTGGAATACAAATATTCTGATAGTTCCTTATTAGTTACTTCGGGCATAGCTTCTATATAACTGGGTTCTATAGAGGCGATTTCATATAGCCCTTTTATTTTTAATATGATGATAGCCCTTTTATTTTAATATATTAATAATTGATGCAAAATTCAATTTGTGAATTGTATTTAAAATTAATTGTTTAGTTAGAAGATCAAGTTTCATCCTAATCAAATATGCATGAGTCGTATTTGTTTAAAAATATATATTCAAATGTAAATTAGACAAAAATGCTTAGATCTCTTCAAGTAGTATTAAAATATAATAATACTAATAATACTTAATGGAATCATTTATTCACACGGTAATAATATTCTAGATGATTTATATGTCGAAAATACTACTTAAAATTGACATTTAGTATTAATCATTTTATTACATTGATTTACAAATTTATAAATGGGGTTAATATACAGTAATACTAACCAAATAAAACAGTTTTATGATAATATATATGATACTAAATAAAATAAATATTAAAGATGATTTTTCATCAACCATCAAGATATTAAAAATGAAGAAGGATACATTAAAGAAAGATTTCATTGAAGCAAAGCCCGTATTTAAAATAAAATAAGATCTAAAAAATTTAAACATTAATTTTTTTTATTAGACTTAAGTGTAAACTTTTTTCCCCGTCCCCCAGTTTCAAATAAAATAATCCAGTTATGGCAGGTTTTGTTCGTCGTAGGGATCATCATGATACATACTCCAAGACAGATATATAGCTTGCTTGTGAAGCCTTCCTGACCTGTACTGATCAGGACTACTCACATCGAGATTTTATAATCTTTTTACTATTTCTTGATTTCACAAAGACACTTGTAAACTTTATTTGCAAACACACTTGTTAAAATGGTTATTAATTGCCTAATGAAGGGCTAAATTTGATGGATTAAACTTTAACCTACCTGTTGTCAATAAGTGGGACACCATCTAGTTAATATCGTTGCATGACTTTTATCATGTCTAAGTGGGTCATAAGTCAAAGTTGGTAGTGGGGTCATTTCTGCAAATAAATGTTTGCAAAATCGAAAAGATGTGTATAATATATATAAATATGGGCTGGATGAACTAAGGTCTTGTTGAATATGAGACATGGTGAGGCCCATAATGCGAGCTTGAAAATCCAACAAGATAAGAAGAACCCAAGTCAAGTCTCATTTACTTTGCTATTTGTAATCTCAGCCCACCTTGCCAATATATTTATATTTTTTAGTTAATATTATTTTATATACAGAATAATCTATTTTATCTACTACTTGGTTAGGGTCAACAATTGTTGTTATCGTTGGGATTGCTATTGACACGTATTTAGGATTCGTATGATGACATGTAAAAGTACAAAAGAAATTTTAATTTTTTTCTACACACATTTTTCATATGGTTTAACAACCTAACTACTTAACTACTGAACTTTTTATATTATTACTTTTATATTTTAATTTTTTTTGCATCTTTACATATTTTTAACTTTATTTTTTTTACTTGTAATTATTATTTTTATTATATCACATATTTCAATTACTTTTTTTTAATTTTTTCATTCTCATCTTTACTTTTACATCTACTCAAACCCACCCTTAATTGTATTTTCTGGGGGGTGGACCAATCTCCTATGGCACCAATATTGTAGGCGCGATAAGGGCGCCTGTAAAAATAACTTTTTATTTTAAAAATTCTGTACATATGTAGGTCATTTACATCTTCCATTCATTAAATTTTGAAATTTTTTAAATTTAGTTAATCATAACAAAATGCTAACTGAAGCCCCACATATCTGCACTTTTTTTTTTTTTTTTTTTTTACAAATAAATAAATTTTACCGCCGTCCCCGTAGGATCGAGATGGCTACCATTTTTTTGTCTTATAATTTATATGCGTGAGAAATTGGTCGACACTCCTTTCTTGTAATCATCATCCCGTAAATAATGCCAAAACACACGCGTGTTTAGAAAACCATAAAAGTTTTGTATGAAAAATTTTTGAAATAAAAAAATAATATAATATGATAAAAATAATTGTAATAAGTAAAAAGAATAAAGTTAAAATAGGTAGTTGTATAAAAATGATTGAAAAATAAAATAATTATTTAAAAAGATATGAAAAAATAATTAAAAAATAAAATAAGTATAAAAAATGAAAAGGTTTGAAAGTTTTATACCTAAAAAAAACACACCAAGTGATACAAGTTGGACCAGCGAATTCCTATTTAAAGCATTCAGAATTAATATTGGTCAATTCTTCCGCTTCTCGAGATTAGGAGCTTTCAACAGCGGCGGCCCTGGATCATTTGCTATCTGTAGTCATTTATAGGACGACTCAATATATAAAAAGAAAACGCTGACCAACAACGTATCAAGTAAAAGTTTAGAGGCATCTTTCAGTTGCCTCTCGAGTTGTCCTTTGTCTGTTGACTGGTGATTAAAACAAATGACAAGGGGGAACAAGTATTTACTCCACTCGAATGACGAAGAATTTGAGAGGCATTTGGCGCATCGCACTTCCTCTTAAGTTGTCTACATCCGTCACGTGTTTTGGAAGGAAAAAAAAATTAAAAAAAATTAAAATTCAACGATCGCCAACTAACTATTTAAAAAGTTTATTAAAGTCTACAATAGAAGGGTGAGAAGGCAACCGAAGAACGTAGGCCCCACACACTATTTTGACCTGATGGCGATGAATCAACGGCGGAATTTTAGAATTTTATCAAGCTAACAGCCCATGAAGCAGGACAAGATGGGCCACGGATCACGGAAGTACCTGCTCTTCATTCTCGCACGCCGAGCCCGGCCGTCTGTTCTGTAATAGCGATCAACGGCTGTGATCGCGTCCTGGAGGTAGGATTCGGTCGGGGCAGGAGCGATATTCGCCAATTCGCTCATCTCCTTGAAGAGCTGGGCCACCTCTTCATCCCCACCGGCCGCTACGCTGTCTATGATCCCGCTGCGGCGGAGGATCGCCGCATCTTTCTCCGAGCTGACGATGCACTTCATGAAGCTGGCATAAGCAGTAACGACGTGCGCAGTGCAACCGCTGTAGCACTGCTCGAACATGATGAGATTCAGGAGGAGTGTTCTGGTGCAATCCTGGATAGACAGAGCAGGAATTTCGATGGCCCTTTTACGGAATATGATGCCCAACAAGCTGCTTGCCTCGCCTTTCTTGAATTCGACGCCCGCTTCTCGAAGCTCGGATGCGGAGAATATCATGTTGGGGGGAGTGTTTGTCTTCTCGCCCTTGTGTTTGTCCTGGGCCGGTGCTGTTTGGGGCAGGAGAATGAAGTGGATCAGGTGGAGCAGATGCCTGCAATCATGGCTGGTGAGCTTCTCTAATGCAGGTTGGTTGTAGTTCGGCAACGAAGGCTTGAGGAATTGAGCGGCAAGGCAGGCCAAGGAGGTGTTTGATGCATGCGTCAGATCAAACAGTTGCTGAAGAACGAAGAAGGGAATTTGGTTTTCGAGCAGCAGCAAATCGTTCCTCAGTCTGGGGATTATCCATGGGATTTTGAAGATGGGATCGCTCTCGTCTATCGGAACTAGGCCGGCGGCCTTGAGGAGGAGCTGGATGATGAAGAAACCGTCCACTACCAACATCTCCACGAATTCGTCGCTGCTGAGGCGGATGGTCTCTGAATAGCATCCCCGAACGCTTTCTTCCCACTCCTTCGCTGCCATCAGATACTGCTCCAGCTCCAGCTCCAAGCGATATTCGTTTCGCGGTGGCCGAGATAACATGATGCCTTGCAGGTACTTCCACTTGTGCTCTTCCATGGCTTGCAATCTCTCCTTCCCGTGATGGTACGGGCCGATGGAGAGAATCTGTGGGTGGAAGGCTGTTGTATTGGAGCGGCGGAAGCACCGTGGGACGCCGTGGATGCTGCACGAACGACTTCCAGATGAATCTTTCAGGATCTTTGGTCTCTGAAGAAGCTTTTGTTTGATGGAAGAAACCCATGTCTCATCAAGTCCATGGGAGATTCCATTGAAATCCTGCATCTTGAAGATGAAATTAAGAAGATGCAATCATGCAAACCAGGAGGGCATAACTGTTTTGCTTTGCTTGATTTTGAACATTCTTTAGCTATTGTATTTATATGCATGGTTTACGAACCAATTCAACACTACTCAATTATGGGGATGTTTATATGAAACCGTCTTTTTATGTAACTCTCTTAGTTTTCAATGTTTAGATGGTTACAAAAAATTTAGTCAATCTATTATGTTTAGCATCACTTATATTATCATGTAAACACTTTCATTTATCTAATATCACTATATATGAGTTTCATTTACAAATATGTAAAATCAACGTATTAGAATTATTTAATGCTAAATATCAATTTTTAAGTAGTATTTTTAACGTCTAAACTATCTAAAATATCATTACTATATGGATAAATAATTATATAAAGTATTACGTATATCAATAGATCTAAGCATTTTTCCTAATTTACATATGAATGTACTTTAATACATATATCAATAGATCTAAGCATTTTTTCTAATTTACACATGAATGTAAATATTTTTCTGCAAATGCAGCCTATGCTCATATTGGATTGAATGAAACTTGGTCCCATAGCTAAACGAATAATGGTAAATATAATGAATGTATTAGATTTTCCACCAAGCATCAAAATTTTAAATTTTAAGAGGATTACATTGAACCACTTCTATATAACCCGATTACACAAAAGCGGAGCCCAATTACATATTATTTACATGTTCCGCAAGTCATTAGACCATGATTTGTAAAATATTTCAATTATAAGTTATGTATTATTTAAGGCTGTCGAACAAGAATAGCTACAAGACCTTATGAGGGCATGCTAACTAGCGTGTCCTATTCGCGATCAAGTGGGCCCTATAGTGCATGGACAACATAGTGATTCTCATGCATTAGATTAAAATCCATATATGTATATAAGTTTTGATCATATATATTTACATGTTTGGTAGGTCATGATATATTTAGCTCAAAATAAGACCTCACATGATCATAAATTATAATTGACTCTATTAATTGTATTCAGAATTATTTATTTTGTTAGCATATTAATTTTCATCCGAATTTGATATGCATATAAGCTTCATCTAAAAATTATATAAAATTAATATAATAAAATAGTTTGATGTAAATAATAATTTTAAAGTTGTTTTTTAACCTATAAACTCTCTAAGACAAAATTTATATATAAATAAATAATTATACAAAATATTAATATATTTAAGTGAATATAGTGTCTATTTTCAAACCAAATGTACCATAACTTACGGTATATGTAAATGTATAGGATTATATATATGAACCATTCAAGTTCAGCCCTAATGCACCATAATTATAACGCCTTCCATTATAAAATCGGCCACACATATATTAGAATGTTATAATACTTTGTACAATTATTTATCCATATAAAAATTATACCTTAAATAGTTTAGATGTTGAAAATAATTTTTAAAATTGATATTTCCGTTAACTATTTTATTTTGTATTATTTGAATATGGGACTACACATATGTTTGATTTGGATGAAAATTAATATACTATTAAAGTAAATAATTTTAAATACAAATGACAAGGAAGATAATAATTTCATGATCAAATGAGCCCCATTTTATAGTTGATTGTATCATAATTGTGGTGCAATTGAAATGCACTTAATATTATTCTATATATATGGGCTCGGTTTCTATATAACTGAGTTACATAGGTTGGTTACATAGGTTACTTAAAAGTGGACCTATGTAAATGTAACCCTTCAAAATTTAAGATTTTAATATTTAATAGAAAATGTAATTCATTCAATGTATTTAACATCATTTGTTTATCTAAGAGATTAAGTTTCATCTCAATCAAGTACGTATGTATGTCACATTTGTTAGAAAATGTATATATCATGTGAAAATTATGAAAAAATGTTAAAATATTAATTTTAAAGTAGTATTTTCAATATCAAAACCATCCAAAATATTATTTCTACGTGAATAAATGATTCTCTAAAGTATTATTATATTCTAATACATGTATAAATAAATCTAAATATTTTTTCATAATTTACACATGAATATATATATTTTTTAACAAATGTGGCCCATAAACATATTTGGTTAGGATAAAACTTAGTTTGCTAAATAAACAAATGATGCTAAATATAATAAATGGATTGAATTTTTCATTAATAATTAAAATTTTAAATTTTGAAGGGGTTATATGGGTCCACTTCTATGTAATTTGATTACATAGAAGCGGGACCGTATATATATATATAGGATGCTGTTCCGGTGCAGCATCACTGCACCGGAACAGCGGTGCAGTGGGCCCTAAATGGGGCCCACATGATCATGAAATCATGATCTACTCCACCTATTGTATTTAGAATAATGTATTCTATTATCATACCAATTTTCATCCCAATCAGATACTTTAAAGTTGTTATTTACATCAAACTATTTTATTACGTTGGATTTGTACCATTTCAGATGGGGTCCATATACATATCTGATTGGGATGAAAATTGGTATGGTAATAGAATATATTATTCTAAATACAATGGGTGAAGTAGATCATGATTTCATGATCATGTGGGCCCCATTTTGGGGCCATTGTACTGCTGTTCCGGTGCAGCGTCACTGCACCGGAACAGCTCTCATATATATATATATATATAATATAGAGGCTTGATCATTTATGGTCGGACGCATATCTTTTCATGGACAAGTAAACCTATGTGTATGTCTCAAATAATTACAAAAATACCATTGTCTTTAAAAATCCAAAATAAATACTTAAAATATTCAAAAATGGTAAAACTTTGTTTATAGATTTAATACACCTAGATTTACTTATCCATAAAAAATGAAAAAAAATATATATATAGATTTTGGGCCAGGAGAATGGTTGCTCCCATGTGTCCGGCCATGTGTGTGTGTATGTATATATATAGAGAGATAAATATTCAGTGCAGTGTATTGTGGTGCAGTTGCGCCAAAATTGGCCTCACATTATCATAAAATTATAATCTACTCTATCTAGTGTCAGTAAAATCATATATTCTATTATCATACTAATTTTCATCCTAATCGGATATGTGTATGAGTCTCATTTGAAAATGGTACAAATTCAACGTAATAAAATAGTTTAATGTAAATAAGAACTTTAAAGTAGTTTTTTCAATATATACATAATTTTCTATAAAATTTATATATAGATAAATCATTGTATAAAGTTTCATTATATTTTAATATATATGGGGTCCATTTTTGGGCAAATGTATCACCGTTCCGGTGCAATGCATAAGTTATATAAGTTATAGGCGCAAGAAGATCCCCTAGAACAGATGCAACAATAATTGACAAGCTCGATTTTATATAGGGCTATGATAATATATACAATAGGTTACTAATTAAATAAGTAACAAGCTCATGTATTCTATATTTTATTGTCTTTCTTCAATTTTATGTGAGCTCATGCATTAGTATTAGTTAATAAAAAATACTTTTATGAAACCCGACTTCTTCATTTTTAAGATTTTGATAATTGATGCAAAATTCGATCCATTTATTATATTTAACTTAATTTTTTGACTAAGAGACTAAGTTTCATTCAAATTCAGTGTATGCATGGGCCGCATTTGCTCAAAAATAAATACATTTATATGTAAATAAAAGAAAATGCTTAAATCTATTTACATGTGTTGAAAAGTAATAATATTTTATAGAATTATTTATCCACATAGTAATGATGTTTTAAATAGTTCAGGGGTGTGTTTGGCAATTGATAAAAAATGTTAAGTTAAAACTTTTCAATCTAAAACTTTTCACTCTCCACAACTATCACATTTTCCAATCATTTTTTCACATTTTCCTATACAACTACCCTACTTTTCAATCATTTCTACACAACTAACCTATCTATTTTAACTTTATCCTCTTTACTAGTCATCACTACTCCTATCATATCATATCATTTGACAACTTTTAGTCTCCAAAACTTTTCATATACAATAATACTAACAAATGAAAGGATTTTTTATGATAATATAAATCATGCTAAATATTATATATGGAGTAGATATTCCATCATCCATCTAGACAATAAAAATTGAAAGGGTTCCACAGAAATATTCCAGTTAGTTAATGTACCAAAATTTACAATTTTTGGTTCTTATATTTTTAAAGGATTTCAAATATAAAAAAATTTCACCTTTAACTAAATCTATTTAGGCCCCGCTTAAAAGTAAAGTAAAACAAAAAAAAATATTAAAAGTACAAATTATATGAGTTTTTTACCTATGTATAATGATCAATTTGTATACTTGCGGAGAAGAGCACCAGCCTCTACTCATGGATCCCCTTTAACAAGCTTTCGATAAAGGCCCGAACTAGGATGATACTCACGTTTGTCTCATCCGGACCCTATTTGTAAACAATAAACTTTTAATTAAATTCTAAATTCTGACCCTATTTATGTAAATTAGATTCACATCGAAATTCAAGTTGATAATTTTTTTTAAGTTAGGAACTACAAATCTAAAATTTTATGTGAATATAAATGAATCAATTATCTAAACAAAATAATAATCCAAAGCCAATTAAATTTAAGAAAAAGCATATTAATATATATTTTTTTAAATTTTCGGCATTTCCAATATAATCATCATGTTTGGTGTTAATCCTAAATATACCTACAATATTTTCAAAATTCCCAATATACTTACTACATTTGCATTTAATCCAAAATATGTTCATTCAATGAGTTGCCGCCGTTGTTAATATGTGAAATTACTAATATGCCTATAAAATTTAAGATGAAATTGAAAAAATTGAATGTCATAAGTTAGTGATATAGTAGTTATAGAGGAGCCCTAAATTTATAGAGTTCTAATTTCATTTTTCTAATTTCTTTTGCGGTGTGTTTGGCAATCAATAACTTTTCTAATTAATACTTTTTAATTTAAAACTTTTCACTCTATACAATTACCATATTTTTAAATTATTTTTTGCACCATCCTATACAACTATTTTATTTTCCAATCATTTCTACACAATTAGTTGTACACTTAATATATTTATTTTAACTTCATTATCTTTACTCCTTATCATTACCCCTATCATATCATTTCGTTTTAGAATTTTTACTTTAAGGGTGTGTTTAGGGAGTAACGAAACTTTTGGATAAAAAAATTTGTGTGTACAAGTTTCGAATTAAAAGAAAATAATGTGATATGATAAAAATAATGACGGGAAGTAAAGAGAATAAAGTTAAAAGAGAGAAGTTAGTTGTGTGGGTAGTTATGTAGAATTAATTGAAAAATAGACTAATTATGTAAGAAAATATGAATAAATGATTAACAAATAGAGAGTAGTTATAGAGACTGAAAAGTTTTATGTTAAAAGGTTTTAGCTTGACATTTTTACACATTGATGAACACACCCTAAAAAAAATTTCATTAAAGGTTTTATCATTTCCTAAACACACCCTTCATCTTTTATTTTACAACAAGAGTATTTCTTGCATATAAAAAAAATTAACTAACGATTTTTGATGAAATTGACATTTTTGAAATTAAATGCAAATGTAGTAATTATAGATGAGATTTTGAAAATTTTGTAGATATATGTGGGACTAGGGTCAAACATAATAAATATATTTGATAAAAATTCAAAATCTTTTCTTTTTCAAAAAAGATAAACAAAACTAACATAAGTAAAAGAATATTAATATAATAAATCTAAACGAAAATATATTACTAATATAAACATCATCCTTATCATTATTAGTCATTTCCTATATAAGTAGGGTTGTTCACATGGACTCCGTCGCACCCTTCTGAACAATCAATTTATTAATCCAAACATAAATTTAAACATAGACGACAATGATATAATTTACTTATAGTATAATTCCAACATGACTATCTACGCAAACATAAATATACATAACAGGGCACCCTCAAAAAAATATATATAGATAATAGGGCAAATTCCTTATATAGTAATGAATTTTACACTTATACCAGTGAACTTTTAAAAATACCTCTTATACGTACAAATTTTTATCCTAATTTCATATATACTTATGTCGGTAAGTATCCACTAAAAGGGTCATTAACCTCATATAAAATGACGAATATTTTCATCCCTAACTATAATTTTATAGCTAACAATTCATATTATAATAAATCTTTAATAATTCTATAGCTATAAAATAATATATTATTTAAATATGAAACTTTAATTTTGAGCAAAACAACTTCAAATTATATTAAGAATTGGATATATTCGTCACTTTGCGCGTGGTTAACATCTTATTTAATGGATTCCGAACTGCACGGGTATACGTGAAATTTGCCCTAGATAATGTGAAATATATAAACATGAAGAAATATGATTTAAATTATCTATAGAATATATTTTATATTACATATAGCGGAATGATGGGAAGCATACATGTGGAGCATACATGTGGAGCATGCATGTGGTCAAACGCATAGGACCGATATTTTTTTTTGTCTTGAAAATTTCTTTATATGCTTATGGGCGTCACTTAGATAAGTCTACATAAATTTTTTTTTTGCTTTTCTGATTTTTTAAAATAAAAAATTTAGACTTTTCGTGCGCTTTGATTTTGAAAATTCTAGAAAGTGCATATCGATTAGCTAAAAATTCCATAAATTTTGCATGGAATTATTAAATGGGGCTCATAAGCATACAAAAAAAAATTCAAAAAAATATGCATCCCATGCAGTTCGCATGGGATCATTCTTGTTATATAATATAAATCGAGTTTGCCGATAACCTTAACCCTATTTGCAATTCGAGTTCACACCTTGCCAAAGCCAGCCCAAACACTTAACTTTCCTAAGCGTCGCATAATTTGGGCTCAGCCCCGCCTAAGTTGAAACCTTAGCCCCATCCACGCATACAATGGCCAACGACCTCGGCTGGCTCTGTAAAACCTTCTCTACTCCTGCTGCTATATTCCCTAAAACTGCCGCTGCTCTCTTCTTGCTTACAGATCATAGCACAAACTAAATTTAAGAGGTGCAAACTCCCACCATTACTCGAACCATAATTGATAAATTGACATATGAGAATGTCCATGTCTATTTCTAACAAATCTCATTGTCTGTCGCAATTAAGATATGATTGCCAGCATGAAAATTGTCAGTTCCCAGTAAGATGATTCAATGCGGTGAATATCATTTTGACTCTTGTTAGTCCAAAGTGTCAAGGAGCTCGATTCCCCGTAAGGTCTCAATTTTGAGTCTTGTGAACGGATAGACAACTTTCACCCTCATGAGGTCTGACCCTTGACTTTGAAAACCAGAGATATGTAGATAAAATAAAATAAATATATATAGCGAATATCAGATGCACTCAAGCAGAGGCAAAATGTTTCATCCGATCAAAATTATAACCTGCTCTTCATTTCTCCAAATGCAATGGTGATTGCATCTCTGTGCCACCACAATCCTCTCTTGTTGCATGTGAAGTAAACATGTTACATGGAAGACAAAAAATGAAAAAAACACCAAAAAAAAAAAAAGGGGGCCGCGGGGAACGCTGATGTCACTGCCTGCACCAATTTACAAGGCCGCAAGATGCAACGCCATTGAAGGAACCAAAGACATCTCTTTTCAAAGTTGGACATTTCGAAGCATGTGGTAATGGAACGCAACTTTGCAACCAATCTCCAAAAAATTCTTCAGGAACTGCAGACTCCGTGTGAAGTTAGTCGAATAAATATCCTGATAAGCCACAATTGCCAAGAAAATACTGACATCAGAACTGGCTAGCAAGTCTTCACACATGCTATGCAATGACCCCCATAATGTACAAGATAGCAGTGTAGTTACATCAGGCAATGGAGTGCCAACATGTACATGGATGCCCTTCTGGTGAGAGAATCCACAGGCATACAGATTTAGACAGGCAATCTCCCAATCCTGTAAAGATCATGACATATCAAGGAGCTGCCACTTCATTTGCAAAGCAACCATTTTCTCCTGGTGGCAAGACGCATGCTCCCATGAAAAGCTAACTGCCTGCTGATTTGCCTTCTTCAGGAGCTCGAAAAGGTTTTCATATGAGGCTGATTATCTTCATGGCCGCAATAGAAAAGAATCCATCATAAGTGTTTGTTGCTTGTCAAGGCACAGCAGGACCATTCTTGGGATATCTAGTGGATGATTGCATATGCTGAGGTGCCCTTGCAAACTCACTCTTAAGCCGTTTATTAGCAACTCCTTGCAATGACCTGAACCATTAAAATTGCAATTATGAGCATCTGTGAAACCCAAGTATAATAATGAGAATAACTGAAATTAAAGGAAGAAAAACGGGGATACACAGCATCTGCTTTTGAGAGTGTGCATGGTAAAATGCTTATGGAAATAAACAGGAAGAATGCTCATGAGAATCAGTCAATGCCTATGACTAGTTGAATAATGCTACTCACATTAAACAATCCAAGGCATACTAAATGTGCCAGAACTGATAGGAGTAACAAATTTACAATGTAGCACATAAATGGACAGAAAGCCGGTGCAGAAAGCATTCCCAAGGGGGCCACATAGATTAGCAACCCAAATATTTTCTAATAATATAGAAAGCACTGTCCACCATTGTCTCTTCTCCAAATTACTGGTATATTTTTCCCAATATCACTAGGCACTACAAAATGTTTGAAGGCTCATTAGCATTACATGTCCCACTGGATAAGATCATATGGATATAGAAGCGTATTGGCATTCTGAGTAGCATTAGGTAAAATGGGGAAAGAAAGCTTAATGAAGCTCTATTAACATAACAATTACAAAGCTTTGATTTGGTACCAAATTTATTCAAAAGAGGATGTCATAAAGCAGTAGAGAGAGAGAGAGAGAGAGAGAGAGAGAGAGAGCGCGAGAGACTACGGGAGGAATGAAAAATTCTCTTAAAAGGTTCGGAAAGAAGGAATGAAAGAAAAGGAAATAAGATGAATTAGAAGAAAGAACATAAGTCAGCGAAGAGAACCAAATTCACAATTCAATAACACACACACATACACTGTAGTGTTGTCCACCCTGATAGGCTAATACATGACAAATTATCTATAGAGACTAAAGGAAACCCTAACACAACCTAAATGCAATGCGAATAAATAAAAATCCCAAACAAAATGTTAACCAAAACCATCCACCAAGTTTAACCTACGGTATATCAAACCCCAAATAAACAACAGTATAGCTAAAATTCCTTATAAAGAACCCCAAAAAGCTACACAAAAAAACACTAAATTGAATCCAACAAACTCATCATTCATATCCCATTCTCTATCACATTCGAGTTTCGGCAAGCTACTCCAGAAGTAAATTATTAGTTAGACAACTGCATCAAAGAATGAACCCAGACAGTCTTAAGGACTCCTGCCCCAAACTATACCAATACAAGGGATGCATTAAAACCAGCATCGGATCTTCCACTATGGAGGGATCCCTTTACTAGATCTAATGAAAGAAAAATCTTATCAACAATCTTAGATGCTATGATAAAGCACCTGGTAATCTCCTAGCAGATGGCTTCTTATTCATTCTATTTCTCTGAATTTATTAACAATCCGATATACATAAATATTTACAATTGTTGACATCATTGTCAATCACTACCTTAATATACATATTTTCTACCACTTAAAGACCAAAGGCATATTCAAAGCAGCTTCTAGATATAAGAGACTTCTTACAGGCTTAATTATTTTGAGTTATATGTTTAAAATGTAGGTTCCCCACAAAGTTCCAGTATCAGTTTCAAAGGAGATTTCTTACAGAGTTATCAATTTTTGTGTTATTTGTTACAATGTAGGTTCACCACAAAGTTGCAGGGTCCATTTCACAGGAAACCAAGTACTTGGAAAATCCCCCGAAAATTTCTGAAAGAAGAAACACATCATTTCAATTGTCCAACTATCCAGCCCTTCAACAAGTCACATAAGCATGCAGAACAAATTAATGTCTTATTTCATCTCTTTTAAGCAAAAAGATTAGATAACCAAATCATTTTAAAATTTTACATTTTAACTCATTCTTTGAATTTTTCAAAGTTTCACATTACTCCTTCAAGTACAATTATCCCCAAAACATTTCAAGGAAATCCAGAGTTGGTCAATTTAGAGCACACAACCAAATCTCCCTAAGAATTTCCAAAGAAATAGAAAATTTACATCTTTTTATTATTTTCTAAGTTACTGCAATTTCTCCAACTAAAGCAGTAGAATAAAACTGAAAAGAAAAAATGAGAAGAATACTTACCCTTGGGTGGTTTAATGGAAAAAATGAACTTCACAGAAAATAATAAATAAGAAATGATTGAGTAATCTTTCAATGCATCCAGGTGCAAAACCCTGTTTTTTTAAATATTTTTTGTAATTTTTGTATAAAATTGTTAACCTAGGTGTATATAACTTATGTATTAAGTTTTACCATTTTTGAAGATGTATAAATATATTTTTTTTATTTTTCAAAAACAGGGGTATTTTAATCATTTAAAAAGACTAAAACCTCCCCTATTTTGAAAAATCAAATATATATATATATATGTCTCCAAAAATGGTAAATTTTGATTTATAGATTAAATATACCTAGATTAACAATTTTATAAAAAGATTTTCAAAAAAGATTTTAAAAAATAGGGTTTTGCACCATGATGCATTGAAACATTACTCAAGATAATTTACTATTTGGCTCTTTTTCTATTTCTTCTTGAATTTCATATTTGCCTGAAATAGTTAGATTTGCTCAAAAAATGCTCTTTCACTTTCTAAACGATATTGATGGGTTGTTTTATTTTTATCAAAAGTGATTTTGGAATCACAACTGCCCCACTCAAACAAGTTTAAATTGAAAAAACCATTTATCTTATTACCTACCAAGATCCAAGAAAAGGGAATGTCTAAAATATTTTCATTTATTTTTATTTTACTTTTTATACACAGAGGTCAAGCTGGAGGAACAAACCACATTATGCTTCTAGAACTTTATGCCGTGCCAAGCTCAAGTTAGATTTAAAGGAAAATTTTATAAGATCGCCATAAGACCAGCTATTATTTATAAGGTAGAATGAAGAACAATTAAAGAACAACATATACATAAATTCAATCTAGTTGAAACGAGAATCATGAGATGGATTCATGGTAACGTACAAAGATAAAACTAGATATGAAATAATAAAAAGCAACCTAAAGTTATAGTCAATATGTAATAGGAGGGAAAGCAGACTTTGTTTTGTTTACATGAAATAGAGACCAGAGACGAGACCAGAGACACAACCAATTAGAAGGAATGAATGTATCAACATAAAAGTCTAAAGAGAGGGAGGCTAAAACGGACATTATATGGAAGTCTTTGAGAAGCACATGAAAGTACTCAGGATTACTGAAGACATAACCCAAGATTAATAGGAGCGGTACAAAAAGATCAATGTAATAGACCTAACTTAGATGGGGAAACAACTTATTATAATGACGACAATTTATTAACTGTTTACTGAGTTTCGAAATTTTGCAGCGGGAAGAGGATTTTCCTGGACAACCAATATCACAAGCTATTTACTAGATTGTGGGTTTAGAATAAAAACAGAAAAACTATTACCAAATAAGAAATATCACTGTGCAGGAAAAATTATCATTCGTGTACAAAAGCATAGATAGGCTGTTAGACCTGTTGCCTGCATGATTATGTGTGCAACTCCTGTTGAGCCTGTCACCAGCATGTATATGCAAGTAACTCTAGCTTCAGGTTTGGTTCACCAAGGAATATTTATAATATTGCTGCTAGTTATGCAATTTAATCCATAAAGATATAATGTAGGAAATTATATACATGGTTTAACCAGTAACCATTTAGATCAATCAGATTTAATCTGTATAAGGTCTAATCATTTTGGTCATAAATCCTTTGTCCATCCTGTCCATTCAATATTGATTTCAAAATTATATGGGTTAGACAAATGGTAATCTAACCATTGCATTAAGCAACAAGATACAAACTTACTCACCTAGGAGAACCTACGCGTTCCTGAGAGCTTTGACTCAGCATGAATTTTAAACCTCCAAGGGACTCTTCGGCAGCCTACAAAAGGTTTTTGGCAACCATATAAGAATAAAAGCTATTACCTAAAACTTTCTTACTATTACATGTAATTATTGAAATTCTAAGTACTGGACTAAATGAGGAAAATTAACAACTGATGGTAGGCATAGATATTTTGTAAGTGACTTCAGGGGGGGCATAATAAGGCAGAACACGTCAACAGCAATTTCAAGACAGCAAGTCATAGTCAAGAAACAACATGAAATTTGCCAAGAGAAGCATACAAGCATACATGTCATGCATGAAGCAATTCTTTAAATATGCATCAGTGCTACATGAAGCAATTGATGAGGAATTTGTAAGTGACAGCTGGTGGAGGCTGTGATGCACCACAACAGTTCTGCACTTAAACAAGCATGCAAGTGCATAACTTAGGGCTTTTTATATAATTTTATAGATTTCTTTGTTTTAAAGTGTTTGTTCCGTAGACAGTTTAGGTCATACTTTTTATGTAGGGTTTTAGTGTTCTGCAAGCACTAAAGATAGGGTTTTATTTAGGCCCTCTCTCAACAAGTTGACCTATGTTTAGATCACTTGAGGGTTTTAGCTTGTATTACGTTTTCATACGTCTGTTTTTCTCTATATCTTTCCCCTATTTTTGGCTTTTTTTTTTCTTATACTTTCTTCTCTTTTTTTCCTGTTGAAGGGCCCTCCTCTTTCTTCCAAAATCCTCTGCCTTTATTCCATGAAAATTTTCCCGTCCTACATCCTGAGACTGTTATAACGTAGGAAACTGTTAAGGGTTATTAGGAGAGTGTTTTGGCTTCGGATCTTGCGAACGGAATCAAAATGACCCTCCTTTATAAGGATAGTACCAGATAGGCAAGTACCGATCACATGCAAATGGCTTATGTGCAAAACTTACAGGCCTGGAGTTCTAAAATGTCTGAATACCATCCAATCCAAGCAATTGGGGGGGCTCAAAACTTCCAAGGGTCTTGGATTGTTACCTATCATGTGGCCCACATGATGAGTTGATGATCAATTTATTGTGATAATTCAGGATTAGCAACCTATTTATGATGGGATTGTAATTTGTAAGCCACATATAAATCAAGATGTATCTAATTGGTCAGTTTCATTTTTCTTCCATCCAGAACAAAATCATATGGAATGTTTATCAAAAGATATTTCTTTCGATAAACGAAGGCCAACTAGGAAGAATTGGAATTAGACCCTCCACTGTACACCGGAACAGAGTTACTGAAATGTGAGTATCCAGAAGAATTGAAAATTAAAGCTAACCCCAATGGGTGAAAACTTGGCAAAGTAAACATGAATAAGATTACTAGCCAGGCTAATCATACTAATCAAAATTTTGTGAAGATCTTACCAGTTCTTTAAGGGACGTAACAGGACCTGTTGATTTCACAGAACCTTCCGGAAACCTGGCTTGGTCTGATGTACTTGGAACTGGCAAGGAATCCTCCCGAGCGTATGCTGGATACCCAACAGAATTTGCTTCCCTTACGAAACCATTCTCATTTTTCTGAGTAAGCTTAAAGAAGTCCCAATGTGCGGCACTAGAGTCAGGTGAAACTCGCGATAAATATTTATCTGTAAGAAAATATATACAATTATCATAATACAATAGGGGATGCTGAAGATCCAACAGAGAATAGAACCTTCTAGAATAATCAACTTAAAGAAGACTAGCTAATAATACTACTAATAAAGGAGAGAGGTTTGTCTGCCAGAAAAATGGTGAAAGACCTCCAATAAAGAACACAGTTCACACAAAAAATAAAAAAAGACATGCTAATTGCTTGTAAGGGGACAGAGGCAGGCAGAATACCTCATTAATTCAATCCATAACAAAAAGAAGACTGGCTAATAATACTACTAATAAAGGAGAGAGGTTTGTCTACCAGAAAATGGTGAAAGACCTCCAACAAAGAATCCAACTGGTTTTCATTCAAAGGAATCAGAATCGATGGTCCCTAACATAAATTTTTTTTAAAAGAAGAAGAAGAGAAGAAAAATACTCCTAGCTGTTTCTTCTTGTTTCAAACTCACCCTAAGGATCATGTTGCGATTGAAGTAATTTGGACTACTAACTTTCAAGCAGTGAATACACAGCAAATGAAAGAATATCACTCGTGTTCCCTCATCATCTATGTTTGTATGTCTTGAAGGTAGAAATTGCTGCAATACTATTTTTAATGCTTTAATGGCTGAAAAATTAGCAACAATAAAATAAACGTTGAGCAAAATAACCTTCCTATATTTATCGATGTTATTAAAACCAGATGGGATTGACCAATTGGAAGTTTGGAACAGTTTGACAAAGAATCACTGCCCATCCTCGTTCTGGTTACACCTATTTGACTTCATGAAACCAGATTAACCACTGGTCAAACCAATTCTCAACACATACGCAATTTAACTGGTCAAGCTTTCAAAAACTCATCATCATCATAAGCCACTTCCCTCCTAAGTGGGTCAGCTGCATGAATTCTAATACGTCGTTCTTGACGATCAATAATTAAGTTTTCGGCAATCTTTAATGTTTGCATATCTTGTTTAATTACTTTCATCCATGTTTTTTGGGTCTTTCTCTCATTCTATTACCACCTTTTATTTGAATAAACTCATCTCTCCTAACTGGCACCCTTTCAAGCCTACATTCAACACAACCAAACCACCTTAGTCTAAGAGTAAATAAAAAGAAGGAATTGAAACCTAATCTAAAACCCAAACCCAGCATCTTCTCCCTCTCACCCCTATTTTACAAAGAACTAGCTGTGAGCCACCAACTTCAACCTGTAACCTCTTGTTGCCACACCAAAGCATCCTCTTACTCAACACAGTCATGCTGGCCAATGCAGTGACTTCACCAGAAAACCAAAAGTTTGTCCATTTGCAACCCAATCAGTAAATATAACTATCCAGAACCAACCCCTACATCTTCCGGAAAAACTAAAAAAAATCCATAGCTGCCATCAAAAGTGTCACCATCTCCAGCTACCCAAGCTATCAGACCACACTAAGCAACTATTCTCTCCATCAATAAAGGAAGATTCCTTAGCGCCATTTTCCGAGAAGTTAAAGGAGCTGCGCATAGAATTCAGGATTTTCAATAGATATTTCTTATATTTTTGTATGCTATCAATCTCTGCATCTTCTGAAGAAACTAAAGTATCCATAGCTACTATCAAAAGGGTCATTCTGGCTGCCCAAGCTATCGTACCACATTCTAGCAACCATTCTCTCCATGGATAAAGGAAAATTCCTCAGTGCCATTTTCGGAGAAGTTAAGGAGCTGCACATATAATTCAGGATTTTCAATCAATATTTCTTATATTCTTCAATGCTATCTTTTAAGATCTAAAATTTAATCCATTTTTCTAGATTTAATCCATTCTCCCTCACTGACATGCAAAGCATCTTCATCTTCATTTAATTCTTCAAACTTTCATGCTAAATCATGAGTATAACTCCAACCATCAAAAACATATTTCTTCATCACCATTGACGACAATCAGGAGGATCATCTCCGGGACCAAAGCCATCATACCACATTCTAGCAACCATTTTCAGATAAGTGGAGAATTGAACTGTATATCTAATTAGGATTTTGGATAAATATTTCTCATATTCCATATCCCATTTTCTAAGATTTGAGATCCGATGGATTTTTTTTTATGGTTGTTGAATGTTGAGTTTCGTATGCAACAAGAATGTTTAATGCATTAGTGGACTATTGAAATGGGGTGAATGATGCACTATTTTTTTTTTTTTGTTTATTTTCTATTTGTAGTCCTGTACATAAGATTATAAATAATAACAATAATAATAATATCAACACAACAGTTACTCAAGTTCTTTCAACTGGTTAGGTTAAACTACCAGCTCGAATGAAACTAGATGATTGAACAGTTTGAATGAAACTAGATGATTAAATAGATTGATCTCTAGTTTGGTTCTAATAACAATGATATCTAAAAATATGTCCAAGGAAACAACAGTTAAATAAAATACGTACTAATTGCAATAGGATAACCAAAAGTGCCATGAGGCTTTGCGATAAAAGACAATGAAAAGGTCACTACGATGTGATTTCTCAAGTTGCAAGTTCCTGACTGATGTGGAAAGACGAATGGAGAAAAAGCTTTCAAAAACTTCTTTTCAAGTTTAAACTGACACCAGAAGCTTCCAAAAACCTGGAGGTGGTAAAATATAGTAAGGTGTGTGTTGACGAAAGATGCTGGGCAAGGATGGGATTCCTGATAAAAATGTGCTCTTCATCATCAAAGTTAGCTACCTAATATCATTGGCATTCGCCTGGTTTTCTTTCGAATTTAATGTCATAACCAAATGCATGAAAATCAAAAAAGGTTCTAGACTCCAGTCAAAATCAGCAGTGAGAAAGATGAAGACTTATGAACTTACCAGGTCAAGTTCCAGGACAGCTCTTAGTCAAACTGTTCAATTTTTCTAGGAAATGAAGTAGTTTTGTAGTTTCTAAAGGAGGAACAATGCAATTTTCAATTAACACATGGGCAATTTTCAATTAACACATGGTCACTCATTTCTAAAATGGTGAACTTCTATTTATTGTACAAAATGCACTCGTTAAAAAATGGTGGCTTGATGGGACTTTTCCCCAGATGGTATTGGAAGTACAAACACAATAACTTCTTACTTGCCAAAGCCCTAAGGGAGCTCTCGGCAGCTTGACGTTGAGCTTCCTTCCTTGTCTTGCCAATCCCTTCACCAATCTTTTCTCCAACAAACCAGACCTAGATGGATAGGAAGACAGAAAGATTTAAGCAAATCACGTCAGGATGTGAGTAGAAACAAAGAACAAAAAACAAAAAACTTGCCGGATGCAAAACAAAAAGAAAAACAAAATCAAACGGTGAGACATTCCTCCCACAGCTGGGAGTTTGGAGCTATAGCAGACGAGCAGCCGATTACAGAATCGGCAAAACAGATTATCTCCATTTCCAACTTAAATATTGCCCAAGTCTTTTCTTTATAAGAATTGAAAACTAATAAAGTTAAGTACAATAAAAATCAATGGAGCATCATATTAAAGAAAAGGAATTGATTTCTGCAAAATGAAGCAGCAGTAGTTTATTTTGATGGTGGAAATTCTACTTAGCTTTCAGAAGAAGATAAAATAGATTAAGCTAGACTAGACAAGCAAAGTGGACAACAAAACAGAAACCAATTGCCTAGACTCAAACCATGGAAATGCCCATCTTTCAGCCATTAATCAGTAATTAAAGATATCCAAAAATTAGGCTTAAGAAAACAAACCTCAATGGAGAACTGTAACTCTCTGGTAGCAGACAGAGCAGACCTGAATTCCACCTATAATGAAGCAGAAAGGGAAAAATACATTTATCATGAGAACAGTAATAAAACAGATCAAAAACAACAATTAACTGCGAGTTTACATAATGATCTGACATCTTACCTTTGTCCCACACTTCATTGCTATTTCCTGTAGAGCTCCAGCAGGTGTTTCAGGGTACTGTCCCAAAACTCTTCCAGACTCAAAATTAAGACTTCTGTTGCCAATAGATGTCCGACCCAGTGGCATATCATCACCTTCAATTTGCCATTTTCGGTGTCAAGTGACGATATGAGGAAATTGCAGGCCACAATCATGAGTGGAAGTGATGAAATAATCATTCAAAGTATTTCTATATTTCCTAACTTGATCATTGAAACAAAACTGAACAAATAACCATCCAAGGATAATGTCCGTAAATTCTATCTTCAGTTTCACACAAAATCAATACATCCTCAGTTCCAGAAAGCCACAGAGACTTTGTATTATTTATGAGAACCTAAATGCATACATGATATGAGGGTCATATCAATTGCATCCACCACTCAATACTAAGATTTCGCAGACATAACTTGCTGGGATGAGGACTATCACATGGACTTCTCATCGCCCAAGGTGAGAGAATGTACACCAAAAATAACAGACCCATATCAGAAAGCATTACAACTAGCTTCATTTTAGGCAGCAAATCTTTAATTTTTCCCTATGTTCTAATATTATGATGAAAAGGTGTAGATTCAAACCATAAAAGGTCATCATCATTAAATGCCACTCCAACACAGGTGGATCACTCACATGAATTGCATTGCACCATTTCTGTCTATTTTGGGTCATTTCTTTAGTTAGCTAGAAGAAACTCTACACATTTTCCTTTCAGCCTTCCACTTGCTTCCTAATGTTCCTCCACTTGAAAACACTTGCTGCTTACTGGTACATTTCCTAATCTCTATTCTAACCCACTTAGTTTCGCTTTCCCTTGATGTATCCTGATCATAAATTTTCTTTTACAGTTTATCGACACTGTCATTTTGCACAAAACATACAGCGTGGCTTCTCTCCCAATAAATGTCAAATCAGCTCATCCATACACACTAAAAGCAATATAAGCTCAGTGCTCAAACTTAACAGACCATCACAACAACCATGAAATCACATGCATCTTTGCTCATGGTCCTTCCATCTAATAAATTGCCCATACCCATGACATTTTTTTTTTCATGACAGCACCATCTAAATTGTGTAGGGACCTTATGATAGGTCTTTCACCCATGAGGACAATGTGGTGGTGGTTCTCTTTCTCCTTACAGTTCTTTTCACTTTCACAGGTTGGAATATAGCCTCAAGAGTCAACCTTCCTTAAATAAATCCATACACCTAGTTCATGCCTCAGCTCCTGTTCTATTACACTGTAAAGTTTCACATTTTGGCTCAGAAGTTTATTTACATAATGATTAATGCAAGTTTATTATACTTTTTATTCTTATATATCAACATACTAGTAGTATTCCTCAACCTGGGATTTAAATCTTCAATGAAGAAGTTCATCAACTAAACTAAATGAAAGTGTTCAGAGCACATTTCTCATGCTGTTGTCTAACCTCCATAGAATTGTACTTCCCAACATAAGGAATAAGCATCAAGAACATAATGGGAAGAAATAGTTGTAAAGCAAAAATTGTTCCTCAAGATGTGCCACTTACCACATCTATTCACTCAATGTAAGCCTTATACTCAGAGGGAGCATTTGGGTTCTAGTAAAAATGGGTAGGAAGGACAAGGTAGTGGACCTCCTTAGGCTCTTACAGCATCTTTCATTTGGATACTAATATTAGGGTGTGTGGGTGTATTAGACAGCATATTGCAGAAAGTGCAATATGAACAAATAATGATGAGTAGAGTGTATTAGGGTTTGTATTTGAAAAAATAGATGAATGATTGGAAGAATAGAAACAAATAATTAGAAGGTAGGGAATATATAAGTATAAACGACTGAAAGCAGGTATAATGATTGGATGTCCCTTGCCTAAACCAAACACAGTCTATTCATTAAATCTCTTTCTTTTCAACTACTGTTTCTGTTCATAAACCAATTAGTCAACATATTTCTAATTTTCCCACATCCTACCTACATATTTTCAATCATTCCTCTACCTTTTTAATTACATACTTTGTTCATCATGTTATTTGTCTTTTCTACAATCCAATCTCTATCCCACTAGATACCCCTTACACCTAAGACCAAACCCAATACCCCTTAATACACATTGCCCATCCTATTACGTATAGACTTTCAATATGAGCTAAGTCATTATTTAGTGAGGGCTAGCTATATACTTATTTATTTGGGTGTACACAGTATGAATTTAAGGTTTTCTCTCGTAAGTGTTCTTACAATGGGCAAAGAAGCAATCTCTCTTCTTCATTATGGAAATCTTAGGTTGTGTGCTCTTCTATTTGCATAGGTGTAATGGAGTGTGATGCAAAATGTATGATGCAGAAGAGACAAATTGAAAAATAAATACAGAAAACAAGCGGAAAACATAGATATACTCATCAAAAGAATGGAGATAATGATCCAAAAGTGACAGTAGCAATCAAAAAGAAATGATATAAAGAGCACATTTACCTTGCTTGGACCAAAGTAAAAATAATAAGGAATAAATAAGAAATCTTATACAGAAATCTCATAAACATTACCTAATGGAGCCTACGTAAGCACGCCTTACTTTTGAATTCCTATTAAAAATATTTTATAATGTCTTCCCCTAAAATAATACGGTAACACATGCTAAGAAGATTGGTCCTATTTCAGTCACAACTAATATGAGAAGTGCTTGTCAACTGAGGTTAGCTCAGTTGGTGGCAGAACCATTTGGGGTGCTGTCAGGTTGTGGGTTCGAGACCCACAGATAGCATTTGATGTGGGCTTTTGCAACCCCTTTGCATGTGTCCTCCTCGTAATAGAGGTATTTATAATTAGTCCCCTTAAGTACGAGGGTATCTATAATATGTCCCTCCATGGTGAGGGTTGTGAATGGGTTTGATTTGTAATATCAAGATGTCATAGGTGTATACAATACCAATCAAATACATATATATATGAGAAGTGCTTTTGCTCTCTTTCCGATCGCTACTGTGGTTTTTTAATTGGTTTTTTAATTCAACTCACTCGACTGTTCGCTGCCTGCCCATGGTTTCGGCATCAGTTTGAAAAACAGAATACCAAGAAACATCCAAAAGCTACACTTCCCTAAAGTATTTCGAAATATTTTAGGGATGCAAAACACATGAAATAAAAACATTTATTGTAACTCTCCATGCATAACCAATTAAGAGTGGTGCCCACCAGAAATAGATACACTACCATTCTTACTAGCAGACGCAAAAGTTGATACAAAAATTTAATAATAATAATAACAATTTATTAATGAGAACAAGAAAACCATGATAAAAACATAAATAAATTGGAACTCAGAAAATTATTGAACTAATCATTGAATCAATGCATATTACAGAGTATAGAGGTTATCCAGAAATTTTAGATCCAAGCTTACCTGTTGGGTAAGGATGATTTAATCGGAACCTGTCATCTCCGTGGCGCACCTGTAAACCAAAGCAATCTCAAGCTGGTCATTTGTCTTTAATTTGTCACACTCCTGACTCACATTAACTCAATAAGAACATCATAATGGTGTTTACCTCTTTAGGAAATCTTTGATTTTCACTAAGAGTTCTATTTGGAGGGAAAGAATTTTCAAGGCCATGATAGAATGATGGATGATGAGGTCTCTTCTCAAAAGGTAAAGATTCTGATTCTATAGGAAATTCCCTTGGTGCTCTGTTGATCTTTCTTGGACTCATCTCTTCCTCCATTGTGAAGTAGCCACCCGGTGGTGCTGGAATTGGCGGTATAGGAATTTGCAAAGATGGCCGTACTGGAAATGGAGGTTCATTTGAGGCTTGCTCTCTTGTATCTTGCCCATGTTGCAATATTAAAAGTCTCCTCCTTGTATCAGGATCCAATTCAGATTCTGGGACCTCACCCTCTTCTCTAACAGGAGAAACCTGTGAGCTTGGTTCTGGAGGAGCAGTGAAACCAAGTGGCTTCACTGGTGGAATGGACTGAGGGAATTGCAAAGAAATTGATCCTTGTGGAGCTGCTTGTTGAATCGTACTTGATGAAGAAGCCAGCATAAGATGGAGAGAAGATGCAAGCCTTGGGTCAAGACTGCTTACAGATGACAATGCTTGATGACCTTGGGCATTAGAAAATGCATCCTGAAGCAAATCATTTGATTTCAGAGGTAGATTAATCAGATACGAATAATTTTGTTCCACACTAATCATTTTCTTCCTTTTTTTTTAACGGAACATATTAATCATTTTCTTAGGAACAACTATATTGATAAAAGCCATGTTCTTATGGAGGAAGAAAAAAAAGGTGAGACAGGATGATGCAAGAGGGCATATCAAAAAAAGATGCCAAACAATCATTATAGAAATTTTTATTGTAAGACTACAAATGACCTTCAATCTCCTTTCAACTTCAACATCAGCCATGCCCTCAACAGAAACTGGGTCTCTGTTGCCATTTTGAGCAGAAGTATCATCCTGAATCACAAGCACAGGAGAAATGCATGAGCTAATACCAATACAAGATGAGCAAAACCAGAACAGGGGGGTGACAGCAGGGAATCACCTCTGAGACTAGATAGTTGCTAACATCAGGAGCTGAAGGAAAATTAGACATCTCATCTTCATAGAGAACTTCAGAAATCCGTGGCAAAAGTACATCATCGAATTCTCTGACAATGATAAACCATGTTAGGACAGGATAAATAAGAAAAACAGAGAAAAATAAGAAGCAAAAGAAGACAGTCATGAACCAAATATGCAATTAATGAGCAGCACGTGAATCATAATATCAATTGCATTTCAGTTTTGCTAAGCCAAAGCATAGGGGAAAAGAGATAAAATGAGACTTGAAAAAGGATTTCTCCCCCTTACTTGAAAAAACCACCTCTAACATTGCAAGCAACATTTCTTGCACAGCATAAAACAGGGACGTTGATATTATTTGTCTGCGCACAAGGGGAGTATAAATAATGTTAATAAGTGGAAAGACTAAACCCGTAAACAAGCATTATACAAGGTGCAGTTTAAATGTATATTAGACCTCAGCCTGAGGAGCATAGTAAGGGGCAAATGCAGGAACAACATGGACTCGAGATTGATCTTTGTCCTCCCATACTTTCAAGCGATCATCAATCACAAGTGCCATCTTTGGATGGCAGATTCCATCTTGAAAGACATTAAGCAAAGATTTTTTCAAACCTGTTTCAAAATTCATAATCAGTTACGCATGAAATAACAAACGAGGTTTAGAGGCAGAAAAATCACAGAATATGAATAGACTATAAAATGTGGAATTATGAATTTTTATGTTGGAAGACAAACAGAAATAGAGATGACACCACAAAAAGAAAATTGCAAGGAAAATAAATCAGCCTTAGAACACTAAAATAAACCATAAATATGAATGCATGATAAGTGATGACACCAACAGAACCATATTGTGTACGAGATAATAGTGTTTTCTGGACTTAACCAGCAATCATTAAGGAAAATATTTGAATGACAAGAAGGATGAGTATACATGCATTACCAGCCTTGACGCACACAATGCGATCCAGCAATTCTTTTGTGTTGATCAAATTTGATTCTGGATCAAGAAGCCTCCACATTTCAAGAGCATAATCTTTTTCTGCCATTGTGCAAACATACACCTCAAACCGCTTCCGACCTCTGGCAGTTAAGTAGCTCCGAAGTTCCTCCCATGCAGGTCTTAATCTCACAAGGACACTGGTATCGCGAATCTATAAAAAGAAAAAGTTTAGGATTGTCAAATAAGTTGTGCTTACTTCAATGGCTTTAAACGAAATCTACCATTGGAAAATTTCTTGAAGTTTCTCCTCCATAACAAATATATGGTTGTGGTTCTAAACAATCAACATGTAAATCATGATGTTCCAAAAATGACTTGTTTAGGTAGGTCACCCTGGAGCATAGTAGAACCATGGTACCAAAAAGGCCAGCCCTAAGCCTTGAAAAGCCCAAAATATCATTATTCCTACAACTGAGTGATTCATGATGTGCTCTCACATTCTTCTGATTTCATTTTTGTATTGTGGTGATAGTGGGTGGGTGTGGGGGTTGTCATAACAACAATAAGTTCTCAGAAGAACACATACCAGGGGATTAATCCGGGTCAATATGATATTCTTTTCTTGTAACCTTATGAGAGGACGAACAATTGGTGGATGGTTGTCAGATAAAGGCAGAACTACCTCAGATTGAACTTTTATCACCTTTCCATTTTCGACAATCTGGTCATTTTCTGCATATTGTTTCAAGATGCTTTTATCCTCTTGATATCGCTTCACCTCGGCCTGCATCCCAGAAATACGTTGTGGATCTACCTCACTACTTATTTTCCTCTGGAGGGCATCAATACGGTCCTCAAACGAGCGCATTGTGTTTGCAACAATTAGTGTTTCATCAAGATCAAATACAATGCCAAGGCATCTCAAGTTAAGCATTACAAGGCAAGAATTGTACAATCCTGGCATGACATTGAAGCCCCAAAAACATGGATATGCTTCAAAATTCTTTCTAGAATGCATTGCCACCAAATGCAGCTCCTCTTCACCTAGTCGCATAATTGCTGTCTGTAAGCAAAGTTCCAAAAAGTTATTATTCATCTCATGCATCTTCTGTATTCATATTTCACCACCAAAATTTAACAAGTGAACAATGATCCTACTCACTTCCATCCACAAAAAAACATAAAAGGTTGTGAAATGCTTGAACAAAAACTATACCCAATTAGCTGGGCAAGGTTTAGATGATATTAAATGATTTGGTGAAATAATCCTTGAATAGTAGTATAATTCTTATGTAAAAATAACCAAGCCACAAATGCTCATCATACTCATAGTCTGGGATATGATAAAGGGGAGACTTTTGCCCCTGGAACAAGTGTGTAGAGGGAGCTTTGCCATCCACTGATATGTAATCAATCAGTGTTGTCATCAATCATGTAAGCCTTATCCCACTAAAATTTCCGTATGCATTGACATAAATTTATAATCAAGAACACAGCCAATATTGCCATGTGAACGTTCACATGATGACCAAATAATATTTAAAAAATCTGCACAATTATTTAAAAAATTCTCTAAAAAGACATTATTATATTCTAATATTTTATTATTTAATTATTCCAGATTCTGATAACTCACTTTTGTCTCTGTATGGACCTTATCCCAACTAAATGAGGCTCTAGCTATGAGAAACTCATGAAGAATTGAAATGTGATATTTATTCCTGATAAGGAAAGAGAAAGAGTTCAGTGCCTACAACAAATATGATGCAATTGTACTTAGATCTAGCAAAAGCATTGACAGAAGAACATTTGCACAGAAGCTATACAGCAATCTATCAATGAATTGATTGAAAATGACATTTTTAATAGATAACTACAGTATATTTCTAGAAAATACTGCAAGACATTATTCTGCAGAAATCAAATCAAATGGATTGTTTCATAAGCAAACTTTCCAATTGAAAATGCAATTATAGGGAAAAGGTTATCAAATATAAGGACAGTAAACATTGTCTTGCAGATCTCATAAATTTTACATTTCTAGCATCACAAGGATATGCAAGTCAACACATCAACATAAAACCAACATGGTATACAACCTAATTTAATAAGAATGTATATGTCTCCAATAAAAATCTTGATGAAGATTACAAAAGATCCGATATCTCACAGATGAAACATTCCATTCAAAATCATGTAATAGAACAACAGAAACACAAAGCAAGTCAAAACTCTAAATAAAGACAAAGCAACCACTATCCAAAGGAGACACCAGAAAAACATTCTGTTTTTTTTCTCCTCCCAATTTTGCCAAAGTTCCTATAGATAAAACACCTGATTCTTTTTTTAACCCCTATTAAAGCATTTGCCAAAGCTTCTACCCAAGGAAAAATGACAGTCATGCATCTGTCATCAGACCATCAAAGTCAAAATGTGTTCAAAACACCTACAATTTTCAAACTCCAACCAAACTACAGTGAGCTTCCCACAAGATTTTCCAGCTGAAAACCCAGCAGCATATTGCTCACCACCATTACTGAATATGTCAACTTCAACTACAAGCTCCATATCCTATACAAATAAGCATCTGCACCTTCAGTAACAGCTGAGTTCTAGTTGCATCAGAGCTCCAAATGTTTGGATCTATTTCAAAGATTATCAGTTGGTAATTAGAAAGAGAGATTACTTTGCTATCTAAGTCAAGGTTTTATCTGAATATAGACAAAATAATCCATTTTCAGTCTAAATAAAAGCACATATATAAATTCATGAAATTGTCCAGAGTTGGGTCCATATATCCGGTCCTTGTTCAGAGTTCATAATGTCCAATCAAAAAGCAATCTGGGCAATGGGATATTTCTTTTGTCCCCCAATTTTCATGCGTCCTGTGAAGAGTTGCTTTCATTTTTAGTTATACCTTGTTTTCCGTGAGACAAGCAGTGTGCAAACTAAACAACGGCGACGATTCCTCGGGCGGCTGAGACCATGGCTTCGACTGTTCCATTTTGAGGCAAGCGCCGCCTCCTGCGGCGATGGTGTGAAGGACCGCCAGCGGCGGGCACCTCTCACTTGGGGGGCTGAAATGTGAGATCCGGATTTCCTTGTTCGGGGGGAGATCGATGTTCGGATTGTTTGGATATATGTCAACCTCCCCAAGGAGGGAATTTCCATGATAGACCACTGATTTGAACATTTTAAAAGGAAAACCTTTCCAAGCGAGATCTGGTCCGTGCCAGAATCAGATTGTGGGCCTTGGCTCGCTCTTGAAAGGTTGGGATCAAACCACGGTGGGTGGTTGGCGGGGGACGTTTGATCTTGGAGTTTTCGACGTCTTTGATGGTGACGATGACGAGAGCGATGCAGTTTTTTTTTTTCTTTTTGAAATTTCAGGCAGTGCAAAATCGAAATTTTTAGGTCTGAAATGGCGTCTGCGACATGGAATGGGGATGGAAGAGGGTGAGATCGGATCTATTGCGCGCTGCAATCTTCTTGGCCTGTCGTCTGCAGAGCTAGGGTTTGTCAGTAGGGCGTCGACGTCTCGACGAGCAGGGAGGGGTGGGAAGAAATACGAAGCCAAACCAAACCCTGGATGGAAAAAGGTCGTCAAGGGTTTGGAAGGAAAAGACACACAAAAGACTGCTCTTAAAGCAGTCCAACGGCGCAGCCGCGCAGAGCTGAGCTGAGTGATCGATGATAAAATAAATAAATAAATAGAAAATTGATGGAATAAATAGGACCGCTGATGGATGATCTGATGATAATGATGCAATGATATTACGCGATTGCGTGTTGTCCCCCGAAGAGTGCGCAGTGCGCAACCACGTGTGAAATCCGTCCGTTCATCAAGGCGAATTTTCCAGCAGCCAAGTTCGTGCCGAATATTTATTCAAATTTAGGAGGCCATCAAGGTTGGCAAGTACAAATTTTGATTATAATAATTAAAATAACTGGTGAGAAATATCAAATATATAGTGAATAAATTTTTAGATTTTGTTGAGATGGGGATGGGAACCCGGATTTTAAAGAGCAGGGGCCCTCTGCCTAGAGTGGAGTTTTTGTAATTAAATCAACGTTTTGTGCAATGAAACATCAGTTCATTATCTTTTTCATATAAAAACTATTGCATATAAAATTAAACGTATTTGATGATGTAAATAATTGGATAAGAATATGATCAAGAAAGAGTGGAGTTTTCGCATTTAAATCAACGTTTTGTGCAATGAAACATCAGTTCATTATCTTTTTCATATAAAAACTGTTGCATATAAAATTAAACGTATTTGATGATGTAAATAATTGGATAAGAATATGATCAAGAAAAATTCAAATATGAAAAAGAAGTTTTAGAGTTTTTTGAAAATTTTGACTTATGTGAATATGAATTACGTAAATTAAGAAATCTTTTGAAAGAATAAAAGTAAATTAAATAATTTTACTACCTAGGAATTCAATTAACTTCTATTGATTTATCTCTATCAAAAAAAAACTAATATTGATTTATTTTGCAATGAACATATAAATCATATTTGTGTGAGAATTCACGAGAGAGTATTATTGATATACACTTTAATTTAAAAGATTCGATTATAAAAAATTAATTCAATAAATTTGAGACACCTCTACCAACTACAATTACAAAGTGCATTGGGAGGAATTGAAACCACGACGCACTGTTGCTTGGGCCAAGGTCGTGACCACCGAGGCTGCTTTCGTGACCAGTTATCTAAAAAGGTATCTTTATCATTTTACTTTTAAAATAGAAAAGTAATTTTATTAGTTCTAAATAAGCAAATATTTCATTTAATCTACCTCAAAAAAATTATTAACAATATTTTTTGTTTTTTATTTATACATTTTTTATCTAAGTGTATTTAACATATAAACTAAGTTTTATCATGTTTGGATATGGTATATATTTTTTTGATTTTTTTAAACATCTACGTATTTATATTTAAAATACCTCTATCTTTAAAAATCTCAAAAATATATATATATGTGTCTGTCCAAAAATAGTAAAACTTAATTTATATATTAAATATACTTCGAGAAACAAGCGGATAAAGAAAAAAGCAAAAAAAATATTGTAAATGAATTTTACAAGGTAGGCTAAGTGAGGATCATTTATCTTTAAAATGTATATTTTAATACGGTGATACTTCTATGAAACACTCTTGTAACCCTCTTTATTTTTCAGATCCGAAGGGTAAATGAAAAATTCGCTCAGCATATTGTATTTAGCATCATTTATGGAGTGTATTTCGAAAGTAATAAAATTTTTAGATAAAAAGTTTTCTGTATAAAAATTTTTGGATTAAGAAAAATAATGTGATATGATCGAGGTAATAATGAGAAATAAAGAGAATAAAATTAAATAAATAAATTTATTATATGAGTAAGTATATAGAAATGATTAAAATGTATAATAGTTGTACAGGAAGATGTGTAAAATTAATTAAAAATTAGGATAGTTATAAATAGTGAAAAGTTTTAGTATTAACCAAATATGCACATTGTATGATGGAAACTTTTTTACTTTTTTAGTATTACAATGTGCAGGCCCAATCTACAAATCTATAATAATAAAACAATTTTGGAAAAATTTCCCACATACCTTTAACATTTAACTATTGTTGCCCTTGTACCCACAGCATTTCAAGATTCTCCTAAAACTCGTAACATTTAAATCCTAATTCGATACATGCGTGAGCAGCGATCCTTTACGACTGGGTGATTTTCGACCAGTCAAAAAATATTTTTTTTTATTTTTTTTTGAAAAATATTTTTATAAACATGTTAATATAGTTATATTTAATCTATAAACCAAGTTTTATTATTTTTGGATATGCATATATATTTATTTTGGATTTTTAAACACAGGGGTATTTAAGTCATTTTAAAACTTGGTTTATAAATTAAATATAACTAGATTAACATGTTTATAAAAATATTTTTCAAAAATATATATATATTTTTTACCGTGATTTTCGACCGGTCGTAAAGGATCGCTGGGCTACATGCGTGCACCATCACCTTCCACCCGTTATGTTTCACGAATCCGAAAATTGCCGCGTTTCTTTTTTAAAATGGCAAAATTGCCCAACTGGGCGCAAGTCTAAATTCGCGACAGATGCACTTCAGTGCATCACCTTGCGTTCCTCTTCGCAAATTCGCCGCAATTTCATGCTAGAAACCCAACACCTCTATTGTCGATGACAACGGTAGCTCGATGTTTCCGCTTCAAGTTCGACAGTCGATCGCCCAACATCGGTTCTGCCTGAACCACTTGTCTCGAGCGCATTTGTGTGACGATTCCTGCGGGCATAAAAATCGAGGAAAACGGTAAGCAGCATGCGTGGGGACGTCACTGCAAGGGCTTATTTCAATCCCAATCTACGTTTGTTCTAGCATCTCAACCGAATAGGGAGGAGGCACCCCTTCTTTCCTGTGTGACCCTTCCCACCTCTCCTCCCCTGTCTAATAGTGGTGCCCCCCAACGAGGATTGCATGCAATAATTTTTCGAACAACGTGGATACATTGCATATTGTTCTAATATGGTGGAGCCAGCAATGGGGTTGGTAAAAATGTCACAATTGTCCGACAGTGGAGGCTCTAAAATTGGGAGTGAAGTGGAAGTAGGTGGGGCGGAGGTGGTGTTTGGTAATGATGGTTTTGTGGTGGGGGAGGTGGTGCTTCGTTCTAGGGCCCCGAGAACTTCTTCAAAAGCCTTGCCGTGAAGCACAAGAGCATAGTCTTCTGAACCAATATTTCCCCTCCTTCCCCCTCTTCCTCGACATCAAACCCCAAGTCATCACCCTCATAGACAACAAGTCCTTCGCCACCCTCTTCCACATGTCCATCGTTGAGAAGAAAAATATCTTCAACGGCGACTTTATGCCCAGCGTCAACTACACCTTCAACATGCGCGTCCTCGCCTACCTTGGCCCCTCGGAGCCCAAGCACACTACCATCAATAGCTTCACCGCCAACATCTCAAATCTAGCTCTCGGCTTTGGGCTCCAAGCTGAGCATGAACTTGGAGAGAATGTGGTCTGCCATTGAAGCCAATGTGGTCCAGAGTGGCAGTGCCAGCTTCACTCTCCCCATGCAGAAGTTCCTCTTCAGGTTCCTCACCAAGGTCATCGTGGGAGCTAACCCCACAGGATACCCCGACGTGGGGGACACCGACTTCGCCATTCTAGACACATGGTTGGCTCTTCAGCTTCTCTCATTGTCAGCGTCGGCGTCCTCCAACCACTGGAGGAGATCTTCTTGCATTCCTTTTTGTGCCCTTTCTTCCTCATTAACGGAGACTACGAGAAGCTGTACAAATTCATCAAGTCCGAAGGTAAGGATTTGGTGGCAAAATGGGGAAGCAAGTATGGGCTCACCACCAAGGAGGCAATTCACAACCTCCTCTTCATATTGGGCTTCAACGCCTTTGGTGGACTGTTGATCTACCTCCCGTTCCTCAACCAGATGGGCCTATGGGAGAGGCTGTGGGAGGAGGTGAGGCAGAGCAAGGGGACATCAACTTTGAGTCAGGGCAGAAGATGAAACTGGTGCAGTCAACGATGCTGGAGATGCTGCGGTTGCACTCGCTAGTGCTGCTTCAGTACGCACAGGCGCTGGACGAATTTGCAATGAGTTCCATGATGCGGTGTTTGAGGTAAGGGAAGAGGAGGTGCTGCCGAAATACCAAAATTTCTGTCGATCCTTGCACCCTCCGCTTTAATCCATTTGGCCCTCATTCAATCTCTCACTGTCTAATACGGAGGGCAAACGGACAAGAACAGAGACAGAAAGAAGGACGCTGAGGCCCAAGGACCAAAGCAAGCCCAGAGAGAAACTGAATCCATGACGCACACGAGTGGTACAACTGAACCAGCGAGGACGAATGCCAACAGAACGGAGGCGAGTTAGTTACGGTGCAGCTGTCAGCGAACACGAGGCTCACCACCATGTATTCTTGTAATTGAGTCTGTAAGAATGTAGTATAAAATGTTGAAAAATGGATGCTCTAAAATAAAATATTATTTATAAAAATATTATAACAAAATAAATACACCCACAATATTTTAACACCCTCTCACAACACAACTTCTCAAGTACATACTTCTCTTACACTAAGCTTGCTACCCAACACCCAAATGCTATTCCCATCTCACACACCCAACTAATGTATACTCACACCTTAACTCACTCTACTCAATTACTTACCAATTCACGCACACCTACATGGAAAGGCCTGCCCCCTTTTTATAGTTGCGTAAAGTCGGTTTGATCACCGACTTTGCAATTAATGCGTGAAGTTGGAAAATTCCAGCTTTTTCATTTACGGCGCCTTTGCTTCTGACGGTTCTGGACAAATCCAGATATGGCAATGTTGCTTTGTTAATTCTCCCCCTCAGCACTGACTTTCTCCTTTAATTCTATTCTGGTTGTCACGCCAATTCGACTTCTGAGTTTTTTAAATTTTGCTTTAGTCAGTCCCTTGGTAAATATGTCTGCAACTTGATCTTCCGTATTGATGTGCTTCATCTCGATTTCTCCTCGGAGCACCTTCTCTCGTACATAGTGATAATGTACTTCCACATGCTTGGTTCTTGCGTAGAATACAGGATTCTCTGCTAATCTTATAGCAAATTTGTTATCACAGTATAGCAGTATTGAATGATTAGTATGCTGGTGAAGATCCTTCATAAGCTGCATCAACCACTTGGTTTCCTGTGCTGTCATAGCTGCTGCTCTATACTCTGCTTCAGTAGTTGATAGAGACACAGTCGGCTGTCTCTTGCTGCACCATGAGATCGCTGCTGATCCGAGATCAAATATATATCCAGTGGTTGATCTCCTTGTGTCATGGTCTCCGACATAATCAGCATCACAATACCCTACTACCTCGCATATTGCATTCTTCTTATATAAGAGACCAAGGTTAATGGTTCCTTTTACATACCTTAAGATGCGTCGAACTGCATCTAGATGTGGCTTCCTTGGTTTTTCCATATAGCGACTTGCTATGCTGACGGTGAATGCTATATCCGGCCGTGTAAGAGTTAGGTAGATTAAACTACCCACTAGTTGTCGATACATCGTCGAATCTGCTAACTCTTGACCTTCTAGTGAGCATAGCTTGGTATTGGGCTCTATAGGTGTAGATATGGGCTTGCAGTCAAGCAGCCCATACTTCTTTAGTAAGTCTTGAGCGTACCTCTGCTGACATAGGAATATTCCTTCTTTTGTACGCTCAACTTCTAGCCCAAGAAAGTGTTTCAATTCACCAAGGTCTTTCATTAAAAAACGAACTGAGAGATTGACCTTGGTTTGATTGATCTCTCTTTCATCACCACCAGTAATGATGAGATCGTCTACATATACTAGCACTATTGCTAGCTTTCCATTTTTATTTTTCACGAATAGACTTGAGTCGGCTGGTGTAATAGAATAACCACTTTGTAGTAAGAATTCAGCAATCTTACCATACCAGGCTCTCGGCGCCTGCTTTAATCCATATAAGGCCTTTTTCAGCTTGCAGATGTACTCCGGATGGGTTGTGCTCTCGAACCCTCTGGGTTGCATCATATATATTTCTCAATCTAGTTCACCATGGAGAAATGCATTCTTAATGTCCATTTGCCAGAGCTTCCATGACTTGCTAGCTGCAAGTGCCAGTAATACTCGAACTATCGTAATCTTTGCCACTGGGCTAAATGTTTCATCATAATTTAGCCCATACTTCTAAGAAAACCCACGTGCTACCAGCCGAGCTTTGTATCTTTCGATTGATCCATCGAGCCGTAACTTTAATTTGTACACACATTTGCATGATATGGGTTGCACATCTCTTGGTTTTGGCACTAGGTCCCATGTCTCGTTCTACTTTAGAGCTTCAATTTCCTCTTCCATAGCCTTCCTCCATTTTAGACTGTGGGATGCTTCCTCGTACGTGGCTGGTTCCGCTTCTATTGCTTCGAGCACTGCTGCATTAGCATATTTGGGATTCGGCTTCCATTGTCTGCTAGATCGTTGTGGAACGGGTCTTGTTTCTTCTTGTTCATCGAACTCTTCGATCCGGCTTGGTCTTTCTTCTTCAATATTCCTGTGATATACCCCTGTTCGCCACGGGCTATCTGACTTTTCTGGTAACTTGGGTTTGGACTCCTCTCTACATTGTGAGAGTTCGTCCTCCTCAATCGGCTCCTCTGTTGACTGAATTTGACCTGGCTCGAGTCGTTCCTGCAGTCTTTCCTTTAATTGTTCTTCCATTTCATTAGAATCAGGTAATAAGACTGCCTGTGATGACCACCATGATGATGCCTCATCGAAAATTATATTTCGTGAGACATAGCACCGGCCTGTGGTTGGATCACAGCATCTCCAACCTTTTCTTTGGCTATCATAGCCAACAAATATGCAGTGAATGACCTTTTTGTCGAACTTACTACGAAGGTGGTCCGGAATAAATACATAACAGACGCATCCAAACACACGGAAATGACTTATCGTTGGTTTGATGCTCCATAATTTCTCAAAAGGAGAAATATACCCAAGTCTGGGTTGAGGAAGCCTGTTTATGACATGGGCAGCAGTCTTCATGCATTCAGCCCAAAATTTTGATGGCACATTCTTGGCATGTAGCATACTTCTGCATATCTCTGTCAAGTGTCGATTTTTTCTTTCTGCCACTCCATTCTGCTGTGGCGTGTTTGGGCAAGTCAGCTGTCGATGTATCTTACACTTTTGTAGATACTCTGAGAATTCAGCTGACGTATACTCTCCCCCATTGTCTGTGCGTAGGCATAGTATTTTTCGGCCTACTTCACTTTCTACTTTTCGCTTAAATTCTTTGAATTTAGTAAACGCCTCAGATTTTTCTTTCATAAAATCAACCCAGACGTACCTTGAATAATCATCGATGAAGGTTATCATGTATTGGTAGCCGCTAATGGATGACTGCTTCACTCGTCCAAATACGTCTGAGTGTACTATCTCGAGAGGCACCTTGGTCTGAAATTTTGACTCCTCATACGGTAATTGATGTGCCTTTCCGAACTGACATCCAACACATACCGTATCCTCTTGGATTTCTAGCTGAGGAAGGCCTTTGAGCATAGATTTCTTCATCATCTGCTTCAGCTTGTGATAGCTTATGTGTCTCAGCCGCGCGTACCATAAATCTGCAGTTTCATTTCTCCTTGTCTTGTCTACGTATGCTGTCTGTGCAGACATCACATAGACAGACTCAAGCCGATGCCCTTCCATGATCGGCTCATTTGTTATTTTTAATTTAGGATATACCCTTACATCATTTGGACCGAACACCACATAATTTCCAGAGGCGGTGAGTTGTGAGACAGATAATAAGTTTTTCTTCATACCTGGTACATGGAACACATTTTTCAATTGTACTTTTTGTGAGCTGAATCGAGGGGTAAACATGGTCTTGCCAATATGGGTGATGGGCAACTTTGAGTTGTTAGCTGTTACGACTACTCGTCCTCCTTTGTACTCAGATGTACTGGTCAGCTTCTCATAGTCTCCTGTCATGTGATTGGAATATCCAGAATCAACAATCCAATCATCATTATAGTTGATTAATTTTTCACTTACTGATATAAGAGCTGACTCCCCTTCTGTCTTGATAATGCAGGGTGCCGCCATCTCTTGGAGCTCTTCTATTGCAAGGGATGCTTGGAGATCTCATTCTTCTTCGTTATGGATGGAGGTCGCAGCATTTCCCTCTGCCCGCTTGAACCAGCAATCTCTAGCAAAGTGACCTCTTTTGCCACAGACGTAACACTGGTCCTTTTGCCATCGGGTTCTCTTTTCTTCTTTGTCACCACCTTGATGAACTCCCCCTTGCTGCGAGCTTTGTCCTTGTTGCCTCCTTTGCCTGCCTCCCACTTGCTTTCTAATGTTGCCTTCATTTGGCCTCACAGCTACTCGATCTCTGCTTTGGAATTCTCTCTTTTTACTAAAGAGAGCGTTCTCCTCCTCCTTTAGTGAAACTTTAGACATTTGCTTGTCTAAAGCTTCTTGGTTGGCCAAAATATTTTCCAACTCGGTTAAAGTTGGTTCTTTGGCCCATCCACGGGTGGCAATGATAATCCTGTGGTACTCCGGCTTTAAGCCATGGATGATAATCCTCCTCATCCTAGTCTCAGAGATCGAATTTTCTGGGTCTAATTTTGAAATTTCTCCACAAAGAAATTTAACTTTGGAGAAATATTCACTTACCGTCATATTCTGCTGCGAGATGGACAACAACTCATTTTCCAATTGTTGGAGCTTTGTGTCATTTTTCCTTGTATATATTGCTGCGAGGGTGTCCCACGCCTCCTCGGGTGTTTTAGCATCCTTAATTTTCTGCAGCAACTCGTCTTCAATAGTTACTGCTAGCACGTACATGGCTTTGCCAGCTTTTATCTTCCACCTCTTCAATTCCTCATCATCCGTAGGTGGCGCAGTACTATTGCCGCCAACTATATCCCATAGATCTTGACCAAGCAGATAAAACTGCATACGCAAACACCAAGTATTATAGTTGTTATAATTTAGCTTCTCAATGGTGCTTACCGAGGTAGAAATATCCGCCATCGTGACTTGGTATGCCCAGCACTTTCCAAGTAAGCTTGGTTTTAGCTCCACAGTCCTAGACTACGCACGTGCAGAATCTCTCCGTACTTTTCTTGCTGGCGTAGTCTCCACGAACCACGGTCCCTAACCTGCCTTTGATACCAATTGTTGAAAAATGGATGCTCTAAAATAAAATATTATTTATAAAAATATTATAACAAAATAAATACACCCACAATATTTTAACACCCTCTCACAACACAACTTCTCAAGTACATACTTCTCTTACACTAAGCTCGCTACCCAACACCCAAATGCTATTCCCATCTCACACACCCAACTAATGTATACTCACACCTTAACTCACTCTACTCAATTACTTACCAATTCACGCACACCTACATGGAAAGGCCTGCCCCCTTTTTATAGTTGCGTAAAGTCGGTTTGATCACCGACTTTGCAATTAATGCGTGAAGCTGGAAAATTCCAGTTTTTTCATTTACGACGCCTTTGCTTCTGACGGTTCTGGACAAATCTAGATATGGCAGTGCTGCTTTGTTATAAAACACCTCCGAGATTCCTTAGAGAGGTTGTTGAGAACTTGTAATCTAATTTTGCTATTGAATCAATACAATAGCGGGATGCTCTTCTCCCTTTCCTGAAGCTGTCTGCGAGGTCCCTCGCTCCCTTATAGGTAAAAGACGTCCAAAGGTGTTGAGCACCCGAGCTGCTCACACCACTTAGACCACTATCATCGGCGTAACGTTGCTTTCGCCGGGTAACAGTGTGATTTTTGACCGATCAATTCACGTCCCAGATCAGCCACCACACTCGCATCTTCCACCCCTGTTAGAACTCATTTTCAAAGAGAGAAGGACAACGGCGAGGGCAATCTTGGAATTTGAAAAAAATAACGCTACATGAGCCGGATCCTAACACCTTACCTAATAGTAACTTACGGGCACAATAGCAATTAAAAGTCAAATGTCGACTGTTAAGGAGGAATTACTGAAATATCACGGGTATAAGAAGAATAATGGTAAAATGTTATGGGTATGTAAAGAATTTTACCAATAATTTAATATTAAATATCATTTTAAGTAGTATTTTCAACATCTAAACTATCTAAAATATCCTTATTATATAGATAAATGATTGTATAATATATTATTATATTCTAATACATACGCGAATGAATCTAATATTTTTTCTAATTTATACATTTTTCTTTAAATATTAAAATACTAAATTTTGAAGGGATTACATAGAACTACATCTACATAACCCGATTATATAGAAACGGACACAATTTTAAAATATACAAGTAAATTTAATACGAAATTTTGAAATTTGGTATACACGCCCAATTCAGTATGGTCTGTATGGTTTAGATGATTGAAATCCTGCTTAAAAATTATTGAACAATTTAAATTAATTGAATTATATTACTTAAGTTTTCTAATCAAAATATAATGTTTAACTCATATAAATCAGTTAAACATTAAATTTAATGTTTAAATCTAATTTAATTTGCTTTATAATATTGATAATTTAGAAAGTTATTCAGAATTTCATTTAAATAACCTGGAAACAAACACAACATAGTAAAAATTACTTGCTGAAGCCTGAAAATCGGTGAAGTTTTTTCCGTCTTTAATGAGGCCACGTCCCGCACCTCGAAATCAGCCAGCACTCAAATTAAGACACGTCTCATAATAATTTACGCTCATAATTTTAATTTTGCGAAAAACCCAATGAAGTAAATTGAATTTTAAATTAATCAAAGGTATTTCTACTTTTATAAAGGACGCGAGGTTTTGAGTTAAAATACTTTCATGGTCACTTTATTCTATTACAAGTCTTTTTTCTGGGAACACCATGAAAATTTAATGGAATCTAAATATAAGAAATCATTTTGATCGAGATCTCATATAGTTCGCAGTTTTTTAAAATAATATATAAACACGGGTAAAATATTAAAATTCACAAGAATATTGAAAAAATTTAATTTTATATAACCGCTGGTTTTTTTATAATAAACATGAGAGAAAGTCTAGATGTTCAAATGAAAATACCTAGGTTATTTCTTAATGAAATAATAATTAAGGATTTAGTATTCGCTATTAGATGATATTACAATTTAGGGAATTTTGATTTTTTTGTGACCAGTCGCAGAAGACACTGTTTTTGACCAGGTCTGTATGCCATTGCATCCCGTGGGCTATATCTATCGACTGTTTGATCATGAGTTGAAAAGCAGCTGCAATTAATGTGAAAGAGTTTTTGCGTGCAGGCCTCTGTCAGACTTGAGTTTTTGCGTGCAAGTCCCACTCTCTCTGCTGATCTCCCACCTCTCCGCCAAGCCATACCCTCCAAAAAGGGGAATCCATGAAAGAATTGGAGGGCGAGCTTTCAGTTCATGGACTCTTGATCGCTTATATTCCTAAGAAGAGTTGTTGTCTAGTCACCGTAAAAGATTTCTCTCTAGATGCGAACTTTTTCCAGTGGATTTGGCGGGCATGAGGATTTATGTTGCAAGCAGAGGAGCATCCTCATTTCATGCCCTCACTAAGTTAGTTTTACATACAAGACATGGATATTAGTGATCGAGCCATTTTAGTTAATTGGTTTTTGATAGCTGAGATTATCTGTGGCATGATTGTTGGCGAGAAATTCCCAACAACTGCTCCTTAGACCAGAACCATGAGTTCCAAATGTATTATCTTCTTCGGTTCCTAGCAGGTATTCTAGATTGTGTTGAGCACTGATATTAGTTGGTGATTTTTTATCAGGTGACAAGAAGCAAACATGTTGTGGGGCAGCTTGGGTTGACTTCAATTGATTTCCTCATGGTCATCCGCTTCCCTTCTCCCCCCGTTGTCTCCCTCTCTCTCATCTACAATGGGATGAAAACAGAGCAGAGCGGCTCTCTCTTGATCTCAAGTCCTCATTGCGTCCTCTTCCTTCTCTTCCATGAAATTCGAAAACTTATCCTTGCATCATCCTCATCGTCGTACCAACCGACGGTGAGGTGGCTTCTTAATTTCACAATTAGCTAGTCGAACAGGTGACGAGATCGGTATTTATGAGGAAGATGTAAGATGTTAGCAGCGAAGAGGGTGGATTTTGGTGGGCTGGCAGGTGGCCTCAATTGAGAAAGAGACCAGATCTTTGAAACAGGAAGAAGAAAGACGGGGCAAATATAGCGCTACACATTTGACCGACAATTTTCAAATGGGTTTTAACGTTGGCAGAAATCATGAATGAGAATTGTTCATGGTAGTAGCTAGATTTGATTGTCATGTCGCAAATTTTTAAGGACAACGCCAAAGCTATTAGACACGCTAGCTTGATTGGATTTGTCATTGCGTTGCCAACTTCTATTACTAAAAATTGATGGAAGAAGTTGCCAGATTTAAAATCGATGAGTGTAGGGGTCGTGTAGCAGCTTGCATTCATCGTTTTTGCAACTGGTGTTTGACGATGCCCCAATTTTCCGTTGGTAGCCGAAATTCACCCCTTTCATCGCCAATGGTAGCATTTTCTTATTCGGTGGGTAGTTACTTTGCGAATCGCTAGTGCACTTCTCGAAAATTTTAGCAAGAGCAAACGACTGAAGATTTCAGCATGAGAGGAGTTGTCAACGAGGAAGGAGAGTGAGTGGATGTTCAGAGAGAGAGAGAGAGAGAGAGAGTAGAGAGTGGAATGAGATGCTCAGAGAGAGAGAGACTCGCTGAGATAGAGCGGCTGGCATGTCTTATAGGGACCATTGAGCAAAATTTCCAAGAATTAATTGTAGCAAATTTTGCTGCTTTTATCCAACAACCGAAATTTCTCCTACAAGATTGAACAGGATTGGACGACTGTTAACAACGTTTGAAAACGAACCCATTAACAGCCGGTCGTAAAAGATCATTACCCTAGTTTAGGCCCATACCAATATTCACTTACAATAATATTTTATATATTAATTAACTAAATAGGCAATGGTAGAATTAATGGATGGCTTGAATTTTGTAAAATCATCTTGATCCGAAACATGATTTACCGGAGCAGATTTCTATGTGGGATTTCTCAAATTTTCTTGGGAATTCACGAGTTGTCCAATGATCGATTACGAGCGGCAGTAGATGACCAATTGTAACGCCCATTTTTTTTAATTTTTTTAAAAATTCTTAATAAAATTATTATCTAGGCATATACCATCTATAAACTAAGTTTTACTAATTTTGAAGATATATATGTTTATTTTATATTTTTAAATGTAAGGGTATGATAATCATTTTTATAAAAAATTTACCACCACATCCTTTTGTTTAAAAAGATCAAATAAATATATAAACATATTCAAAAATGTTAAAACTTGATTTATAAATGACGAATGATCTTTTCAGACAGGTCGGAAATCCGGTGATTTCTGACCGGTCAAAAAAAATATATTTTTTATTTTTTTTTTGAAAAATAATTTTATAAACTTGTTAATCTAGTTATATTTAATTTATAAACCAAGTTTTATCATTTTTAGATATGTCTATATATTTATTTTGGTTTTTAAATACAGGGGTATTTAAGTCATTTTAAATATTCTTAAAATGACTTAAATACCCCTGTATTTAAAAATCCAAAATAAATATATAGATATATCCAAAAATGATAAAACTTGGTTTATAAATTAAATATAACTAGATTAACAAGTTTATAAAATTATTTTTTAAAAAAAAATAAAAAAATAAAATTTTTGACCGGTCGGAAATCACCGGATTTCCGACCGGTCTGAAAAGATCGGTGCTCTTTATAAATAATATACACTTAAGTTAACAAACTTATTAAAAACTTTTATAAAATTAGTAAAAAATAATAATAGTTCAAATTAGTTTGAAATGGAGCCATCTCAATCAAACCGGTATAAGAACCCACACAAGATGGGGACCAAATTTACTGTAAACAAGTTAGGCAGTCTTTTGATTCTTTTTGAAAAAATTAATAATAAAGAAACAGCTTAAGTTAAAATATTAATTGTCTTCCATTAACAAGTTGAGTAGCAAATTGACTGTTAACGATTTAGGCGGAGTATTTTGATTCGATGAGTCGGGGCAATGCACATTTTTCTCATGATTCGGGTTTGAAATCAAGTACTCAGCCGCACTTACGGATAAGTAAAGCTCACTTGCGGAAATAATATTTTAAAGTTTAAAATTATGACAATAAGAGAAAAAAATTGTTGAAAGAAATTTTTGAAAAATGTGATGCGATAGGGGTTATTACTAGAAGCAAACACAATAAGGATAAACTATATAACATCAAAAAAATAAGGATAAACTGTACTATATAGTTTTATAATAAATTTGACAAAATGATCATATAAAATAAAAATTGAGCAAAGTAGGATTAGATTATTAACGTATACATCGTATCAAAAGGGGTAAAAAAAAATGAATGAATTTTTCCTATTCCAAATGCCAAAATGAGAATGAAGTAATGTAGGCCATCAATACAATACTTATACTTCTGGTTAAATAAATATTTTAAGAAATATGAACAAATTGGATATAACTAGGTTACACGAAGGCAATTCTTGTAATTTCATCTATTTTTCTATCTTGAGGATTGATGAAAAATAAAATTTCATACGTGTATTTAATATCATTTATTTAGGCCAGAGAACAAGTTTTATCTATGTCAAAAATATGCATGGGCCACATTCATTTAAAAATATATTTATTTGTAAATTATAGAGAATGTTTATATCCATTTACATATGTGTTAAAATGTAATAATATTTTATAAACTTATATATTCATATAGTAGTGATATTCTAGATAGTTCAAATATTGAGATTATAACTTTAAAATTATTATTTAATATCTAATCATTTTATTATGTCTATTTTAATTTTTAGATAGATTTCATACATAATAATATTAAATAAATTATGGGATTTTTATGGTAATATAATAGTACTAAATAAAGTAGATGGAGCAAATTTTATTTCAATCATTAAGGCATAAAAAATGGATGGGGTTACATCAATTTTACATACTTTTTGAGTTCTGCATATTTAAAATCTCTTTTTATTTAACCACATCCATTTTTCAAAAATAATTGATGAAAAATTCACTATATTGTATTTGAAATGATTTATATTGTTAGGAAAATCTCATCATTTATCTAGTATTATGTATCAGAACAATTTAAAAAATATTTAAATTAATATAATAACATGGTTGGATGCTAAATATCAAATTAGAAATTATATTTTTAACATCTGAATCATTTGAATATGAATCTTTGACTTAAAATTATAATAGGATTTGAGCATATTTATCATTTTATAAAGAGTTGTGAATATGAATAGAATTTTAGGTGAAAGAATATATGAGTATAACTATATACGAAATTTTTTAAAATTCATAGTACAAGTAGAATTATGAATAAAATTCAAGAGTTCATATGAAATTTTTTTAAAAAATATTTCTTTAAGATGGGTGCCTTTAAAATTGAGGACTCAATTTATTTTAAAATTTTTCAAGATCTAAGCTAGGGAATTTGCATTTTAAATTATCTAACTTTGCATATTTTTAAACATCAAAATTTGTATATTAGCATTTTAAACCTTTTAAAGTTTAGTTATTTAGATTTAGACCTTCGACCCTAATGAGGTTAAAAAATATTGTTAAAATTTTATAAAACATCTAAAATGCCCTTTGTAGGAGAATTTGCATTTTAAACATTGTAACTTTGCATATTTATATTTTAACTCCTGATGTTTGTGAATTAGCATTTTAAACCATCTGAAGTTTGGTTTATTTTGCATTTTAGACATTTGGTCCTCACAACATTAAAAAATACCATTAAAATATTGTAAATGCCTAAAATATTATTTACATTTTGAACCCTCTAACTTTATATATTTATATTTTAAAAGGACTGGAGTTGAATTATAAAAATAATTAGATTCCATATGGAAAAAATCGGCCTATATATACACAAGTGTAGTAGACCATTAGATTGCTAAACATTTTAACATTCTTCCTCATTCATAAAATCGACTATAGTTGTGAAGAAATTAAGGAAAAAACTCACTACTCTTTTTTTTTTTAAATCGATCAAATCAAGCATCAAACAAAATTTCAATAACAGATCTGAATGATAACACTTTATCCAATTCTGGGCAACAATTAGTTTTTTTTTTAATTTCTTTGAAGCTATGGTCAATTCCATGAATAAGGAAGAAGGTTAAAATTTTTTGGGATCCAATAGTCTGTTGCACTTCGTACACATGTAAGCTAGTTTTTGTAATATAGAATCCAATTATTTTTACAATTTAATCTTAGTCCTTTTAAAATGCAAATATATAAACTTAGAAAATTTAAAGTACAAATGATATTTTGGATATTTTACAAGATTTTAATGGTATTTTTCACACAATGAGGGCCAAAAGATTAAAATATAAAGAACCAAACTTTAGAAGATTTAAAATACTAATTCATAAAGTTCAGGATCTAATACCAATAGAATATCTAATAGTGGTATTAGAGCATCATCACAGGGAAGCTGTTATTTTTCTACTATGCTACTATTGCAAGCAGATATTATAAGATACACTATTAATGACCTTTGTTACTATATTTAATTATATACAAGCATCAGTCTCTATCTTTGAAGGAGAAGCCTATAGTTTTTGGAGCATCCAAAATGAAAAACTTGTTAATATTATAAGGATTATAAGATTCAGTCCAAAATTGCTATGAGCAATTCAAAAATTACATAAAGCTTTCATCTTAGGATGAAAATAAGAAAAATAGTATTATGAAAATCAAATGTGTGATGCAAAAACATTGCTATATATTTAAAAAGGAATAGGCAAGGTGATATATTCAATAATCATGATAGCTACAATGTCAAATGGGGTCTAGAATATTTTGAAAAATGAATTTAAAAGTCATGACAGAATAGTTTCCATCAAGCTCTAGTCACTATAGAAGGATTTTAGTACTCTATTAATAAAAGAAGGTAAAATAGTGCAAGCATTTTTCTTCCATATTTCTAATATTATAGATCATATTTGAAACTTTGGGTTACAATAGAAGATAAGAAAAATATATAAAAAAAAATATTGAGAAGCCTTCTTCCTAAAATTGACCACATGGTGACTATCATAGAAGAATCAAAAGATTTATCTATGCTTTTTTTAGTTGAATTAATGAGTTTTCTTCAAACTCATGACGAAAGAATGCATAGATTTTCAGAACAGTCACAGGAATAGTTCTTCTAGTTAAAATTCAATGTTTCAAAAAGAGATGGAGAAAAAAATCCAAGAAAAAGAAGGAAAATATCCATGGAGCTAAATTTCAAATAGGACCACCAAATAACCATGGCAAGGTTGAGGAAGATTCTGAAATCAAGAAAATAAAACATATTAAATTCTCTTTTTATTACAAATTATGTAATTAAAGTGGTCATAATACATATAATTGTCTATATAAATGCACAAGATGCAAAAGACTCACTCATTTTGATAAATATTGACAGTATAAACATGAGACAAATTATTCAGAAAATAGTAGCTTAAATGATTAAGTATTTATCTTCTATTTAAATTTTTAAAAAGAGCCACATGATTTTTGATACTTGATATTGGTTGTTCAAACCATATGACAGGTGATAAAAATTACTTTGTCAAAATTGATAAAAATATGAAATCTAAGGTGACTCTTAAGGATGGTAAATCCCAAAATATTGAAGGAAAAGTCATTATAGCTATAAAATTAAAAAGTAAGAATTCTAAGGGTGTGTTTGGGAAGTAATAAAACTTTCGATGAAAGCTTTGAGGTATAAAAGTCGTGAAACGATATGATATGATAAGGGTAATAATGAAGAATAAAGAGAATAAAGTTAAAATGGATGTTTTAGTTGTATAGGTAATTGTGTAAAAATAATTGAAAAGTAGGTTAGTTGTATAGAAAGATATGAAAAAATGATTAAAAAAGGGTAGTTATGGAGAATGAAAAATTTTAAATTAAAAAGATTTTTCTTCATTCCCAAACAAACCCTAAATTTATTGATGATGTTCTTTATATTCTTGGCTTAACCCAAAATTTATTAAGTGTAGGCCAACTAGTCCAGTGAGACTATATGATAAAATTTGATGATGGGATGTAGGTTCAACTAGAGGAACGCCATCCTTCTCTTAAGGTTAAGGAGGAATGGATATTCAGCCTCAGCTTCTAACAAGAGCCATTCACATGACTTATAAGACATTTCCTTATATAATATAAGGGTTATAGTAGCTCCTCTTCTTTATTTTCGAAGCGCTTACATCTAGGTTTCTTAGGTCGCAAAAGAAGGCTAATTGGAAGAACTTATAGCAAGCACACCCAAAAATTCATTGGGGTGGTTATGACGATGTCCAACATATAAAAAGCGGGCATCAAGAGTTGAGTTGTCATCCATGGGAACTATAGCGAATTTGAGCAAGAACTCCAAAAGAAATAAGCATCTAACAAAAGCATTTTTGACAAACATTGCATCATCTTCGATGTGATTCCACATGGTGGTGTCAGAGTCTTCGCTCCACCACAAATGACAATTGCATACTTGGTCCTTGCATTTGGAAATGGTTGAATTATTTAAAATAATTAAATGAATTTTAGAAAATAAAATATTTCTTATAGAAAAATTTTCCATGTACCTACAACTTTTGGTTAATATTCCCCTTATACCTATACCATATCTAAAAAATTTTACATACCCGCAACATTTTACCAGAAAATCTCCTGGTACCCATGTCATCACAAATGGCCATCAGCTGGAAGAAAAAAACACAATTTTGTCCCCAAATGAAAAATTCTCTATGTACCCACAACATTTAACCATTATTCCTCTTATATCCATAATATTTCAAATTTTTTGAAAATACCCTTCTTATCATTCATCGCCTCTTCCAGTTGCACCTCCAACTAGGGGTGTTAATGGATCGGGTTGGGTGGGTTGGAGCCTAATCCTAATCCTAACTCATTTAAAATAACTCAACCCTAATCCATTTATTAACCCATTTAAAAAACCTCGATCCTAACCTATTTACAACTCATTTAATAACCGGGTTGATGAGCTATTAACGGGTTGTATAGAAAATAACCTGAAAGTATAAATTCTAGTAGATGATGATCTCGCAGGGAGAGACGAGAGAGTATTTTCGGCGTAAGAGAAATGGAAATAGGGTAGTAATGAAAAAATGGAATTAAGGCAGCAGTGGAAAAATAAAAATTTTGTGACTTGAGGAAGATTTAGAGAGGAAAAATAACCAAGTGGTTTACATGTATATACATAAAACTTTAATGAGTTAAGCGAGTTAAATGGGTTAAACGAATTAAACGAGTTAAACAGATTATATGGGTTAAATAGGTTACTAAACGGGTTGACGAGTTATAAAATCTCAACCCTAATCCATTTATTTAATTAAATGGTTAAACGGGTTGGCGGATCATAACCCATTTATTCAAAAATCCCAACCCAAACCCATTTACAAACGGGTTGGACGAGCGGCTTGACGGGTTGACCATGACCATTAACACCCCTACATCCAACATGTGAATTCACATCTCGAATGACAAGTATATCACCTATGTTAGAGATTTTCCATCCATCCATTTCATGTACATCGAAATAGGGCATTTGTTGAGGTTGTTACTCGTGTCTTTTTTCCATCGAACAATAGCATTGGCCCCACGCACAATGTTATGGTTGTTTGGAGAGCTCTGGTTCACCATCAAAATCTTCTTGATTTTAACTAGGCTCATACTCACCCCTCCTGAAACACCCCCTCTATATGTGTAATAGCTTGTTGCCCTTCACTCTTGGACAACTTTTGGCCAACATTTTGAATGCCGAAAAATCACATAGTATCAGGGCCCCTTGCCTGCATGTTCTTCTGCAAATACCACAACCTTTTTGAGCTCCCCTGAAGCTTCATCTTCATAAACAAGTGCTACTTCTTGGCCCACACCTCATTTACAAGGAGCTTCTGGTTACTCATGAGGCCTTCTTTTACCTGGCGAGGATAGCGTTTGAAGCCTCTCAACTTCACTTCTTGCCTCATTGGCCATGAACTGCAGGAACTTATCATCGAATTCCTTTAACTTCACTAAGTACTCCAAGGAGTCAATCTACTTCTCATGTTGCATTTGCAACTTCAGTACTGCTGCCTTCCTCGCCTAGACTGTAAGCGCACAATCACAGACCTCAAGTTCAACATGAGCTTGATGAATGAAACTTGACAGATTATAAAAGTGGTAACACGAGAGAAATTAGGAGTGAAATGTCGTGGGTGTGTGAATTTTTTTTTAAAATGTTGTGGATATAAGAAGAATAATGGCTAAATATTATGTGTATCCAGGAATAAAATTGTCATTCCCTTTCTAGCTGATAGCCATTTGTGACGGCGTGAGTACCAAGGAAATTGTGGGTAAAATGTTGTGGGTGTACGAGAAATTTTTAATTTGTTGCGGGTATAAGGGGAATATTAGCCAAAAGTTATGGATACACAGAGAATTTTCCCATTTTTATATCGTTGAAATATTTTTCAAATCTTATTTTGTGACAAAGTAGTGAAATAGAAAATTTCTAACATATTATTTTTATTCTGCTATGACGATCTGTTCAATACTTAAAAGTGCAAATCTTCTTGTCGAATTTATTAAAATTTGTGAATTCATTGTATCCTAAACACCAATTGCATTTATACCTCAATTTAAGCATGAAAAGAACAATGAATCTGTCTTACGATATTGACAATTACTGTGAAGCTTTGAACTACAAAGTTTAGTTTTATTGTATTAAATTTTCATCATTTAGTTATTGCTAGCATATCCTCGTATTCTGGAGGTGGAGGACGCGGTGCTCGTTTGCTTCCATGAACCTCAAGTGGGGCTGGCCTCGATGCAATGGTGCGATCGAGGTGAACTGGGGTGAGTATATGTGCGTTGGGGTTGGCATCTCGAAGGGTCTTGGGGATTTTTCAAAGATGGATAATACTGGGGGTGTTTTCCTAGAGCTGTGAAAACCTATGATCGGCGGTTGAATCGAGCCTGAATAGGCTATTCTCGACTGCAATTTTGGCTAAGTGGAATCCCGCTTAACCAGCGACCTGATGAGACTAGGTGAACAACAATTTATGACCAGGGAAGTACCTACTAACCAAATCTGTTCCTCGAGTAGCCTTAATCAGCTGCCAATGACTGCAGAAATGAATTAGCTAATTTGTATATCAAATTATTACACATGGTAGATAATTAAAGGACAACTGAATTAATGGAATTAATTTTTCATGGAATGATGAGACTACTTTTAGATGGTAAACGATAACCTAGCTACTGTATTTAGAACTATTTATTTGTTCAAATAGAAATGTTTGATTTAAAAGAATAAAAGTTTTTGCTTGTGACAAAATTAAAATCATTTAGTTTCATTTAATTAGCTTTGCAACATTATCCAAACTTCAAAGATCAGGAGGTGTTTTTGAACATATTAGCTGGAGTATACAATTCTTGGCCAATGATACGATAAAATCTCCCTTGGCAGCCAATAATTCATCCATCACATCACAGGTCAAGGAGAGGGAAACAAGTTTTATTTTGCACATAATATAGGTGTATCTGCTATGTTTCAAATAGAGGAAACAAATTAATTTATAATATCCATAAAATAATGTGGCTAGCTTTATTTGTAAAGGAAAGAAAACCTTAGAATGTTTGTAATCAAAATGTTCTGACAACAAACGAGTTTTTAATTTCACAAGGATTAATTTGTAGCTCCAAGCAACTACAGATAAAATAACGCGGATAATGTTTGTAAAGAAAACCCTAATACTATAGGTGTGTTTATTTAGAGGATAATGAAAAATGAAGAATGAAAATGTAAAAGTTAAGATTCAACTATTTTACTTTTTTTAATTTTTATCCTTATGTTCAAATTATTTTCTTATATTTTTCTATACAATTACACGGTCTATTTTTCAAAATTTATTTTCACTTTACTTTTATCATATCAATTTCTTTTTAATTCTATGTTTTTCATTTTTTTCTAAATAAACACAACTTATATTATGGCAAAAGTTGTTAAATGATTAAAAAGTTTCTCATTTCAGGAGGATTTGATGTTGCTAGCAACCATATAAATTGACATTTTTCAAATGTAATTTACATGAATATTGGAAAATTACTGCAAAATATTTGACCATTTCCCTCATTTTTATTCCTATGACATACAGGGACGTGAGAATTATATATGTATTTGACCAAACAAAGATTCAAACCGCCCCATGCATCATTTAGGGGGGATGTGGTAAGATATCATGGCATACACAACCTGCATGATTGTGAGGACAAGAAGGATAGCTGCTGCGACTACAGATACGATGGACCAGGGATGGCGGAAGTATTCATGGTTCAAGCTTACCCTCCAACGGGGACATCTCTTTTCCAAATGCTGCTTCAGCTTCTTTTCAAGGTCTGCAAGATGCGAGCCCGGAATGCGCTCCGTAACGATCTCGCGACAAGCTAGGTTGAAGAGCTTAGCCACCTCTTCGTGGCTGCCCAGCCGATTGTCGATTATTCCCTCGTGCTGCAAGTAAGCCACGTCTTGCGGGCTGTCGATCAGTTCATCTAAAAATGTCACGTACAAGCTCATCTCGTCGTGGCAATGCGGATAGCACTGCTCGAAGGCCGTGAGATTTTTGAGGAAGGTCGAGATGGAGTCATCGATCACCAGAGGCGGAACGCGCAGCATTCCGTGCTCCAAGTCAAAGTCCACTTCCGTCAACCTTCTTGACTCCTCCCTCACAAACTTCACCCCAGAATCCTTTAGTGTGGAGATGGAAGGGAGCATCACCTGATAGAATTTCGCATTTGGTTTCGTCTCGGGATGCCGGTTCCCCCTAGCTAGCCATTTAGACGGAACGACGCATTGCCGGACGAATCCTAGAAGATGCAGCTCTTCTTCCTTGATTTCTTCGGAGGTTGCCGCATGCGCATCTGGGCTCCTGACGTAGCCGGGAATGGCTGATTGGAAGAAGTCGAAGGCAAGAGTAGCGACTGACGAGCCACAACTAGTGGTGATCTGGAGTACGCGATTCACGATGAAGAGTGGGATTTGGTTCTCCAACAGTAGCAAATCCCGCTGGATCCACTTTAAGAACCCGCGTGCAGCGAAGATGGGGTCATCTGGTGAGTAGCCCAGGCTGACGTAGCCTTGGTCACGGGCGAGGAAGAGCTCGACAATGAAACAAGCATCCAACAGCAGCATCTGCTCGAATTCTTGGTCGCTGATTTCGTCTTTAGTCCTCCACGAGTAACAATCGCGAGCTCGGTCCTTGAACTCGGAAATGGCGCTGAAGTAGAAGTCTGGGCTGCGTTGTGCGCGGGCGAGCATGCGGGCCAGAAAGCGCCGTTTGTGTTCTTGCATGGGCTTGAGGTGGGACTCGGATCTGTGCACTGGGCCGATGGAGACGATCTTCGGCGTGTAGGAGTCCGGGTCCATATCTCGAAGGCCTTTTGGGATCTTGAAGATTGAACAGCCAGACCAGTTTTTCCTTTCTTCTTCGATGCTGGCTACGAGTGTTCCCCTGCTGCTGCCGCCCAGCTCTACAACAGTGACGCCTGCGGGGTTTAAATGACTAAAAATAAATAAATGAAAGTACAGTGAAGGGGTGAACACAGAGAAAGATGGTGCTAGGGCCTGTTTGCCCAAGCATTGACAGGCAACCCATTCCCACTGACCGCATGGTCGCGGGAAGCAGAGAGAGGATACTTCTCGCAAACGTAGAAGTTATGCATGATATTCTTCTATTTCTTCGGAGACAACGCTACTTATTGTATGGGCCAATCGTGTTCATGAGTTTTGAAAGTCCCGGTAAGAGAATTTATTGTACAACCAAATAGACCTTTGAAATGAACTTACTCAATTTCACTGACTTTTTCACAAATATAACCCAGCTACATGTCCTGTCTCTAATCTCTAACCAAATCTTGTGGGTTGATGACAACCCTAACATAACATGCCATAATTAAAATGCTTATACGATTTCACATAATATGCAAGGAAAACAAAGGTTTCAATTCAATGCCGCCGCTTTCATGGAACCTGAACCTCTCTTGGGGTGTCACCTTGACCATAAATTAAAATCTAATTGATCATGTTGTTTAACGTAATTTATTTTATCATAAATATTTTAATTGGAGTCTAAGCAGCTCTACCTACTTAAAAATACGTAATCACGTATAAATTCAAATATCACTTACCATTCATAAAGAAATTCTAATTTTATAATATATAGAATCATTTATTTATATAGGAAAAAGTCAAAATTGTATACTTATTTTTTTATTAGTATTATAGATTATAACATATGATATTATAAATTAATACATATGTTTATAATCCTTACCATGGAGGAACATCTTATGCATACCTCACAGGAACATCTTATACATACCTCCCAAGTGCGAGGTCTAACGGTAAATACTCTCATTAGTGGGAAGATAGTCTTCAGAATATAAAATTCCACAAAATAACGGGCTGTGGGTATCGAACCCGTGACCGGCAGCAGAAAAAATGCCGTTAACACCAACGGGATAACCCCAATTTGCAGATTGCATGGCATTGAATCAATAATTTGGCAGAGTCTACAGATCAAATACTTTTGCTATACTCCTTTTACACTTTTGTTCGTCTAAATGTGCTGTACAGGCATATGCACATTTTTTATTTGATAATAAGAAATCAGGTATACTGTTAAAAACCATTCCTCAATTAAACAAATAAATATGGACACTGTTAAACCATTAAATAAAGCCAACGTTCCCTCAGAACTGATTCACATCTAAGCAAATATTGACATAAAATATTATAGAAATATTAGAAATTAGGAAAATCTGTTTTAAATATGAAAGTATTTTTCCAAATATATTTGATTTCTCACGGCTACCTCTACTTTTTCCCAATCTTGGAGGTGGATCTCCTTCCATCAACTTTTCGAACGGAACTGGCGGTTCAAATATTTCCCACTCCGTGGATACTCCTGAAAAATTATGCAAACAATGAAATATAATTAGCTATTTTGCAAACTATATGATTATATAAATATATTTGTAAATTGTCAATTTTTTTATTATTTTTGTATAGATTTCTTTTGATTTTAAAAATCAATAATTTTTAAAATTATCTATGTACTTTTCTACAGGGCAATTTGAATATGATACTTATAGATATTAATGGAACAATCCTAATTAGGATAAGGTAGGTTTCACACAATGAGTAACTAAAACCAACTTGAATGGGAGCCCATGTGGATATCTAAGATTGTATTTAATTATTTTAAATACTTAAATTATTTTAAATACTTAAATTATTATTATTATTATAGTGATTTGCAATTTCAGATTTTTTTAACAAAAAAGAGGACAATTTGCAAATGAAGATAAGATATTTTTTCTTATTTATCCTAGAGTTGGCTTGGTGGTACCCATGGGTATTATGCCCACATTTCAATTCTTAAAAATTACTTAAATATTTTAATAAAATGTTAAAATTAGAAATTAAAAACTATATTAAAAATTATAAAGGATAATTTGCAAATATAGCTCCATAATTCAACCGCAATTGCAAATATACCTATATAATTTACAAAACAGTAAATTATTTTCATTGTTTGTATATATTTGCAAGGGTATGCTTACATTGTGACAGCATGGGGTATGCCGGCAAATATACGTAAATAATGAAGACAATTTACTATTTTACTTTTACAATTATTATCAGACTAGAGGGGAGATATTTGAATTACACTAAATATAAATATGATTACTGCCTCCTCTATTTCTTCCCAATCTTGGAGGGGATCTCCTTCCATCATTCTTTTATACGGAATTGTTTGAGGCCCTTCTTCAAATGTTTCAAATAATAGAATATATTAGCTATTTTGCAAACTACATGAGTATATAAATATCGCCCTCGCTTTTGTAAAAAAAAATTTCCTTATATATATATATATGTAATTCTCTTATTTTTAATATCTTGATAGTAAATCAGAAATACGCTCTATCTATTGTGCTTAATATTATTTATAGTGTTTTAAAAACTCTTTTATTCATTTAAGATGTGTTTGGAAATGGATAAAACTTTTGATGAAAAGTTGCAGAGAGTAGAAATTGTCAAATGATGTGATATGATAGAGGTAATGATGATGAATAAATAGGATAAAGTTGAAATAGATAGATTAGTTGTGTTGGTAGTTGTATAGAAATGATTGAAAAGTATGGTAATTGTATGAAAAAATGTGAAGAAATTATTAAAAAATAGGGTAGTTGTGGAGAGTGAAAAGTTTTAGATTGAAAAGTTTTAACTTGACAACTTTCACTTATTACCAAACACACCCTTAGTATTATTATGTACATATTCTATCTACAACTGTTGAAAATCAAAGTAATAAAATAGTTTTACACTAAAATCAATTTTAAAATTTTATTTTCAACATTTAAACCATCTGAAATATCATTGCTATATGTATAAATAATTCTATTAAGTATAATTACATTCTACTATATGTAAAAAGATTTAAACATTTTTTATAATTTACACACATATATGTCCAAATCTTAAAATGTGAAGGGCTACAAGGACTCGGTTTCATATAACTTGGGTATATAGAAGTGAAGCCCTATAAACATATATTTGCAAATTGTCATTTTTATTATTTTTGGATATATTTATTTTCAAAATAATAATTTTAAAAATTATATAATTAATTTTTTAGGGTGCAACTTAGATAAGATATTCATGAGTACTAATTGAAAAAATCCTAATTTGGATAGGTAGGTTATATACTATGGGTAATTGAAACTAACTTGGATGGATACCCTTGTAAAAATAAAAAGGGATAATTTACAAATTTTACTACTTTTAACAAAAGCGGATAGTTTGCGAGATAAGATAATTTTTTTTACTTTATCTTACCCAAATTAGAGTTAGCTCCGTAGTACCCATGGGTACTTCACACAAATTTGCACCCTCTAAAAATTACTTAAATAACTTTAATAAAATGTTGATTTTTGAAATTCAAAAGTATTGAAACTTATAAAAGGGTAATTTGCGAATATCCACAATTACAAATATACCCATATAATTTGAAAATTAATAAATCATTTGCACTGTTTGCATATATTTGTACGGGTAGACACACATCGTGACAGCATGGGTATGCCTGAAAACATACGTAAATAATGAAGGTAATTTATTATTATATATTTACAAGTGTTATCAAACTAGAAGGGATTGAATTACGCTAAATATAAATATATTTACCGCCGCCTCTATTTCTTCCCAATCTTGGATGCGGATCTCCTTCCATCATCCTTTTGTACGGAACTGTTTGAGGCGCTCCTACAAATGTTTCCGGCTCCGTAGATGCTTCTGCAAATTTATGCAAATAATGGAATATAATTAGCTATTTTGCAATAAATATCTATCTTGCTTATATGAAACTCTTTTTGGTTATATGTAACTCTTTTATTTTAAATATTTTAATAGTAAATAAAAAATTCACTCAATCTATTATATTTAACATAATTTATAATATCTTTAAAACTCTTTCATTCATTAGTATTATTGTGTATGGGTTCCATTTACAAATGTTGAAAATTAATGTAATAAAATAATTTTACGAGAAATATCATTTTTAAAGTTCTGTTTTCAACATTTAAACCATCTAAAATATCATTGCTATATATATAAATAATTTTATTAAGTATTATTACATTCTAATATATACGTAAATAAATTTAAATATTTTTCAAAATTTAGACATGAATATATATTTTTCCAAATCTTAAAATGTGAAGGATTACAAGGACTCACATTCATGTTATATAGAAGTGAAGCCCTACAAATATATATTTACAAATTGTCATTTTTCAAAAAAATAATTTTAAAAATAATATAATTAAGGAACCCCTTTCATGTAACCTAGCATAGAAGGAGATCCATACAAATATATATTACAAATTCTCATTTTTCAAATTATTTTTGGATATATTTATTTTATTTTCAAAAATAATAATAATTAATTTTTAAAGTGCAACTTGGGTGGAATATTCATGAGTATTAATCAAAATTTTTTTGATTTGGATAGAGTAGGTTACATATTATGGGTAACTGAAACCAACTTGGATAGGTACCCTTATGGATATCTAAGAGGATAATTTGCAAAATTTACTATTTTTAACGAAAAGAGGATAATCTGCAAATAAAGATAAGATAATTTTCTTCTACTTTATTTTATTCAAATTAGAGTCAACTCAGTAGTACCTGTGGTTCCTTTATCGAAATTGCACGCCTTAAAAATTACTTAAATAACTTTAATAAAATGTTGGTTTTTGAAATTCAAAAATATAGAAAATTATAAAATGGTAATTTTCAAATATAACTCTGTAATTCAACCATAATTGCAAATATATTCATATAATTTATAAAATAATAATTTTCGTCGTTCATATAAATTTGTAGGGGTGCGCCAGCACCTTGACAACATGGATATGCTGGCAAATATACGTAAATAATGAGTCTAATTTACTATTTTATATTTTCAATTATTATCAAACTAGAGGGGATAAATTTGAATTACGATAAATATAAATATATTTGCCGCCACCTCTATTTCTCCCATGTCTTTGAAGTGGATCTCGTTCCATCGTCCTTGCGTACATTGGAGGTCCTTCTTCGCATGTTTCCCGCTCGGTAGATGCTCCTACAAATTTAAGCAAACAATGAAATATGAGTACGTGTTTTTAACTATGTGAGTATACAAATATTTGATCTCGCTTCTATAAAACTTCTTCTGTACGTAACTATCTTATTTTTGATATGTTGTAGATAAAAAATTTACTCTATCTATTATGTTTAACATCATTTATGTAACTATTTTATTTTTAATATCTTGATAGTAGATGAAAAATCCATTTTATCTATTATGTTTAACATCATTTATGTAACTATCTTATTTTTAATATCTTGATAGGCGATAAAAAGTTCATTCTATCTATTATGTTTAATATCATTTATAGGATTATGAAATTCCTTTCATTCGTTTAGTACTGTCGTGAATGGCTCAATCTATAAATGTTAAAAATTAATATAATAAAATAGTTTTATGTTAAATATCAATTTTAAAATTGTATCTTTAACATCTAAACCATCTAAAATATCATTGTCATATGGATAAATAATTCTATTAAATATTATTACATTCTAATATAGATATAGATAAATTTAAATATTTTCATAATTTACATGTGAATATATATTTTTTCCCAATCTTAAAATGTGAAGTGTTACAAGGAATTGCTTTCATGTAACTTAGTTACATAGAAGTGGAGACCTACAAATATATATTTACAAATTCTCATTTTATTATTTTTAATATATTTATTTTATTTTCAAAAATAATAATTTTTAAAATTATGTAATTAGTTTTTTAAGGCGTAATTTGGGTAGGATACTAATTTGGATAGAGTAGGTTCTACGTTATGCGCGTAACTAAAATCAAGTTGGACGACAAGGGTGTTACTGGTTTCGCGGCCATTATCAGGGATTCCAGGGGTTGTTTTATTGCTGCTAGGGGGTGCAGATGGACGAGCATGATGGAACCGCTTCTCATGGAAGCTCACGCGTTTTTATTGGGTACCAAGTGGGCACTTCAACTAAGGCTGAGCCAGGTCCAGGTTGAATCCGATTCTCTACTACTTTGCCAGTACCTATCCAGCGAAGGCACGATATCCTCTCCAGTGGGGCATGTTATCTCTGAAATCAGATCTATCCTCGCTGCTTATGACCACCTCTCTATTCACCATGTTCTTAGGCAGGGTAACGAGGTTGCTTACTCCTTAGCCGAGGTGGCTTCTTGTTCTGATGTGAATCAGCTATTTTGGTGGGAAAATCCCCCCCAAGTAGTCTTAAGGAAACTTTGTATAGATAATTTTTTGGCAATGAATTGCACGGATTACTCTCCTCCGAACCCTTTTCAAAGGGATAGGGTGTCGGGATAGAGTAATTCTTCTATAAAAAAAAAATCAAGTTGGATAGGTGCCCTTATGGATATCTAAGAGGATAATTTGCAAAATTTACTAATTTTAACCAAAAAAGGAATAATTTCCAAATGAAGATAAGATAATTTTTTCCTACTTTATCTTTCTCAAATTAAAGCCAGTTGAGTAGTACCTATGGTTACTTTGTCGAAATTGCACCCCCAATAAAATTACTTAAATATTTTTAATAAAATGATGATTTTTGAAATTCAAAAATATTGAAAATTATGAAAGGAAATTTTGCAAATATAACTATGTAATTCAACTGTAATTGCAAATATACTCATATAATTTGCAAAATAATAAATCATTTTCACTGTTTGCATATATTTGTACGGGTACACCCACACCGTGACAACATGGGTATGCTAGCAAATATACATAAATAATGAAGGTAATTTATTATTTTATATTTGCAATTGTAGACAAATTTGAATTACGTTAAATATAAATATATCTACCGCAACCTCTGTTTCTTCCCAATCTTGGTGGTGGATCTCCTTCCATCATCCTTTTGTTCCGAATTGTTTGAGGCATTTCTTCAAATGTTTCCGACTCCGTTGATGCTCCTACAAGTATATGCAAATAATGGAATATAATTAGCTATTTTGACTATGTATGTAAATATGTATTTGTAATTTACTACCTACGACTAGTGAATATGGCAAATGACATATGCTTTTAGGATAGTGACCCAAGTCCGAAACCTGGTATAGGTCTTTCCTTTAATATTTGGGAGGGCATAGTCTCCCTTATTCATATTTGGGAGCTTATGGTCCTGCTATTGACACTTTTAAGAATTATTTCATAACTTAATTGTAAGATGAATTGAGATGTAATGTATGTATGCTTAACCAAAAAATATGCATTTGCAAATTATTTTTGGATATATTTATTTTGATTTTCAAAAATCAATATTTTTAAAGTTAGCTAAGTAATTTTTTAGGGTGCAATTTGGGTAAAATACTCATTGGTACTAGTCAAGAAAATTCTAATTTGGGTAGGGTAGTACTAGGTGTAATTGAATCCAACATGGATGGGTACCTATGTGGATATCTATGGTAGCATTTTACAATTTTAAATAAATAAATAAATTATTATTTTAGTGATTTGCAAATTTTAACTATTTTTAACAAAAGGGGATAATTTGCAAATGAAGATAAGATACTTTTTTCTTACTTACCTTACCTAAATTAGAGTCGGCTCGGCGGTACCACCTGTGGGTACTATACCAAGTTGAACTTCTTAAAAATTACTTAAATAATGTTAATAAAATGTTGATTTTTGAAATTCAAAAAATATATTAAAAATTATAAAGGATAATTTGCAAATATATCTCCATAATTCAACTATAATTGCAAATATATTCATATAATTTGAAAAAAGGTAAATTATCCTCATTGTTTATATATTTTTGCAGGGGTATGCTCACATTGTGACAATGTATATGCCTGGAGATATGCGTAAATAATGGGAGTAATTAACTATTTTATATTTGCAATTAAAACTGAGGGGATAAATTCGAATTACGCTAAATATAAATATATTGACCGCCACCTCTATTTCTTCCCAAACTTGGACCTGGATCATGTGCCACCCGCCTCACCCTCTCCTTGGGGGAGGAGGAGGACGGAACCGCCTGAGACGCTTCCGCTGCTCCAAATGTTCCGAAACCCGTGAACGAGAACTCTGGTACTCCAGGCGTGTGTGCTGCTGCAAAAGTTGTATTCAACAAAAACACGGGAGCGGGCGGGCCTGTTGCTGGGACGAACAGGACTTCCCCAGGCGCGTGCCCGGTGCCCCGCTGCAATATTGGGCGCTGTCTGGATTTTCTCAGGAAACATCTCCATGCGCTCTACCTCCCTCAGCTGGATACGCAGGTCTGCTGGGCACATGTATATGAGAGAAAAATGAAAATACATAATAATGTTAACAAGGGCAAAAAATAGAGGATGTAATGAGGTAGAAATAATGATTGCAACTGAAAAAAATAAAGATAAAGTGAAAGTTAATTATATAGAAGTGAAAAAATAATTGTGATGTAAATATGATGATAGAAAATATTATAATGTGGCAGTTAAAACATCATGTTACGTCAAAAGAGGTGTAAAAAGTAGTGGATTTTTTTTCTTTTCTGTTGCTATAATAACAAGTAAAACAAAAAAAACTTTCCCACTCCTTTCTACACATATTTAGATAATAACTGCTTATCTTACTTTTCAATCTTTAAACTTACATTTCAATAATATTTTTTATATCTTTTATAGAACTATCATATCTATTTTCTCTTTACTTTCTATGCTTTTAGTCACTACTTTTATCGTATCATATCACTTTTTTTTTATTTTTCTACAATCTTTTTTTTACCGTACACCAAAAAGACTCTAACTAAATTATAATCTGTATTAAGAGAACAAAATCTATTAGCCTTTAAAAATTAGGATGGCCCCCGTGTAAAATTTTCATTAAAATGGTTTTTTATACCAAGTAAATAAATAAAGAAGAAGAAATTTTCAAAAAAACTGATTAAAATGGTCATGAAGGAAATCCGTGGTTATATATATGTGTGTGTAATATTCAAGTGCAGTCTACTACAAATGAAGCCCAATCTAACATTAAAATTGATATCCAACCACCAATTGTATTTAACATTATTTATTTAATCAATATATCAATTTTATCTAAAATGAATATGTGCATTAACACAATTTGAAAATGGTATGAAGTATAAGTAATAAAATAAATTGATGCGAATATTAATCTTAAAATTATTTTTTAACATGAAAACTATCAAAAATATAATTCACACATCCATAAAAGGTCATATAGAATATACTTACATTTTAATGCATTTGAGGCCTATTTTGCAGTGGTGCAATCAATTGTACTTCAATAGATTATATATATATATATATATATATATATGGGAAATGATCCAGTGCATGCGACTGCACCGTGCAGTCCATGCACTGTGGGCCCCACCTGATCATTTCCCATAAATCCACCCCACCCATTGTATTTATAATTGTTCACTTTATTACCATACCAATTTTTATCCAAATCCAACATGTGCGTAGTCTCCATCTTAAAATGGTGCAAAATTAACGTAATAAAATAGTTTAATGTAAATATCAAGTTTAAAGTGGTTTTTTTCAACATCTAAACCGTCTAAAGTATGATTTATATATGGATAAATGAGTGTATAAAGTTTCATTACAATCTAATATATGTGGGGTCCATTTTACAGCGGACTGCACACGATCATATCCCTATATATATATATATTCATGATAGTTGCACTGCTCTAGCAGTTTTGTTTAGATGTGAATTGGGTGCATATATAAATAAAAAATGATCCTGTTAGCATGGGTAAAGTAAGGGCTTACTTAGCGCACTTAAAAAAACTCATTAAATTTTTTATTACTTTTTTCTCCATAAACTTGTTGTTATAAATGTATTTAACAAATAAACTAAGTTTTAACATTATTGGATATATATGTATATTTATATGTACATATAAACTATCTAGGTTTTGAAAATAGAGTTAGTTACATAGAAAAAAGTTTTATAGAAGCATTTCGAGATATATATATATATATATATATATATATATATATATATATATATGGGATGATCGTGTGCAGTAGGACTGCACCGTAATTACGGTGCAGTCCGCTGTAAAATGGACCCCACACATATTAGATTGTAATGAAACTTTATACACTCATTTATCCATATATAAATCATACTTTAGACGGTTTAGATGTTGAAAAAACCACTTTAAACTTGATATTTACATTAAACTATTTTATTACGTTGATTTTGCACCATTTTAAGATGGAGACTACACACATGTTGGATTTGGATGAAAATTGGTATGGTAATAAAGTGAACAATTCTAAATACAATGGGTGGGGTGGATTTATGGAAAATGATCAGGTGGGCCCCACAGTGCATGGACTGCACGGTGCAATCGCATGCACTGGATCATTTCCCTATATATATATATCATGTACAAATGGACTACACCACAATTACGTGCAGTCTGCTGCAAAATGGCTCCACATATGTTAAAATATAATAATACTTTATATAATCATTTATCCAAATAAAAATCATACTTTAAACGGTTTAGATATTTAAAATATCACTTTAAACTTGATATTTACATTAAACTACATTATTACGTTGATTTATACCATTTTAAGATGAAACACATACACATGTTGGATTTGAATGAAAATTAGTATGCTAATAAAGTGAATAATTATAAATACAATAGGTGAAGTAAATTTATTATTCATGATCAAGTGGGCCCTACAGTGCATCGACTGCACCGGAATTACATTTGATTAATTTTCTATATATATATATATATAAATAAGAACCCATCATGTGAAGACATAATGCACCATTATAGTGTAGTTCGTTGCAAAATGGACCTCACATATATTAAAATATTAAAATATTTTATACAATCATTTATTTTTATAAAAAATCATATTTTAAATCATTTAGATATCGAAATATCACTTTAAACTTGAAGTTTACATTAAACTATTTTATTACGTTGATTTTGTACTATTTTAAGATGAGACATGTATACATGTTGGATTTGGATGAAAATTGATATGCTAATAAAGTGAATAATTCTAAATATAATGGGTAAATAGATTTTCTATTCATGATTAAGTGGGCCCCATAGTGCATGTAACTGCATATTGTAAAATTTTCCTATATGTATATGATGGCAGCAACAGTTTTTTTTTTTCCCCTTTCTTTTTTCCCCTTATGATAATGGCTGCTGCAGCTTTGCTTAGATGTAATGAAATGAATGAGATGTGGATACACCTGAAATGAAAGTTAAGGAAAATGGATTAGGAAGTATATCCCTTGAGCTGACGAAACAGTTGGCACACAAGTACAACAGAGGGAACACATGGGGTGGGCTGGCGTTATACGAGTTATGGATGAATAATTGTGCTATCAGCCGACAATACTGCCGTAGCAAAGTGGGTACAATGTTCCCTTGCAATAGTGTGGCCACTGTTCCAGTAGTGTTGGTGGTTAGTGTATACTTCAGCTCATGGAAGAGTTTTTCCCAATCCTAATTCTAATTCAATTTATAAAACTTAAATCCTAATTTTAATTCTAACTTTATTGATAAAACATAAACCCTAATCTTATTTGTGAAAATAAGGCTTAAGTTGAGTTTCAATTAGAATTTGAGTTGACAAATTTTCATTTGAGTAAAGAGTGAAAAGTTTAAAAATTCGTGTGAATAAAAATAATAATAAATCATGTAGACAAAAATAATAATACACATCTCAACTAACTTTTTAAAATATAGTAATATATAACATATTTCTAAAATAAAATTAATCATTTAAAAATAAGATTAAAGAAGAAAACTAAGAAAAATCAAAGTAAATAAGACAAATATAAACATAGGTATAAACGAAAAATAATTTAATTTATATATAATACAATTTCAACATGGTAAACATGCATTCAAATATAAATATAAAATAAACAAATATGAAGAAATATTATTTACGTATTGTGCATAAAATATATTTTATAATAAATATAAATAGGAAAAATCAGGCTTAGGTTGGTCTCAACCCTAACCTAACCCTATTCATTAATTGAGTTCTTTGAATTCCAGTTACTCAGGTTTGAGTTTTAAAAGACTAAGTTACAATTGGTGTTACAAGGCCACCAAGGTTGTACTCCGGTGTTAGTGCTTATGACAGCTTTACCATGTTTTTAGTGTTTTGAATCTCGGCATCAACAGTGTGTCCGGGCATTTCTTGGCAGTGTATCCGAGTTTAATATGGATGAAATTTCGTCTCTGTGATGATGGGCAGAACGAGCCTGATTATAATATCAAAGGTCACCATGTATAATACCAACTAATAAGTAAAAAAAAAAAAAAAAAAAAAAAACTAGTGTTGTAAGAACCGCAGTAGGCACCGGCCTGACCAGGAGCCGAAGGCTTCACCGGTTCGATTACTTCCGATTCCCCCTACAAGCATAAAAGCGGACAGACCATGCGAATCACGGTCCAACTGCTCTAACCGGTTGGACCGAATCAACTCGGTTCGAAAAATATTACAAACAGCGATAATCTAGAAGCCTTCATGAAGCTGAATGCCGTTTTTGCTTGACTGTCCATTCTGAGCTTCGCCTCTTTCCATCGTATCCCTCTCAAAGAAATCCTAAATGCCCTGCCTTCAACAATTTGACCCCGATGCCCAACTTCGAAGCTTCCACCTATTGTTATTGGCGTGTTCCAAAGTGGGCATGGCTTAATATTATTTGTATATGTGTGGGCCTATTAGATGCATTTACAGATCCAGCAACATGATCTCAACAATCATGATTTTCATTACTTGTGGTCTAGTGGACATGAGGATGGGTGTCTTTTTTGTTTATCAATTTTTTTTTTTTTTTAAATCAATGAGGCTTGATAATAGGTGACTAAAACATGTGCATGTGCCTAAATTTATGAAATATTATAAAATATTTTGCCTTTTTTTTTGAAAAAAACTAATGTTGATGCCTTAAATCATCACCATTAAAGATTATTTTTATGTGAGTTATTTATTAGAGTAATAGATGCGAAGCTTAACGTAGTCCTAGGAGTTACTAATGTAAAGATTTGTTAATAATCTAATATATAAATAACTAAATATAGTTAAATATTTGTGACATCATAAGTATGGAATGTTCACATCAGTAGTTCAAACTGATTTCAATCCAGTTTTAGTTTTGACAATATTAATTCCAAGCATGTATTTTTTTGAATTCGGCGAGCCGATTTTAGGCTCAACTCAGACCTAATTACATCTGATTGATGTTTGTGAAGTAATGAGCGAGCCAACACAGCTACATGTGAACCACGCGAAAAAAAAATTCATAAATAAAAGACTCCAAAAAAAGGTCTCACTGTCATTAAGACATTTGTAAGAGAATTAGGTTTTTTACATTTAGTCCCTCTAAAAGTGCGCGTTTGTTTTTAAATCTACAATTTTATGTGTTTACGTTTAAACTCCATAAGTTTGCCTCTTTTGCATTTTAAATCATACCATCAATGCACATCAGAAATCTCGCATTAATTGCATAAATAAGTTAACTTATGTTTATGAGTCGACTCAACTCAACTAAGTCATAAGGTATCTTAGATTTTTCATATGCAAATAACAACCATTAATCAAGAGTTTTGATGACAGTATCTAAAATACAAAGAGGACAAACTCATAGGATTTAGAAAGAAAATATGCGAAACTTGTGTATTAAAAAGCAAATATGCATAATTAGAAGGACCAAAATATAAAAAATTAGAGAATATTTAGGGGTGATTTATAAGATGTAATGAGAGAAAAATGATGTAAAAAACTCTTTGAGCTTGATTCTAATATATGAGATGTAATATAATATAACCAATAAAAAAATGTTCAGGAACAAGGATTTATTTGGGAGCATGCAAGGGGATTTACAGATTAGTACTTCAATTTTGCCAGATTATTTTTTTTTTACCCTTAAGTTTAGTGTTTACAACATTACTAGAAGTTTTGAAAATATAAAATTTATATCCTCCTACCTAGTAGTCCACTACGCAAACATTGGGAATTGCACTGCCACTTCTATCAAAATATTTATTCGTGCACCTATGAGATGGTGTAAATGGGCAGTTTCTCTACGCGTCTCGTAAGGTCCGATTGTTGGAGAACATTCGTCTCCAATTTAGTGGGGAGCCTGTGTCTCTATTCGTATTAGGAGCATCTTCTCCTGCTGTTTGGGGTTTAAAATCTATTACGTAACATAAACAAATGTTCTTTCAGATGAGATGTAAATATAATAATAATAAAATTTTCATTGTAGTAGATTATCAAGTTAAAACTACTATTTCTAGAAGTACTATTTGCATTTGCCTTTCGTTCTTTTGTGATTTTGTAAAATTTACTTCTTAATTATTGATTTTGCAGTCCCACCTAGAACTTGGTTTGAAAAAACACCTTTATTATTAATTTTGACCAGATATCGTAGTTCACGCAATTAACGCTTAAAATCATAATCTTAATCACCATTAGGCCAACATTTGAACGATCAAATTTTGACTTATAAGAAGCCCATTGTCATTGATAATAGAGGTGCTTTTGCAAACAAAGAGGGCATTTAAGAATGTGGGATGGGGTGGGACTGGAAAAGAGAATATTTTGAAATTTGTGTAATTGATATAAGATAATAAGAGTAAAGTTGAAATAAATAGGTAGTTGGAAGGAAAAATGATTGGAATATAAGAATAAAGTTGAAAAGATGTTATAGTTTAATTGTAAAATTAGTTGTTGAAAAACATATTTACCATATCATCTCATCCCATCTCATTGCTAAATGTCCCTAGAGTTTCTAAGTGGATGTATATGTGATGAAATCAATTATTGTAGAATAGTTACCACTTGGATGACTTAGTAGTTGACGGGAGTGTGTGTAGGATGTGTATCAATTGGAGGTCTATGGTTCAAAGTTTACCCTTTTTCTGAAATACACCTCTATGTCTAATATTGTTGTGAATCTAAAAAATGTAAAAGGAATAAAATAAAATAAATCTAAAATATTATTACTATACGGATAAATAATTTAATAAAGTATTACTATATTCTAATGCATATGTAAATGGATTTTAGCAATTTAATAATTTACTCATGAATACATATATTGTAACGAACGTGACTCATGCACATACTTGATTTGGATGAAATTTAGGTTTTTAGCTAAACGAATAATGTTAAATATAATAAAGGCTTAAAATTTTTACCAACAATCATGATCTTAAAATTAAAATAGGTTATACAGAATCACTTCTATATAACCTGATTATATCGAAGCAGATCCCTAGAATAAAAAAACTAGAAAACTCAAAAATATATGGCAGAATTATATATATATATACATATTTATATATAATATATGGGCTCTGCTTCTATATAACTGGGTTACATAGGAGCGGACTCATGTAACCCCTTTAAAATCTATGATTTTGATCTTGTAATTCATTTATTGTATTTAATATCATTTGTTTATCTAAGAGATCAATTTTCATCTCAATCAAGTATATTTATGAGTCACATTTGTTAAAAAAAATTATGTATTCATGTGTAAATTATGCGAATGTTAAAAATATCAATTTTAAAGCAGTATTTTCAACATCTAAACCGTCCAAAATATCATTTTTATGTTAATAAATAATTCTATAAAGTATTATTACATTCTAATACTTGTGTAAATAGATCTAAACATTTTTCGTAATTTACACATGAATATATATATATATATATACACATTTGAACAAATGTAGCTCTTAACATACTTGATTAAGATGAAATTTGGTTTCCAAGATAAACAACTGATGTTAAATCCAATGAATGAATTGAATTTTCTATTAATGATCAAAATTCTAAATTTTGAAGGGATTACATGGGTTACGCTTCTATAGGTACATAGAAACCCATAGAAGCAGGACCGTATATATACATAACACATCCACTTCAAAGTCTTTTAAACCACAATTCTTGTACATCACACGGACTAGAGAAAATTGGAAAATCAGAAGCCCTCCTGTTGCCGTAACAGTTGCATTATTACGAGAATTGCAAATCGATGCAGTTATATTTAGACAATATTCTAACTAGCAAAACGAAACATTCACATTTCATGAAGTTTTTCATATTTGCCTATTAACTCGCAAACATCCATCAAAGCGGGAAATAAATGGACGGATGGAGGCTTACCAGTTCAAGTGCTGCAGGAGCCAAGGACATCAAAAGGTGGACTGATGCTTATGCCTGCTTTGCTGCTGCACCCCCTTTAAATAACTGACCAAAAGGACGAGGCTCATCTCGACATGGCAATATCGATAGCCAAGTTCATGACATTGAGGACCATCGAGATCGAGTCATCGGTCACCAATGGCCTAATGCATCTTTCTGTTCGGCAATAGCGAAAATTCTTGTTTTTCTTATGGAGAAAACTCTTGTTATTTTGCAAAACTTTTCACGGTAGGAGTAATATGAGAAAATTAGTCATTTCATTGACTTATTAGATTAATTCCCACTATATAGTATTTGGCAGCGGTACTTGCGCTTATGTGCGCCTAGAAACCAACGCTATGGAAAGAGGAATTGATGGGTGTATTTAGTAATAAGTGAAAGTTGTCAAGTTAAAACTTTTCAATCTAAAATTTTTTATTTTCCATAATTCTCCTATTTTTAAATAATTTCTTCACATTTTTCTATACAACTATCTTACTTTTCTATCATTTTTACACAGTTACTAATACAACTAATTTATCTATTTCAACTTTATTCTATTTATTTCTCATCATTGCTCATATCATATTACATTATTTGACAATTTCTATTTTCTATAACTTTTCATTAAAAGTTTTATATATTTCCAAAAACACCCAAATAATGCGACTAGCTTCCCCATTGGATGGGTCACTGTTAGACCCGGACGCATTCTAAGCGCATTTAGAGCATATGCTTGCAATCGTACAATGCCTACATGCCACGGGTGCATTTTCGGTCAAAGCACAATTTTACCATATAAAAATGTCAATAAATTTTACTGTTATCCAAACAGCCGGTGTTCTTCCTGAATAAGACACGCGTGAGATGAGATTTTTCGTTCCTAACTTCTAAGACAACTTATTTTATTTTATAATATAATTTGTTACATTGTCGATATAATTTTTTTTTATTTTAATACACTTCATGGCATTTTTTGTTCCATTTTCCCTCTCAATCCCCTTTTATACTTCCCGTAGGCCCTCAGCATTCCACGCTCCAAGTGAAAGTCCCCTTCCATCAACCTACTTGACTACTTTCTCACGAACATTACCCTGAAGTCCCTTAACAAAAGAAGTAAAAAATTATTATAATATAAAGATAATAATAAAAAAGAATTTTGATCATGTGAAACTGGCTTCACGAGAAGCCTGAAAATTATGTATTTATATTTTTTTATACATATGCAAGCTTAATCTATATCTTATTTTCTATAAATTTGTTAACTTTTAAAATTTATTTGGTATTTTATTTTATTTTTAAAAAAATAAATGGCCATTCTCGTTTTCAAAAATAACATAAAATACCAAATGAATTTTAAAAAATGCAAAATTTAATAGAAAGTAAGATATAGGTAAAAAATGCATATATATAAATAAAAGAATAAAACAACATTTTTTGGCTGGTGGAACATGATCAGAACCCTTAGAAAAAACATGGTAGTTAAAATATTACATCGTATTAAAAGGGCACCGAAACTGAAGATTTTTTTTTTTTGCTTTTCATTTTTACCAAATGAAGCTTAAGAGTCTATTAGGTACATTTGGTAAAGTAAAAAAGAAAAAACACACATACTTTTATTACTTTGTAAATATCTTTGAGGAATAATTCTATTAACCTCAACCAAGCAAACGCTCGCTTCACCCATCTTAAAAAATTCATTTAAAATGTTTTTTATTTTTCTTTACACATTTGTTTATCTAAATATGTTTAACATATAAATCAAGTTTCACCATATTGAATACGTATATATATATTTTTAAAATTTTTAAACATCCATATGTTTAAAACCTTAAAAAGTATATATATAAATTCAAAAATGGTGAAACTTGGTTTATATTAAATATAATTAGATAAATAAGTATATGAAAAAAAAATATTTTAAATAAAATTTTTAAGATAAACCAAAGAAGTCATTTGCTTAGCTAGACTAACAAAATCATTTCTCTGTACCTTTTAATATCTTTTAATATCACGAATGTATCTTTTCATTCCAAGCTTTCCTGTGAAGAAGGTATCCTTCTATCATGCTTTAAGAAATGGCAACAAATTAGTTCGTTCACCAACATATTTATAATTACTATCTTTTCTTGGTAACGGAGGGTTCATGTTATAAAAAAAACTACCTTGCTATTTTACCTTATTATTATTATATTTACGTCGCAATCATCTTTGCATCCTTTTATATAACCATTTCATTTATTTTATCATCATTTTCTTTATTACTAATTTTTACTCTTATTATATATATATCATAAAAAAAGATAATAACCACTAAAAAATAGACTGACCAGCATAAATTTTTTATCAAAATGATTTTTATGCAAAAGAAATAAATAAAAACTAAAAAAGAAGAAATTTTTAAAAAAAAGATCAAATTCAAGGCATGGACTTTCAAAACGAGGGGCCATCCTATTACAAGGCGAAATAGATTGCATTATTATGATATTGCATAATAGATCATACTGTTAAATCTGAATAACCTAACTAGCAAAATCAAATATTCACATTATATGCATGAAACTTTTTAGATTTGCCGATTAACTACCAAACATCCATCAAACAGGAAGTGAATGGACTGATGGAGGCTTACCTGTTCAAGTGCTGCGAGGACTTCCATATGTAGTTTTTTTTTTTTTTTTTTTGGGAAGTAGACTTCCATATGTAGTTGAACCTGGCGCTTATGCCTGCATTGCTGCAGCATGCTTTCCCTTTAAATAACTGACCAAAGGATATGATGAGCATCAATGGTGCCTTGATACTCAATCACAAGTTCACAATATTTTATTTGAAGAGGTTCTCCAAATCAATATTTTCCTATAATGTCCCGTTATAGTAATTATTCGTTTAGATTAAGATTTACGGGTCAATTTTTATAACTAACTACATTTTATAATATTTTAGAATTATTTTTGGAAGTCGTACATAAATTGAACCAAACATTTGGCCTGTGATTGTGATTGAATAAACGCTTCCTTCGACCCTAGCTAACTTCGTACAATAAGTTTTTTTTTTTTTTTTTAAAATTTTTTTTATAGACCCTTGATATTCTTGCACTCGCCCACCTGAATTTGAAATTGCATCGATGGTCTGGGGATTCAGACCATGGCCCATTGCTGATCAAGCAGAAAAGGCCGACGACTGTTCCCATTGTATGACTAATGGCAGATTGATCCGATCAAGCTAGGCATTGCTTCGAAGACGGAGAAAGATGCTAAGGCAACAGAATTTTAATTATTATTACTATTTGTTGAATCGCTTGCACTGCCTTGGCTCTTTTCCTTCCAATTAATCTAACCGTCAAAATTTTCGAGGTTCTAAAACTGAATGATCGTAGCCAATACCGATCAGTCGCCCATTTTTAGCCAATTTTCAGAAAGATTGCGCCAATTAATGTTTCTCAGCGATCTAACTGCTTTTTTTTTTTTTTTTTGATGTTGTTGTTTTCGTGAGATTATAGGACAACGTTCATCCTCCTCCTTACTTAATTCCTTGCAAACATAAAGGAGGAGATAATATTGACCATTTCTGCCACTTTTATTAATGTCCGTGACATACATTGATCACATGGGAAAAAAATGGACCGCCACATGCATCATGTCTAAGGGGGGAGATGGTAAGCTATCATGGCATACACAACCTGCATGATTGTGAGGAGGAGGAGGATAACTGCCGCTATTACGGAAAGGATGGACCAGGGATGGCGAAAGTGCTCCCGCTTTAAGCTCACCCTCCAAGAAGGCCAGTTCTTGTCCAGATGATGCCTCAGCTTGCCCTCTATGTCCGAAAGACGCGAGCCCCGAATATGGTCCACTACGATCTCGCGACAAACGCGGTTGAAGAGCTTTGCCACCTCTTCGTCGCTGCCCAGGCGGTTATCTATTATTCCCTTGCGCTGCAGGTGCGCCACGTCTTCTGGGCTGTCGATCAACCCATCCAACAACGTCACGTACAAGCTCATCTCGTCGTGGCAATACGGGTAGCACTGCTCCAAGGCCGTAAGATTGAGAAAGGTCGAGATGGAATCGTCGATCACCAAGGGCGGAATGTACAGCATCCCTCGCTCCAAGTCAAAGTCCACTTCCGTCAACCCGCTTGACTCCTTCTTCATAAATTTCACCCCGGAGTCCCTTAACGTGGAGATGGGAGGGAGCATAACCTGATAGAATTTTGTATTTGGATTTGCCGAATTTGGACTCCGCATGCCCAGCCATTGGGACGGAACGATGCATTGCCAGACGACTCCCAAAAGATGAGGATGCAGTTCTTCTTTCTTGATATCTCCGGGGCTTGTTGAGTTCTTGACGTAGCCGGGAATGGCTGATTCGAAGAAGCGGAGGGCAAGAGTAGCGACTGACGAGCCGCAGCTGGCGGTGATCTGGAAGACCCGATCCACGATGAAGAGTGGGATTTGGTTCTCCAGTAGTAGCAAATCCCGCTGGATCCACTTCACGAGCCCGCGCGCAGCGAAGATGGGGTCATCCCGCGGGTAGCCCAGGCTGACGTAGCCGTAATCGAATGCGAGGAGGAGCTCGACAATGAAACAAGCATCCAACAGTAACATTACCTCGAATTCTTCGTCGTCGATTTCGTCTTCAGTCCGCCACGAGTAGCAATCGCGAGCTCGGTCCTTGAGTTCGGAAATCGCGCTGGCGTAAAAGTGTAGGCTGCGCTGCGTGCGGGCGAGCATACGGGCCAGGAAGCGCCACTTGTGCTCTTGGATGGGTTTGAGGTGGGACTGTGATCTGTGTATTGGGCCGATGGAGACTATCTTCGGCATGTACGAGTTGGGGTCGATATCTCGAAGGCCTTTCGGGATCTTGAAGATTGAACAGCCAGACCAATTTTTCCTTTCTTCCATGCTGATGATAACATGTTCATTTCCGCTTCTGTTGGGTCTAAAGCGGAACCTAGCTTCTCCTTTGGTTCCATTCACTGTGTGATTTAAATGCAGGTATAACTCATAAATAAATACTAATAATAATAAGGGAAGAGGTTAATACAGAGAAAAGTGGTGTTAGAATGAGTCAGTTTTCTTCAAAAATAAACGGCCTAATCTATAATTAAGAATTAGTAAATAAATTTGTACGGCAGTATGTCTGTACATGTAGGGTTGGCTCTTCAGAATGCAGTGGGACTAAAATTGCTCAATCCTCCTCTTCATCCCCTACTTCTGGAAAGCGAATGCATACAAAAGCAGAGCTGTTTTTGGGGCAATGCTCAATGAAATATTGAACCAGTTCAAGTTGCCCTTTTGCACCATTTTTATGAAGTTCATCCATTATATTTGATCACAAATATATTAAATCTATTTGAAAAACATATAGATATGACACAAAATAAGCACTTGTTTCGGCCGCTGAGTTGTCTAAACTCTAAACTCTTAACCGATCCATCACATCTTTGACTGTACGTATAATGGTGGTTTAAATATAAATTACTGCAAAAACAAAAAAGTAAAAATTACTGCTATTCGAATAAATTTCAAATACATAAATAAATAGCGTGACATAAAAAAAGAAAGTACAATTTTCTAGAAAAAATAACCCCGCAGTATTAATAACCGTAATTAATAAATGGTAAGTTGGTAACCAATGGGATAAAAATGTTCTGTTTTAAAATTTTGCAATTCATTACCTGGTCTGCCGCTGCTGCTGTCGTTGTTATTTGGTATGTGCCATCCCGTGGTAGTCGGTGGAAATATTCCTTGGACTCCCCTTTGGGCTGGATCCATTTGCACTCCTACACCCATCTTTGACAACGGACGCACATCCTCTACTAAACTCAACCCCAAAGACGTTTGAGCCATGGGCACTCGTTCACCCATTATAGGAGTGATTGGAGCCCTCGTCATTTCAATCTTTTCTGCTTCAGTTGACGCTATCCTCCGCAATCCTACTTCTTCACTCATCGTTTCCCACGGCAGCATCGATGCTTCACTTGCGTGTTGAGCAGCTGGAAAAAAACAAAATGCTGAAAGCGGAACATTGCGAACAAAAATTATCCTACATTTATAATTTAAAAACTAGCTTTGAATTAAAAAGAAAGAGATATGTTCCTATCAAAAAAAGAAAAAAATTATTTCTGGTAAAAATTAGTGCATATAGTCTACCTAAAATTTTTTTATTTAAATGATTTTTCATTACATGGAAATAAATAACAGCAAAAGAAGAAAAGAAAATTCCTAAATTCAAAAAAGAAAGATTTTTTTTCAAAGAGAGGACCTTATATGGTGATTTTTTTGGTTTGTCCTGCCTTCTAAATCATTTAAAATGTAATTGAAATTGTTTGTATTAAAAACCATCCAAATCAAGTAATCGATCATGCGGAATAGATTTATTAAAATATTTACATTAGAAATTATAGTAAAAATCACTTTAGTTTAAAATATGAGTACCTATTTTTCTAATCATGATTGATGCTTTTAACTAATTCAGGTTATAAAAATAATTATCTAATAGTGTAATGCACAAAAAAACCTTATTAGAGTTTTCTTAATGTAATTTACCTCATAACTTAATTTGAATATTTTATTTTTCAACAAATAAGCATATCACATTTAAAGGAAAATAACGACATGCTCATTTCCGGTTCTGCAGTGTCTAAAGCGGAGCCCAGGTTCTCCTTTAGCATTCAGTGTGTGTATACCGGTGCACACCACAAAGCAACATATATGTAATCGAATAAGGGTGTAACTTTAGCTTATAAAATTTAGATTCGCTTTAACCCTAATTCTAATCTTAACTCTATTTATAAAACCTCAAACCCTAACCCTAATTCTATTTCTAAACTTAAACTTTAACCATATTTTTGAAATACTGGCTTGGGTTGAGTTTTGTGCTAGAATTCGAGTTAAAATTATTCTATATATTTATTACCTATCTTATACTTATTCAACTTTAAATCTATTATTAAAAAAATGAAAAATAAAAAAATGAAAAATGATATTTTTCTATTTTCAAGTAAAAATCCAAGAATGTTTAAGAATGTAAAGAAGAAAAACCTCATTTAAAAATTCTTTTTATATTAGTAGACTAATAATCATTTCGCAAAAAAAAGAGTGGACTAGTAGCCTACTTTAGAAAATGAAAAGGTATATTATTTTTCTATTATGCAATTTAATATTAATATCATAACTACATACATAAACATTAATATCTAATCACAAGAAAAACTTTATAATGACAACCATAATAAAAAAAATATTCAACAATCATAATATTAAGTAAAATAAATTACAACAAATTTATTTCAAGTAGAATAAACATCTAACTTCTAATATCATATTGAAACGACCAAATGATAATATCCTACATAATTAGTTAAGTTAAAATATCAAATAAAATATTTCAAGTTCTAAAAATAGTTTTTTTTTTGTTTTGAAACTACCATGAACCAAACTCTTTTTTCTTAAAAGAAAACTATAAAAATAGTATATTATATAATTGAACTTAAAGAGAAATAATGTTTATATACAGGATAAAATAAATATAATACATATGAGGGGAATAAAACTAGATTTATATAAGTATAAAATAAATATAAAATATATGTATTATATATAATTTAGATTTGGGTTTAGTTCAACTCGAGTTCAAGTTTTTTCGATTCGGCCGGAAAATCAGGCTCGGGCACCGTTTCAATTTGGGTTCGGGTTGAGCCCGGCCAAAGTTGGACCCTTGTAAACGACACAGGTAGGCTTAGCTTTACAGATGGCAATGGGGCAAGAATTGCTCTATGACTCTCTCCTCTTCATCCCCTACTTTTGGGAAGGAAATGCATACAAGAAACACCTTTGCGGGGCAATGTTCATTAAGAAACGGTTTGCATTTAATCAAATGTTAAACCTGTTCAAGTTGCCTTTTGTACCATCTTTATGAAGTTCATCGATTAGATTTTAAATATTATATTTAATCAAAAATATATTAATTTGGTTTTAAAAACAAATGACTAGCTAAAACCCAAAATAAGCACTCCTTTCCGTCGCTGACTTGTTAAACCGATCGATCACATCATTGGCTGTACATGCAATGGTGGTTGGTTTAACTATAACAATTAATGCAGTAGTTTTCCAACGAGTAAAAAACTGTCATGGTCTTTTCTGCTTATCCAAACAGCCCCTAAATTAATGCTATTCAAATAAATTTCGAATAAAAATTAATAAATAACGGCACGTTAAAAAAGAAAGTAGAATTTTCTGGAAAAAATAACCCCGCGGTATTAATAACAGTTATTAGTAAACTGAGAGATATCTTAGTTGGTCACAACCGACAACTTAAAATGAGGAGGTTGTGAGTTTAATCCTTAGTGGTCGTAAAATCATTCCCCGAGGGTTCTTATTTGATTCTCTCCTATGGTGGGGATATTTACAAAATTTTCCTTTAAGATGTGAGGTTGTCAGTGTGTAAAATACCAATTGAAAAAATAGCAGTAACTAGAAAGCGAATCATAACAAATGCTATAAAAAGATCATGTTTAAAATTTTAGCAAGTCATTACCTGGCGTGATGCCGCCGCCGTCGTTATTTGGGATGTGCCATCCCGGGGTAGTCGGTGGAAATATTCCTTGGACTCCCCTTTGGGCTGGATCCATTTGCACTCGTTCACTCATCATACTCGGTTCCAGACGCACATCCAACCCCAAAGACGACGTTTGAGCCATGGGCACTCCTTCACCCATCTTAAGATTTTCTGCTTCAGTTGGCGGTATTCTCCCGAATCCCACGAACGATGGTTTAGTTAAGTTTTTGTTTTCCCATGGCAATGTCAATACTTCACTCATGTGTTGAGCCCGAGCCGCTGAAAAAAAAAAAAGAAAAGAAAAGAAAAAGAAAAGGAAAAAAGATGGGAACGTAATATTGCGAACAAAAATTATCCTACCTTTATAATTTGAAAACTAGCTATGAATAAAGAAGAAAAGAATATTTTTGGTAAACATTAGTACGTACTGTCCGCTTAAAATTTTATTTAAATGATCTTTCATTAAAAGAAAATAAATAACAGCAAAACAAGAACTGAGAATTCCTAAATTCGAAAAACAAAGAATTTTTTAAAAAGAGACGACGTTATATCGTGATTTTTTGGGTTGATCCCGCCCTCTAAAACATTTAAAATATAATATAATTCATTTGTATTCAAAACAATCCAAATCAAGTAATTGATTATTAAGAATAAATTTATTAAGATATTTGCATAAGAAATTATGGAAAAAATGTCTTTTTAATTTAAAGTATGGCTATACGTTTATCTAATCATGATCAATGCTTTTAAACAATGCAATGCTTTTATAAAACTCTTTTTTACGTAACTCCTTATATCTTGAATGTTTTGGTAGTTTATGAAAAATCTAATCTATCTATTGTATTTAGTATCATTTATAATATATTAAAAATTCTTTTATTTGTCTAGTATCATACTATCATTATGCCTGAATTTAATTTACAAATGTTTAAAATTAACGTCATAAAATAATTTAATATTAAATATCAATTTTAAAATTATATTTTCAATATCTAAGCTATCTAAAATATCTTTTTATGTCGATAAATTTTTTTTGTAAAGTATTATTATATTCTAATGCATATATAATTGGATCTAAATATTTTTCTTAATTTACACATGAATATATTCATTTTTAAGCAAATATAGCCCATACTTCTATTAATTTGTACATATTAAAAATATCTAAATCAAGTAATTGATCAAGAGTATATGCACATATATGTATATATATTTGGGAATAATTAAAAACTAAGATTATACTTGAGTGGTACTGAAATCCGACTTTTGACTCATTTTGATGATGATGCTAAATCCATTAAAAACTATTATATTGAGAAGTACTTTTATTAGAAAAATGACTTTTATCCAATCAAATATATTCACAAGCCACATCCAAGATACGTATAAAATAAATTAATAAAATTATTTAATTTATGTATCAAATTTAAGAACAATTGATTCAACGTCTAAATTTTCTAAAATATTTTTTTATATGTCCATGAATGATTCTACAAATTATTAAAATATTTTAAGGCATTTATGAATGCATTAAAGTGCTTTTGTAATTTACACATAATTATATATTTTTAAACGAGCAGGGTTCGTTGGAATTTTGATTGCAATTGTTTTAGTCTTAAATAAATAAGTGATTTTAAACAATATGACTAGTTGAGTTTTAGTTTAAATATTAAAGTTGACCCCATCAAGAAAATTAGGTTTCACCACCGTCAAGAAAACTAGGTTTCACTAAGGACATTGAAAACAAATTTTTGTTGACATGGATTCGTAAAACTTTATCTATTATATATAACGAGGATCCTGTTAGCTTGGGATAAGCAAATGACCCGTTTAGTCCATTTTAAAAAATTCGTTTATAATAATTTTTTTAGTATACTTGTTTATCTAAGTGTATTTAACATGTAGATTAAATTTTAACATTTTTGGACATATATATTTATTTTTTAAAGATTTTTTACCATTCATATACGGTGGTGTGATTGTGTTGACTCGAGTCAATGGGACGAGCGCTCTTATATATATATATATTGTCATCATCAAAATTACATTATTTTTCTAGCATTACTATGCATGGGCTTCATTTGAAAATATGTCAAATCAACTATTAGACCAGCACTGGTTACTTGATGGACTTGTTAACTGGTTCCGTCTTTTACGCCATTGCTTTGTAACAACTAACAACAGCCCAGTCAACCTCGAAAATATTAAAATAATTCTAGGAGAACTTTAAAAAAGCCGAAAAATTAATGTGATATATAGGAATAAATAGGACACTTATGTAAGAAAAAAATAAAAATATATGGTTAAAAATAGAAAAAGTAGTGTAGTTAGATAATTAAAAATGTCAAATCATTTACTAGAAGATGTGTGCGTAGCAGAGAGGTGGAAAACCATGGTTACCACCAGGTAAAACCATTACCAAACATAAACCATGGGTTGGAGACCTGTCATGACTTAGGAAACCTGATGATTTGAAATGCATAAAAATCGATGAACTAATTTATAATTAGATAAATTTAGAAGTCTCATTCACGAAAGGCCAAAGACTAAGTGAATTTCATAAGTTTCCTTACCTGCAGATCTAGTAATTGCAATTTCGGGACTTCCTCCCTCTCGCATGACAGAATCCTGCGAGGAATCGTCTTCCATTTCCCCACCACCTGATAATCGATTGCCACAAGTAAATTAAGCCAACCTCAGTCGAGTGGAGACTCATAAATATAATACATAGATGTCGAAAATTCTTCTAGTTCAATAGTAAGTAAACTTCGCCTGTATGATGTTAATTTCCTCACCTCCGGTTATTTCAATGTTTGGATGTCTTTCTTTGGGAACCACTACGTTTGGAAGCATCTCCACTCTTTCCTCAACCGCCGGCACCGCTGAATGACTATCCATTACTGCTTCATTTATCGTTAGAAATTCGCCTTCATTATTAGGAATCAGCATCTTCCCCCTTTCATTCAGATTTGGAATTTTTCTTTTCTCATGAGACATGTCTCCAGGCCTGTTTGAATACCTGAATTGAGATAAAAACTACTCTCTTAGTAAGGAATAAACGAGAGAAAATGAACAACACTATCGTAAATGAAAATAATAGTATTTAAAAAAACATGTATAACAGAAATATAAGAAGATTGACCTCTTGAGCTGCAACGGTGCCAGTTGTTGGTCGATATAATGCAACGAAAGAGGATAATCCGTGGCTTTAATATAGAAAAGAAGACAGAGACGGGTGGATGGCTGTTTTGCATTCTTCACCGTACTTTCGACAAAAAGATACCGCTCCCAAGAAACCAGATAACAAAAAAGCAGTTTCATTTTAAGTAGAATGGTTTTTCTACTTTAATGATTAATTAGAAATTTATACTATTTATTTTATTATTTGCTTACTTAGGAAATTAATTTTTTAATCAAATATGAACAATACTAAATATAATAATGGAAGGGAAATTTTCGTCCGCTGGAAATAAAATAGATAAGATCACAGAATTGGCTAGTAAGAAAAATCAGAAACGTGAAACACGATTTCGTGGTTAGTGAACCGACGCAAGACGACAAACAATCACTTGGGCCGGGCGAGTAAAATAAGAAAGATTGGTAGAATTGTGACGTGTAAACATTTTTTAGTAGCGACGTATAAACAGTTTTTAATTAACAACTGGCTGGACTTGCTGACGACTGATCCGACCGGTCAAAAAATATATATATTTTTTATTTTTTTTGAAAAATAATTTTATAAACATGTTAATCTAGTTATATTTAATCTATAAACTAAATTTTACCATTTTTGGATATGTATATATATTTATTTTGAATTTTTAAATACAGGGATATTTAAGTCATTTTAAATATTCTTAAAATGACTTAAATACCCCTGTATTTAAAATCCAAAATAAATATATATACATATCCAAAAATGGTAAAATTTGATTTATAGATTAAATATAACTAGATTAACATGTTTATAAAATTATTTTTCAAAAAAAATAAAAAAAAATATATTTTTTGACCAGTCGGAAATCACCGGATTTCCGACCGGTCGTAGAAGATCAGGTCTCGGACTTGCTTGCTACCCTAAGTAAATAAGTAGGTCCCTTCAGTGCACCTGGTGTACTAATCTTCACTGCACTAAGGTGCATAACCTTCCTTTAATTTTTTTTTTTGTGGCATTTATATGTGGCCAAGCATTAACTTTGGGATATTTGCGCCATAGACCCTCTAACTATGCGTATTGGCATTTTGGACCCCGAAGTTTTCGTATTAGCATTTTAGACCTCCGAAAGTTTCGACCTTTGCATTTTACCCCCCGCGCCCTCACGCCGTCAAAAAAGCAGTGCCTAACCGTCTGAAATGACCAGAATACCCCTGACAGAACAGAAAGGCAGAGGCAACATGTGCTTGTGTGGTCTGCTTTTTTACTAGTCTGGTTTGTCGGAAAACAGAATTGTAGTGGCCCCATTTTTTATGCTTTAAGATGTCGGGAAGCAGAATTGTCAGTGCTTGTGGTCCCCTGTGTCCCCATCGTAATCGAGAAACATGACGATCTGCTTCACTGTCGAAGCGTTCATGATCTGCCCAAACATGCTCAGAGCCGATGGATGATGAATCTGCAGTGGCAACAACAGACTAACAACTTCAAACCACTCTCCCTCAAGCAGATATCGACTATGGAATCATACGATCATAGAATAACTTACGATCCAAGAGTTGGCATCTTCTACTCCCGCCGTAGTCGATCTGATACGCGTCGGAGAAGAAGCTCTCATGGAATCTACCCAGGCATTGATTCTTCCCCCGCGAGCTTCCAGTTTCTTGAAGAGTTTCTTCCTGGTAATGGGCCTAATGGCGATGTAGCGTCTGGAGGGGGCTGAGGGCAGCTGCAACAACAGGTAACGGCGACGAAGATCTAACTCCCATCTTCCCACTTCCAACACTTCCTCCCTGCTGAGAGAGGCTGAAATCTCTCTTCTTCCCGCCAGCTAAAGCGGTTCCAAAACCCAATCCGCTGCTACTCCCACTCCCACCCCGCTTCCATCTCCGTGGCCTCCGAAATTCATGATGATCATGGCCCACCTCATTCATCAGCGTCTTCTGCTCCACCTCTTCACTAGCATTTGATGCCGAAGCCCACCTTTCGGTGGAATCCGCCGAATTAGGCTCCCAGGAAGAAATCCAATGGTGGCCCAAGAAGCTATTGCTCCCGGCAGACTCTTGTGGCTCCATCTCGCTCGCAGCAGCTGCATTTCTCACTGTCACGTACTTGTGGAGGCTCGGCTCCATCAGATCGTTCTCGTTCGCACCCACCATCTCTGATTCCACGAATGCTGTCGGCCACCTATTGTCCAGCCGGCCGCCGAAAGAATTGTTGCTGCAATTGTGATGCTCGGAGAGATCGGCTTCGCTTTTGTACTCGGAGAAGCCGGATGAAAGATTGGAAGTCGTGCAGGAATTGAGATCGGCCACGGCTTCGAGAATGGAACGGGCCTTGGAGACGCAGGCAGGAAGAGAAAAGACAGCCGTGGCAGCAGCCGCCGCCGCCGAGTTCTGTTGGTGGTAGTTCTGGATATCCTCCAGGAGCAATGAGGCGTAGGTGGGGGGATTGAGGGATTCCGGGTTCAGATCACGCCGAGATCGAGGTCTCTGCAGCTGCCTTGGTTTCTGCCGGTGGTTCTTCAATGATTTGAGGCTCCCACGACTGCTCTTTCTGCCTAGCCGTCCGAAAAAGCGAGGCGGGCCTACCAAGGGCATCCCTAGCCTCTCTCCTTCTTGGATTTGGACGCTTTCGCCGTCTCCTTCCATTTGCCATCACAGCAACAACGTCGCCCGATTCCGCTTTACGCACGGTCCAGCAGTCTCATGAGGTTACTTTCGTCTTTTTCGGGTCATTTCGGACGGTTAGGCACTGCTTTTTTTGACGCGTGATGGTGCCCCGAAACTTTCGGGGGTCTAAAATGCTAATACGAAAACTTCGGGGTCCAAAATGCCAATACGCATAGTTAGAGGGTCTATGGCGCAAATATCCCCATTAACTTTCTATTCATGCATCAATTTTATTCTATTTTTTTGGATTTTCTTAAACGTCTCTTTTAATTTTGCAAATGGAAAAAAGCACCAAAAATGATTAAAACAATTCAATATATATATATATATTTGCAGTATAGAAACGTTCATGCTTAAGCAAATACGAATGCCAAAAAAAATTCATAAAAAATAAAAAATAATGTCTCTCAAGAACAGGAGCATTGAGCATTCCATGGGTACTTATTAAATAATTAAACAAAAGAAAATGAAAATAAATATTATCATCTGTGGAGCGAATAAAAGTAAATAAATATGTAATGTGTGAATAAGATTAAAAACACACAATATAATTAAAATAAAAATATCTATAAACATTTAAAAATTGTAACGTTTGGTATATAAGTTAAATATGTTTAGGAAAATATTTTTATAAAAATAAAAATTAGACCTTTCAGCTCAAAATAGCATCCACTTATATTCGTCGGAGCAAATAAAATCATGACCCACTACGAATAAAATGGCTTTTTTGTTTTATATCAAAACACAAATTTATGTTACAATTGGCTAAGGGTGTATTTTTTAAAACTTTAAAAAGTTTTATGAAAATATTTTTCTAAAGTTTTATGAAAATATTTCTCTATGTATATTTAACTTATATATCGAATTCTTAAATTTTAGATATGCGGACGTGTGCTTTTGTAAGATCCGGGGTTCTAATCAGATCTGAGGTGATAGCCTACGTTCAGATAAAAAAAATTAATATTTGGGAATGAAAATGACTTAAATGCCTTTAAAAATGTTGATTTTTAAAATTTTAAAATATATGTCTAAAATTTATAAACTTTAAGGTATGAGTTAAATACATCTGAAAGAATATTTTTGTGCGAAAAAGAACTTATATACTTTTAAAAATTACATATGATAGCGTTACTAACGTATGCTTATGTTAGCTTAAGTTATCGAGACCATAACCCTAGCCGTATTAAATTTATTCATATACATATTAGAATATAATATTTTAAATGTGAAAAATACTACTTTAAAATCGATGGCATTAAATCGTTTTATTACATTTATACATTTGTTAATGGGGCCTATACACAATTATACTAAAAAATGAAAGAGTTTTAATGATATTATAAACTATGTTAAATATAATAAATGATATGAATTTTTCACAACTATCAGGTTCTTACAAATAAAGGGTGTGTTTGGTTGGGGGTAAAACTTTTGATGAAAAGTTTTTGAGATAGAAGTTGTCACATTGATAGAAAAATGATGTGATATAATAGGAGTAATGATGAGAAGTAAAGATGATAAAGTTAAAATAGATAGGTTAGTTGTCTAAATAGTTGTGTAGAAATGATTGAAAAGTAGGATAGTTTGTATAGGAAAATGTGAAAAATAATTAAAAAATAGAGTAGTTATGGAGAGTGAAAAGTTTTAGATTGAAAAGTTTTGGTTGACATGTTTATAGAAGATAAGTTTCATAAAATCATAATCCTTTGAAATATAAAACTATGTTTGTCAATGTGTTAAAAAAAAATTTCTTACTTTTTGCCTTCCTTCTAATGTATGATATAATATCTAAGGTGCCTTTCGCAATGTAAGTAGGGTGGAAGAAAAATATGTTTAAAAAGTATGAAAATGTTATAAAGTGGTAGGGTTGAGTAAAGTTGCAAATAGATTAGTTGTTTAAAAATGATTGAAACATATAGACAAAAGTAAAAAAAAAAAAAAAGATAGTTAAGCAGTTGAAATGTCAAAATATTTTTTGGATAATGTGTAATGAAAGAGGTAGGAAACCATTTTCTCACCAAAGTATGATATCAAATATAACCATAACATACTTTTTTATTCATCATTTATACATTTCAATTATTTTACATCTTTTTATGCAACTACTTTATCTATTTTATTTTAATTCTCTTTATCTTAATCATTATCTGGATCTTATCATGATACTTTCTTACTTTTTAAGAATTTTTACTCATAATTTTGTTATACATATTTTCTTATTTTTAAAAAATTTTACTCATAATTTTGTTCTACATAATAACAAATGGAAAACAACAAAAAAGAATGACTCATTATTCTTGTAAGGCACTATCCTACAAACCAATCATGCTTTTAAAAGCATTTGATATTTCCGATGCAAGGTGTGTTTGTGTGGAACCCCGATCTTTGAGACATGTACAAAACCCTAGGTTGTAAACCCTAGGTAATATATTTGAGAAATATATATTGATGGATATGAAATATATGGAAATGAAGGTTAAAATAATTATGCAGGAAATTCGGATGAATAGTGCACGTGAATAGTGCACGTGAATAGTGGAATGTGAATAGTAAACATGGGATTAAGGAAATATGTCAAGTTAATCACTTTGAATTAACTTAATCATAAAAGACGAAAAAGGAAGCTTCCCACAAAGGACAAAATAGCCACTTTTGGAATTTTTTATTATTTTCGGATTTTTAATTGATTTTTGGAAGAAAAAATGAAGAAAAATTCATATCTTGCAATCCGGACATCGGATTGAGATGAAATTTTTTATGGGTGGCTAAGATGTGATGATGGACATGATGAATGGTCCAAGATGTGATGAAAATCACAAATCAAGGGTCAAGATTCAACGTCATTTGAAAATGAAAAAGTAGCTTTACTTTTTCATTAATGAGAATTGACTTTTGATTAATTTTAATTAATTAAAGAGATGAGTAATTAATGAAAAGCTGCTGGAGCTTGGACTTTTGGGACCAAATCCAATGGCCCAAATCCATCCTCATCAAAGATCAATGGATGAGATTGAATTAGCCTAAATTAAATAATTTTAATAAATTAAAAAAAGCTACAAAAATAGGGCTGCCATAGGGGTGCGTGAACAGTAGCTAGGGTGGCTGCACAAGGCTCCATGCACCTTTTAAAATTAGAAAAAAACACATTTGCAATTTCACACCTCAAGCAAGAGGGGGTAAATTGCAAATATGTGAAAAATCAAAAAGTATAAATAGGGGCAGGGGTGGACGTCCAAAGGCACTCCAAGCTTGAGCAATTCAAGCATTCCCACCCCCAAAACACGTTTTGGCTATAAAGAGAGAAGGAGAGAAGGAAGGAGAGAGAAAATCGGAAGGAAATGAGGAGTTCTCCACTTCGGGTAAGCAATTTCTTCCCAAATTTATTTTGGATGCTAAATAAGGTAAAACCATGCTTAGATAATGCCTAAGCATGAGAAAATAAGTATAGATATAATGCTTAATTGGAATTATGCCGAAACATCGAAAATTTGGAGCAAAGATGGAGCATTCGGGAAGATAGCGTATGATATGTGGAAATAATGCTCCAAATTTGATAAATGATGATTTGGAATGTATGATTATGATAAATATGATGTTGGAATAATGATATATTAATTTCATGATTTTTGAAATTAAGGATTATGCTTAAGTGAATTTATGTTGATTTTTAGTATATGGAGAAAATGATTTATTTAGCCAAGTTAATGATGATAAATTCATAATTCATGAATTTCCCATGATATACTAAGCATAAGCTATGTCATGGTATTTTTTATTTTTGGGAAAAATGTCAATTTTTGGAACCCATGAACAGTAACCACGTTGCTGTGAACAGTAACCACGTTGCTGTGAACAGTAACCACGTTGCTGTGAACAGTAACCTCGGGTGAACAGTATCGTGAACAGTGATTATGAACAGTAATCTGCTACAGTGACATGAACAGTAATTATGAACAGTGAACAGCGTATTTTGAGAAAAAATTGAGATTTATTTTTGTATATTTATGAGGATATATGGATGAAATTTTTAAAGGATTTATGGATAAAAATTCATATAATTGAGTAATGACCAAGTATTTATAAAAGGATAACCTCTATAAAAATGAGGTAATATGTGATCGTAAAACAAGCATGGGAAGCAAGTTAAGACATGGAATAGATGGATAAAATATCCATTTCCTTGTATAGGAAAATGAAAGGAAAGGATAAAGGAGTCAGGTTGAAGCAAAGCAAAGGTAAGCAAGCTATATGTTTTCTAAAATGTTTTAAATGATTGCAAATTGTTTGCTTACATGTTTTTATGAAATGTGTTTAAGGGTGGCCATTCCTTTAGTATTTTGAAATGATGCATGAGTTTTTATGAAAGTTATGCCGGCATATTGATATCATGTTATGTTCATGGACATGTGCACATGTATGATGTATGATGTATGAAGAAGAGGCTTTAGTGGAGGAAGTAGGATCAGGGATCCCTCTCCACTATTGCCGAGTCGTATGGGCTGTGTGCCGACGGCGTCCTCCCGAGAGGTGGAGGCAAAGGAAAAGTTATGTGTGAAGGAATGTATGTGTGAATGAATGCATTGCATTTTCATACATGGACTGAAAAGCATGAATTTAAAATGATGATTTTAAGGGATGGTGCAAATAATTCTCTACATGAGAATGACAAGTTACCTGGTGTAAGAGGTATATAATGCCGGGAAATCAAAAGTCATGCATGTAGGAACCATGTAGGCGTCAAGAGGAAGAGAGGTTCCCTTGATGAGGCCAAGTCGGAGACAGCCGGCGCATTGGACCATGCTATGTGAGATGTTCCCTGGGCTAGCGTACCCGCACACAATGGTTCATGTCAGGAATTGAAAGGAAGCATTTGCACATCCAATGATTATGAAAAGGTTTCTGTTTCGTTGGTAGTTGATCACTTGGTAAGTGTCTTCTATCAAACGGAGAGAAATGCATTTAAAATGAAAAATGCTTGCTTATGAGTTTCGACTCATGTTTTCCCCCCTTAGACAAGTGCAGGGAAAATTCAAGTGATGAAAGCCAAGTGATGAAAAAGAACAGGTTGATTTGCCTGGAAGTAATATGATGAAAGAAGCATAGATACAAAGGTATGTAATCCTTTGTTATTGAAGTATGAATGTAGGCCATAATGGCATATGATGAAAAAGAATATAGGTTTATATGAAATTATGAAGTATGAATAAAATGAGAAGTTGATGATTTATGATGTTATGGATAAGTCCATTATGAATGATGACGAGTATATGTTTATGTGATGAAAGAAAAGAAAAAGAAAAAAAAATTGGACGAGATCCAATTAAGAACCCGCCGCGTGGTCAGGGCAACAATCCTGATTCACACTTACCAATCGACAAGATCTTGGAGTAAGGACTATGTGGACGCCTCGGTTCGGGGCGCCACAGTTTGTAAAGTGAAGAAATTTTTGGATGAAAAAATCTTTTGTATGTAAGTTTTGAAATGATAAAAAATAATATGATATGATAGGAATAAAAAATAAATAAAGTTAAAACAGATAAGTTAATTATATGAGGTAGTTACATAGAAATGATTAAAAAGTAAGATTGTTTGCATAGAAATATGTGAAAATAGTTTTTTATTGGAACCTGATTCTATGAGTGCATATTATTTTTTTTTTAAATTTTTTCATGAAACTATATTATCCCCTGTGTATAAATTTTTACCATTTTTGAAGATTTTTAGATATTTTTTACCAATTTTTAAAAATCAGTGGCATTTTAGTAATTTAAAATGATTGAAAAGCCATTATTTTTAAAATTTTGAAATAAATTGAAAAATCTCCAAAAATGATAAAAAATGATACACATGTTAAATATACTTAAAGTAACAGTTGTATTAAAATTTTCAAAAAAATTAAAAAATGTGTATGTGTACCTGATAGCATTAAGGCTTAATGCTCTTATGAGCATACAACCAGGTTTCTTTTTTATTAGTGACGCATAAGGAACGTGATGCGGTGCACTAGGTGCATTTAGGCTCAGTGCATTTGGATGCATATAATCCATTTTTTGATTTTTATAAAATTATTAATTTAAGTGTATTTAACATGTGTATCAATTTTTATCATTTTTCAAGATTTTTAGATTTTTTAAAGATTTTTAAAAATCAATAGCATTTTAATAATGAAGCAAATAGAAGTAAATAAAGATGTACTTTGTGAATTAGATTGAAATAAGGCAACAAATAATTAAAAGAAAAATATCTATAAACATTTAAAAATCGTAACATTTGGCATCTAAGTTAAATATGTTTAGAAAAATATTTTTATAAAAATAAAAAATAGACCTTTTAGCTCAAAATAACATAAATTGATATTAGTTGAGGCTAATAAAATCATAACCCACTAAGAATAGAATAGCTTTTTATGATCTTGTTAATCCAAAATAAATAAGTTTATGTTTTTTTAATAAAAAACATAAGTTGATGTTAATAAAGGGTGTATTTTTTAAATTTTAAAAAGTTTTATGAAAATATTTTTCTATGTATATTTAAATTATATATCAAAAATTCACAATTTTTGGATATGTGAACGTCTGCTTTTATAAGATTCGGGGTTCAAATCAGATATGGGTTGATAGTCTTTGTTCAGATAAAGAAATTAATTGAGAGCGAAAATGACTTAAATACCTAAAATATTGATCTTTAAAATCTTAAAAATACTCTTTAAAATCTTAAAATACACGCATAGACTTGTCCTATGCAGACGGACCGCACCATAATTAATGCAGTCTATTGCAAAATAGACCCCACAAATAATACAATGTTAAAATACCTAATGTAGTCATTTAACCATATAAATAACATATATTAGATGGTTTAGTTCTTGAAAATAATAGTTTGAAATTGATATTTAATTTAAACTATTTTATTATATCGATTCTATATCATTTTAAGATGGGGCAAATAGCCAAACATAGATGTCATATTTGGATGAAAATAGGTATGCTATCAAGATAAATAATTTTAAATATAATGGATGAGATAGATGTTAATTTTAATATATGCAATGCTCATTTTGGGCGGTTTGTACCGTAGTCTATCTGCGCTTGAAAATTTTCTAAATTTATAAACTTTGATGTATGAGTTAAATATACTTAAAAAATATGTTCATGCAAAAAGAACTAAAACACTTCCAAAAGTATACTAATGGAAGCTTATATTACCTTAGGCTAATTAGATCATAACTTTTGTCATATTATAAAAAAGGAATAATTCTGTTAGCCCATGTTAAGCAAATTTCTTGCTTAGTCTACCCTAGAAAACTTATTTATAATAATTTTTTTAAATTTTTTTCTTCATATACTTCTTTATCTAAGTGCATTTAATATATAATCAAAATTGTACCATTTTTGGATATGTGTATATATTTATTTAAAAATTTTAAATAAATATATACACATATCCAAAAATGATACAACTTTGTTTATATATTAAATACACTTAGATAAATAGGTATATCAAGAAAAAACAAAAAAATGTGTTGTAAATAAGTTTTATGAGGTGGGCTAGATGATACATTTGCTTAGATTGAGCTAACAAGATACTTCTTATTATAAAATAATTACTTTTTAAAAAAAATTTCTTTGCAAGTGCAAACTAGTTTTTAGCTTTAGCAAAAATCATTTGTATGGTTATCTATGTAGTAGTAATATTTTAGATGTTTAGCAATGGAAAATACTATTTTAAAATTAATATTTAGCATTATACCATTTTATTACGTTGATTTTATGCATTTATTAATGGGGACCCACGTATGATGATACTAGAAAGTAAAAACAAATTCTATGATAATATAATGATGGTAAATGCAATATATAATTGTGCATTTTTCACAATTATCAAGATATTAAAAATAAAATAAATTACATAAAAGTGAGGTTTCATAGAAGTGTAGCCTCTTAAAATATATAACTATGTTTAGCAATGTATAAAAGAAAAAATGTTTTTACTTTCTACTGTACTTTTGATGTGTGATATGTAGGGGTAGGAATCAGGAAGGGTCAAGATGGGTCAAGGTGTGCCTAACCCTGATAATATATTTTAAAAATCGTGTTTTAACACTTATTTTTATACAAGATTAGGGTAAATTTTGTTCGACCCTTACTTTTTTTCGGTAGGTTTCGAGACAAATTTTAGATCGGTATCAAGATAGTGGGTTGTGTAAAAAATGCAGGTAAAGTATGATGGTTTTAACAATTTATGAACCTATTAAGCATAAAAACATATAGTTACTAAATTTAAATATTGTATTCTTTGAATTATTAATTCAAAGTAAAAATATCATTATTTAAATAAAACATGAATATTATAATAAGTTAATGAAACATACCTCATTCAAAATTTTATTCACAACTTAAAGAACGTCTAGTGGGTTAGGTGGGGTCAACAGTCAGAAGTGGTATAAGAAAATCCATGGTTAGGTCGGTTCGTCCTGATCTGCAATTTTTGAAAAATCTTAAATTTTCAACCTACCTCACCTGGTATAAAATAACATTGGGTCGGGGCGAATCACGAATCAACCCACCTCGACTTCCACTCCTAGTGATATAATATCTAAGATGCCTTTGGTAATGTAAGTAGGGTAAGAAAATATTTATAAAAAGTATGAAATTGATGTGACACAATAGGGTCAAGTAAAGTTGCAATAAATAAGTTAATTGTGTGAAAAATAATTGAAATATAGGGCCAAAAATAAATAAAAATAGAATAGTTAAGTAGTTAAAATCAGTGTTGTTAAAACCGGACCGGACCGACCGGTCAAACCGGTCCGACCGGGAACCCCCTCTGGTTTGGGCAGGTTGCTGCCGGAGGAGACACCGTTAACGGGCGGCGGGCAGCGGCAGACGCTAGGTGGCTGTTGGAAGGGACGCCGGCGGCGAGGTGGCGGACAGTAGGAACGACTATATGGATCGTCTTTCCCAGTTTCCCTCCCGAGTACCAAATCGGCAGCAAAGCACTTTCCTTTCCCCATTTTTTCGATCGTCTTCTTCGTCTGGTCCATGTGCTCGGTGCGTGCGACTGCTGTCTTCCTCGTCGCCGGAGACCAGCAGTGCATTCGACCCAGATCTGGTTCAATCTCATCTTCCTCAAGGCATCAGCAGTGCGTGCAGTCTTCCTCTGTTCTGCATCTTGTCTTCTGCTATCAAGATTTTGTCATCGGACTTCAAGGTTTCTCACTATCCTAAATTTGGACGGCTCTGATCTACTAAAATCTACTTGTTGGAACCGGATCCGAGATTGCTACTGAAGGTGGGTTAGCCGTCAATGGGGGAAACGGGAAAAGGAAGGTGATGGAGCACCAAGTTTGGTGCTCCACTAGCATACTTTTATTTGTGCACATGCGTTCCCCAAAAAATAAAATACGGCCATTAAATCTCTTAAAAACTTACAAAATCTCACCAAATCTCAAAAGTATATTTTTGGAACAATTTTCATATGAATCTATTATAAATACAATTTTAAATATTTTAAAATATGAAAGTATTAGATAAAATGAAAATTATCAATAAGCTAAGAGCTCACATAATTAGTTAATATTTTTAATTATAACTTTATATATTTATTTAGTTTCAAAATTATTTAAAGGTTTGCATAGTTTTGAAATATAACTAATATTTAGATTTAGGAGTTATATATATAATTTACCAATATGTTAATTAAAAATAATTAAATATTTATAACATCATAAATATGTCATGCTGACGTCACCGGTTTCAAACCGGTTTGAACCAGACAAGTTCCTTTACCGGTTCGATCACCGGTTCGGTTCTGATAATATTGGTTAAAATGTGAAATTATTATTTGAAAAAAGTGTGATGAGAAAGGTAGGAAACCATTTTTTCACCAAAGTATAGTACCAAACATAGCCCTAGCCTACTTTTCAATTATTAGTGATACATTTTAATTATTTTTTGCATCGTTTCATGCAACTGCTTCATGTTTTTTATTTTAATTCTCTTTATCTTATTACCATTACTTTCTTAATTTCTAAATTTTTTTAATTTCTTACTTTTTAAAATTTTTTGGTCCGCAGTGAATGCACCCAAGTGCATACGCCCATTTTTTAAATTTTCAAAATTTTTTACGTAACGGTTAATCTAAGTTTGTTTAACATATGCATCAATTTTTACCGTGTTTTGAATTTTTTAGATTTTTAAAAATCAATGTCATTTTCGTAATTTTAAATTATTCAAAATGCCACTAATTTTTAAATATCTCAAAAAAATCTAAAGTTCCCAAAATTGGTGAACATTGATACATATGTTAAATATACTTATATTAATAGATTCATGAAATTTTTTTAAATAATTTTAAAAAGGGGTGAAATGCAGCCAAGTGTATTGAGGCTCGATGCACTTTGGTGTATATGATCAAGCGCCAAAATTTTTTACCCATAATTTTATTTTCATAATAACAAACGGAAAAAAAACGAAAAAGAACAAACTTGGTCTAGTAAGGTGCTCTTGTAAAAACCAATCAAACTCTTGAAAGTGTTTGATATTTTGGAAAAATGAGGTCTTTTGCATTTTAGTCTCTTTAATTATGTATAATTGCTCTCCGGCCCACGAATTTTGTATATTTTCTATTCAAACTCTATAATTTTGCCATATTTTCTTTTTAGACCTTTCCTCCAAAAATCCAGCTAATGTCTGTTATTTGTTAGTGAAAATTTTAAAATATTCTTATGACTTAGTTTAGTCGAGTCGATTTATGAATATGAGTCACCTCATACATGTGGTAAAGAAAAACTTTATATAACTTAGTTGATGTCATGACCCCCAAACTAAGGCAGTGCCCTAGGCTAGCCCACGATAAGATTTTTTTAATTATACCTAGTGACATTTGATAAGTAACTCATAATTCATGCTTATAATATGGTTCGTCGATAGGATTTACATATTCATTATTACAAATTTATAATAAAAGTTTGAGTATAACATGTTGGTCCCGAGTTAGTGGCAAAACCCAAGAGGGGAGGGGTGAATTGGGTTCTTTAAAAAAATCTTTGGTAAATAAAGACTTAACCCCTTGAGTGATTAATCCCCTTTTGAAAAGATCTAGAGAGTAATAAAGATAAAGCAAAAATATAACACAAGATTTATAGTGGTTCGGGCAAACCTTCCCTACTCCACTCTTCCAAGCTCACACTCTGTTGTGACTTGGGTTCCACTATGTATTCCACGAATACACTTAGAGTCACCGCTCTCTTCTAGATTCCAGCTCTAGGAGGCATATACAACTAGAGCCACTTGCTCTCTTCTAGATTCCAGCTCTAGGGGGCATAAACAACTCACATGCAAAAGTAGGTGATGAGTCTCACTCCAATCACACCCTACTTTGCATATACTTGATCTTAGCTACCCAAGCTAAATCAAGATTTATACAACAAGACAATGAAATAAATGAAACTACACTTTACAGATTTGTGTAGGCAGATTTAGCTCGAGGAAGAAGTTGTAGAAGCAGCTTTGGATGAATATTGTAGAAGGCGCTAGCAACTTGAAGCTTTCTTCTTCCTTAGAATTTATACGGACCACTCAACAATGGAGAAAAGCAAATAGGAAACCTTTCTTGCACTTCTTTTCTCTCTTTGAACTTTAACGTAGTGCCTTGTGTTCTCTTGTTGTTATTCACGTTCATTTGAGGGTCCTTTTATAGAGGGAGAAAATATGAACGTTGTGGAGGTGGTTGGAGCGCAATAAATGAACTCCAACGTTCGAAAATTTGACCGTTATACCCAAGTCGAAGGTGGAGTCGACTTGGGATGCGACTTGGCTACCCAAGTCGCATCTGGAGTCGACTTCGTCTGCGACTCCAGTTCTTCGGATTCCCAAGTCTTAGGCTTGGTCGACTTGACTTCAGACTTCGACCCAAGTCGATCCTGAAGTCGACTTGGCCTGCGACTTGGCTCGGGTTTTGCTGAACCTGCTTTGATCTTCAAGTTGTGTTCTTCTATCTTGGATTGGCTTGATTCTTACTTAGATGATTCATGCATATTTGACTTATGTAGTCTTGATAGACATTGTTTGAATCATTCTTGTATCTTTGTCTTTGAGCTTGATAGACTTGATTTGATGTAGAACATGATTTTTGACTTTGAATTTGACTCATTTGTTTTTCATCTTGATTCCTTGGACTTGAGTGATAAATCCTCTTGAATATCTTGAAAACTGCATCTTTTGAAGTTTGAACTTCTCAAGTCGTGGATGGAGTCGACCTGGCCTGCGACTTCACCCAAGTCGCACCTGGAGTCGACTTCGTTTGCGACTTCGTTATGTTCGTTTCCACTTTTCAACTCTGGATACTCCAAGTCGATGCTGGAGTCGACTTCGTCTGCGACTTGACTTCCCAAGTCGCAAGTGGAGTCGACTTGACCTGCGACTTCACCTGTTGCCTTTTGGGATTCATTCTCAAGTCGATATTTGAGTCGACTTTGGGATCGACTTCACCCAAGTCGAAGTCCAAGTCGACTTGGAGATCGACTTGACCTCTTTGCTTTCCTTAAACATTTAGCAAACATATTAGTACCTTTTATATACTCAAAATTAGTTCTTGTTAATCATCAAAACACAAGATTTGGTCAATTTTATTATTTTAAACATTGTTTCCAACAATCTCCCCCTTTTTGATGATTGACAAAACTTCATTTGAGTTGATACCTTTCAAGCATTAATCATGTTCATATGTCTTTTGAAAAACAGAGCATTTGTCTTATAGGTCAGAGCTTTTTGAAATTCCAACCATTATATCATTTTGGCATATTGGATACCTTTCAAGCAAATCATGTTGAATACTTTATTAATCAAGCATAACATATTAAGCAATCATAACATTCATCAAAAGCATATATATATATCAAGTTTCATTTTTACAAAATGCAATACAAAACAAAAATGAAACCTAGATACAAAACTACCCAACCCAAAAGAAAATTTTACTCAACTCACCTATTCTATCTCCCCCTTTTTGTCAAACTATCAAAAATTTATCAAAAATCGATCAACTCTTAATGATTTTGTGAATTGAAATTGAGAGATCGGATATAAGATTGGTTCGATAGGACAATGATGGGCCGATGAGTAAACAAGAGAAGCATTATCTGGAGTTGCTTCTTTATGAACTGATCCTGATTCGTAAGGATCGAGTTCAGGCATGGGTTTCTTCTTATGTCGGCCTGAGGCAAGATGATAGCGGATAGTCCGCATTTCCCGCTCAATTCTGTCTTGCCGGGAGTGCATATCCTCGAGGGCGTTGTGAACGCCGGAGATAAGACTTGTCATCCGGTCTTCTTGATGACCCATTTCTGCCCTCATAGCAACAATTTCATCTTTTAAATCCTTTAGGGTGACCTCCTCAGAAGAGGTTGGAGGCACCCGTTCTCTTGCAGCGAACCCTTGTGGAGAATAGGATCCGTGCGATATGGGAGATGCTGGCTCCTCTTGAGCAAGTGGTGCCGCGGGAGGTTGCTCCCCCTCAGTCTGTGCATTGTCTTCTTGCTCTTCTTCTGAAGCTTCATGCCTTAGTTCAAGCAGATTGATCTTCATTCTTTGTATGAGAGCTTTATTTATGGAATTTGTGGATTTGAGCACTTCGAAAGGCTCGCCTTCAATATCCACTTTGAAGAATTCAAGAATCTTTGTGATCCATGTGCCATAGGGAAGAACTCCTCGTGGGTTATCCTTTCTAGAAGCCAAGGCTTCAAGAAATAATTTGGGTATGCTCACTTTGACCCTGTTGGCCACTTTCCATAGTATCCCTGCTTCTTGTGGATTTAATTGGTTTCTTCCACCGCCCTTTGGGTAGATGCAGTGGGCAATGAGAAGTCGGAGTACTCGTAGCCTTGGTGAAAGATCCATGTACCGAAGGAATTTGATTCCCGGATGGTACTTGTTGCTCCGATGAGCTGATTATACATTTGATCCATAGTGAGGTCTTCTGGAATAGGCTCATCCTCATACGGGACTCCAAGTATGTGTCCTAAATGACTCATTACTTCAGTCGGTCCTGCAACTATCCCGATTCCAAGATCCATTTCGACTCCTTTGACGAAGGTTCCAAAGTATTCTTCATCCCAAAAATAATAAAACATTCGAGTAAGATCTGGATAGACCCTTTCGTCTTCCTTTAGCAAATTGGTCCATCCTTGAAAATCCAATAAATCTTCTATGTCGGATCCATATTCTTTCAGAAAATTAAAATCTATAATCTTGGGTATAAATACCTTCCGTTCGTAGAACTTTTTGTAGAAACGGCTATGTTGGAGCTCGGTTTTGAAGTAGGTAGTGGGCATCTTCAATACTTGGGCTTTCCCAGCTGCAGTGCCCCTTCTGCTTGTCCCGGATTGTGTGCTCTGTGAGGTTTGTTGTTGATTCTCCGACCTGGGTGCTTGATCAGATGATTGAGTGGAGGTTTGGAATCGAACCCGTTTACCCGTCGAAGTTGATGGTTCCTCTCTGGCTCTTTTTGATGGAGTCCTAGTTCTTCTAGGAACTTCTTTTGGTTGAGATGAAGGTTGTGGTTGTGTGGGAACCCGTTTGGGGTAAGGTTTTGATACGGCTTTCTTTGGTGCCATTTGGAGTTTGGATTTTGAGAGAGAGGAAAATGGAGATGATACCAAAGAAATGCTGTGAGAAAGAGAGAGAGCTTGGGAGAGATGGAGCTTGAATGAGAGAGAAAGAGAGAAACAGAGAGGAAGAGTGAGAGAGAAATGGAGAAGAAAACCGGAGAGAGAGAAAAGGATTCGCCGGAAAGGTTTGCCGGAGATGGAGGAGGAGAAAATCGCCGGAAGAGTGGAGAGGAAAGACGGAAAGAGGGGTTGCAGTCGCCGGAGGAGAAAAGGAAAACAGGGAGGCCGGAAAAATGAGGAAGAAAGAAGAGAGGAAGAAGAAATAGAAAAGAAGGCTCGGAAGTCGGACGGTCGCGCTCGCGGAGTCGACTTTGCCCTAGGCGAAGTCGACTTCGGTTCCCTGGAGTCGACTTCGCACATAGTGCGGAGTCGACTTCGACCCCGTGGAGTCGACTTTGCTGTCGAAGCGGAGTCGACTTCACTTTCCCAAGTCGACTTGGCAGAGTCGACTTGGCTCCTATGGAGTCGACTTGACTCATCAGTTTGCCTTTTTCAAATTTTGATTTCTTGTTTTAATTTTTCCTAATTTAGCTCTATCATCCCCATATCATTCCTAATCTTGTAAAATGATTCTTTAGCTAGAGGTTTGGTAAAGATATCAGCAATTTGATCCTCTGTTTTCACATATTCTAAGCACACATCATGATTTTCAACATGTTCACGAATAAAATGATGTCTCACATCAATATGTTTGGTTCTAGAATGCAATACAGGATTTTTAGTCAAACAAATTGCACTTGTATTATCACATCTAATAGGAATATCAACATAATCAATACCATAGTCTTTCAACTGTTGTTTCATCCAAAGTAATTGGGCACAACAACTACCGGCGGCTATGTATTCGGCTTCCGCAGTAGATAGTGCAACACTTGTTTGTTTTCTTGAATGCCATGAAACTAGCATATGTCCAAGAAATTGACAAGTTCCACTGGTACTTTTTCTATCTACTTTATATCCTGCAAAGTCTGCATCCGAATAGCCGATTAGATCAAAGGTTGACCCCTTTGGATACCATAGTCCAAGATTTGTAGTTTCTAACAAATATTTAAAAATTCTTTTTACAGCAAGTAGATGTGATTCTTTTGGACATGCTTGGAATCTAGAGCACATACAAACACTAAATTGGATATCGGGTCTAGAAGCAGTTAAGTATAGCAAGGATCCTATCATGCTTCTATAAAGTGTTTGATCGATACTTTTACCATTTTCGTCCGCATCGATCTTGATTGTAGAGCTCATTGGAGTGTTTGCTCCTTTGCTATTTTGCATTCCAAACTTCTTGAGCATCTCTCTGGCGTATTTGGACTGATTTAGAAATATTCCTTCACTTTGTTGCTTGATTTGCAGTCCAAGGAAGAAATTTAATTCTCCCATCATACTCATTTCGAATTCGCTCTGCATTATCTTAGAAAACTCTTGACAAAGTTTTTCGTCAGTAGCACCAAATATTATGTCATCAACATAAATCTGCACAATTAAAATGTTTTTATTTTTATATTTAATGAACAGAGTAGTGTCTACTTTCCCCTTTTTAAACTCATGGTCAATCAAAAATTTATTCAATCTTTCATACCAAGCTCTTGGAGCTTGTTTTAGTCCATATAATGCTTTGGTCAATTTATAGACATACTTTGATTGATTCTTTTCTCCAAAGCCAGGGGGTTGTTCAACATATATTTCTTCATTCAGATAGCCATTCAAAAATGCACTTTTTACATCCATTTGAAATAATTTGAAATTCATATGAGAAGTAAATGCTAGTAAAATACGTATGGCTTCTAATCTAGCCACGGGTGCATATGATTCTTCAAAATCAATTCCTTCTTCTTGGGAATACCCTTTGGCTACTAATCTTGCCTTGTTTCTAATTACGAGTCCGCTTTCATCTAATTTGTTCCTAAATATCCATTTAGTACCTATGATAGTGTGATTATTTGGTCTAGGAACTAAATGCCATACATTGTTTCTTTCGAATTGGTTTAGCTCTTCTTGCATTGCAATAATCCAATGTTCATCATTGAGAGCTTGTTCAATGGTATTTGGTTCAATTTTAGATACAAAGGCATATTGACCATAAACGTTTTGTTTTGATCTTCTAGTTTTCACTCCTTCATATATATTTCCAATAACTTGTTCAATTGGATGGGCATTTTTGAACTTCAAATCAGTTGGGGGTTTGTAAGAATCATTACCTTCACTTACCTCTTTCTCCACGAGATTTTCTGGCTTGAGCTCGAGTTCCTTTGATTGTTCTTTGCCTTTTGTTTCATCTGCATCACTCAGTTCATCCTCCTTTCTCGGAGTTTGGTTAATTTCATCAAATACAACATGTATGGATTCTTCTACAACTTGGTTTCGTTTATTGAAAACTCTATATGCTTTGCTATTTGATGAATAACCAAGGAATATAGCCTCATCGCTTTTAGCATCTAACTTTCCCAAGTTAGTTTTTCCATTGTTCAAAACATAACATGTACATCCAAAAGCATGAAAATACGAGATATTCGGTTTCCTTCCTTTCCATAGTTCATATGGGGTCTTTTTCAAGATTGCTCGAATGGTAACACGGTTCAATACATGACAAGCTGTACTTACAGCTTCACTCCAAAATTTCTTGGATAGATTGCTCTCATTTAGCATAGTTCTAGCCATCTCTTGTATAGTTCTATTTTTCCTTTCTACTACTCCATTTTGTTGTGGAGTTCTTGGTGCAGAAAATGTGTGGTGAATTCCCTTTTTATTGCAAAATTCCATGAATCGTTTGTTTTCGAATTCGCCACCATGATCGCTTCTTATGGTCACAATAGTACTTTGTTTTTCATTTTGCACCAAATTTACAAAAGTTGCAAACATAGAGAAGGCTTCATCTTTACTAGCTAAGAGAATTATCCATGCGAATCTTGAAAAATCATCAACTATGACAAATACATATTTCTTTCCACCAATGGTTAGAATGTCGGATGGCCCGTATAGATCCATACGTAGCAATTCAAGTGGCTTAGTGGTGGAAATTTCCTTTTTGGTAGAGAAAGGCATCTTGGGTTGTTTTGATAATTGACATGCCTTGCAAATCTTGTCTTTGTCATATTTCAATCTTGGTAATCCTTCTACCAAACTCTTTTTCCATAGGGTTTTTATGTTTCCCATGTTTATATGTCCAAGCCTTTTATGCCAAACCCATGGATCATTATCAATGACCATTAGACATTGACCATTCAATTCATCAAGTGAAACCAAATATACATTTCCATGTCTTTTACCACTAAACATGATATGCTCTCCATCAAATACATTACATATAGATGATTCAAACACAACTTTGTATCCTTTATCACATAATTGGCTAATGCTCATTAAATTGTGTTTGAGTCCTTCAACAAACAAAACATCTTCCATGCATGCATTTGAAATACTATGTATATTTCCTTTACCTTTAATTTTACCTTTTTCATTATTGCCAAAGGCAACCATTCCATCATTACAAGGCTTAAGTTTTTGAAACAAACTTCTTTCACCGGTCATATGCCTTGAGCAACCGCTATCCATAAACCATTCATTGTTTGCCTTTGCCTTAAGACATGTCTGAAAAATAAGCAAATAAATCTTATCTTCTTGGTACCCATTTTATGGGTCCATTTGGGTTAGTAATATAGATCAATCTTTGTTGTTCTAACTTTGAAAGCCCAAATCTTGTGTTTCTTGGAACCCAAACTAATTTTGCACCATGGTCATATAATTTCTTAAAATTACATTTGTAAGTTTTGTGACCCATTTTATTGCAGAAATTACAAGCCATAGGTAATCTTGGAGTAGGCCTCCAAGTATGCAATGGTTCCATTATTGGTCTTCTAGTCCACTTAAAATTTTTCTTTTGTGGCTTGTATATAGATGCATTTTTAGTTTGATGTTTCTCAAATATTTGTACATTTGATTTGCTACTTTCTCCTTGCTCAAATGTATGATACCCAAGACCTCTTTTATGTGTTTGGGAGGTCATATTCAAAAATATTTTGACGCTTTCTCCTGGATTAGAGAACTTAGCTAATGATTCATTTAATGATTTGTTCTCCTTTTTTAGCAGATCATTTTCATCTTTCAATTTGTCTAATCTTTCTGTAAGTTTACCATTTACAATTATTGTTGCATCACATTGTCTTTTCTTAATTGTAAACTTGCTTCCTAATTTCTTTATTTCTTCATATAATGAATCAAATGCAGTTTGTAGCTCATCTAATTCAGTACATTTGAGGCATTCTTGAAAGGAAGAAAAACTTGATTTAGAATGGGAGAGTTTGGAACTTACCTCTTCATCGCTTGTGCATTTTGTTGAGGTAATTCGTTCTTCTTGTTCGATTTGTGCCATGCAGCAAATTCTTGCACATTCTTCCGCCTCGTTTTCGTCGGTATAGATTCCTCATCGTTTACATACATGCCTCTACCTTTGTACTTTTGGAATCTTTTGTTGTTCCTTCTATCCTTTCTTTGTTCGTTTGCCTTGCTTTCTTCGGGAGTTGGACATTGAGCTTGCATATGTCCCGAACCGCCGCATCGGTAGCATTTGGTTGGTTCTTTCTTCTTCTCTTTGGGAGTTCTTTCCTTCAAGCTTCTGAAATTTTTTCCTTTCCTCACAAATTTTCTGAAGCGTTTTGTGAGAAGGGCAATCTCGTCGTCGTTTTGAGAAGAGGAGGTATCGTCAGTGTCTTGTGCGGCTTTCAAGGCGATTGCTCTTTTGCCCCTATGTTGATCTTCATTTCTTCTCTTAATTAGCTCATGTGACATGAGTGAGCTAATTAAGTCTTCAAGCTTTAAAGTGTTTAGGTCTTTGGCTTCTTCTATTGCAGTGATCTTTGGAGTCCATGATTCCGGTAGAGCTCTTAAGATCTTCATAACCTGCTCAGATTCAGAAATAGCCTTTCCAAGACCTTTTAAAGCATTAGTGATTTTTGAGAATCTAGCGAACATTTCAGAAATATTTTCTGTTTCTAGCATTCTAAAATTCTCTAATTCTCCAATCAAAATATTTCTTCTCGTCCCTTGGACTTGAGAAGTTCCTTCATAGATAGAGGTTAGCGTATCCCATATTTCTTTGGCGGTCAAGCAAGAGGATACTCTATCATATTCAGAAGCAGTAAGAGCACAAAATAAAGAGTTCATAGCTTTGGCGTTGCTCTTAACAATTCTTACTTCCTCATCGGTCCATTTGGAAGCTCTTTCATCGGTAGGCAATGTTACTCCATCTTGGATAGCAATCCAAGAGTCCATGTCGGTAGCCATGATGAGTTGCTTCATACGAAGCTTCCAATATCCAAAATTGTTCCCGTCAAACAACGGTGGCCTTGTAAAGGATTGGCCTTCAGCAAAAGCGGGAACGGAAGTAGATTGGGATGCCATTTTGATAAGATCTCTTTGGTAAACTCAAAGACCTGCTCTGATACCAATTGTTGGTCCCGAGTTAGTGGCAAAACCCAAGAGGGGAGGGGTGAATTGGGTTCTTTAAAAAAATCTTTGGTAAATAAAGACTTAACCCCTTGAGTGATTAATCCCCTTTTGAAAAGAGCTAGAGAGTAATAAAGATAAAGCAAAAATATAACACAAGATTTATAGTGGTTCGGGCAAACCTTCCCTACTCCACTCTTCCAAGCTCACACTCTGTTGTGACTTGGGTTCCACTATGTATTCCACGAATACACTTAGAGTCACCGCTCTCTTCTAGATTCCAGCTCTAGGAGGCATATACAACTAGAGCCACTTGCTCTCTTCTAGATTCCAGCTCTAGGGGGCATAAACAACTCACATGCAAAAGTAGGTGATGAGTCTCACTCCAATCACACCCTACTTTGCATATACTTGATCTTAGCTACCCAAGCTAAATCAAGATTTATACAACAAGACAATGAAATAAATGAAACTACACTTTACAGATTTGTGTAGGCAGATTTAGCTCGAGGAAGAAGTTGTAGAAGCAGCTTTGGATGAATATTGTAGAAGGCGCTAGCAACTTGAAGCTTTCTTCTTCCTTAGAATTTATACGGACCACTCAACAATGGAGAAAAGCAAATAGGAAACCTTTCTTGCACTTCTTTTCTCTCTTTGAACTTTAACGTAGTGCCTTGTGTTCTCTTGTTGTTATTCACGTTCATTTGAGGGTCCTTTTATAGAGGGAAGAAAATATGAACGTTGTGGAGGTGGTTGGAGCGCAATAAATGAACTCCAACGTTCGAAAATTTGACCGTTATACCCAAGTCGAAGGTGGAGTCGACTTGGGATGCGACTTGGCTACCCAAGTCGCATCTGGAGTCGACTTCGTCTGCGACTCCAGTTCTTCGGATTCCCAAGTCTTAGGCTTGGTCGACTTGACTTCAGACTTCGACCCAAGTCGATCCTGAAGTCGACTTGGCCTGCGACTTGGCTCGGGTTTTGCTGAACCTGCTTTGATCTTCAAGTTGTGTTCTTCTATCTTGGATTGGCTTGATTCTTACTTAGATGATTCATGCATATTTGACTTATGTAGTCTTGATAGACATTGTTTGAATCATTCTTGTATCTTTGTCTTTGAGCTTGATAGACTTGATTTGATGTAGAACATGATTTTTGACTTTGAATTTGACTCATTTGTTTTTCATCTTGATTCCTTGGACTTGAGTGATAAATCCTCTTGAATATCTTGAAAACTGCATCTTTTGAAGTTTGAACTTCTCAAGTCGTGGATGGAGTCGACCTGGCCTGCGACTTCACCCAAGTCGCACCTGGAGTCGACTTCGTTTGCGACTTCGTTATGTTCGTTTCCACTTTTCAACTCTGGATACTCCAAGTCGATGCTGGAGTCGACTTCGTCTGCGACTTGACTTCCCAAGTCGCAAGTGGAGTCGACTTGACCTGCGACTTCACCTGTTGCCTTTTGGGATTCATTCTCAAGTCGATATTTGAGTCGACTTTGGGATCGACTTCACCCAAGTCGAAGTCCAAGTCGACTTGGAGATCGACTTGACCTCTTTGCTTTCCTTAAACATTTAGCAAACATATTAGTACCTTTTATATACTCAAAATTAGTTCTTGTTAATCATCAAAACACAAGATTTGGTCAATTTTATTGTTTTAAACATTGTTTCCAACATAACATTTCAAAGTAAAAAAAGTAAAACTATTTTATTCTACTCCTAAAGTTTATGCCTAACCCTTTTTGCCACATACCTATGAGTCAGATGATTTAGAATTACTTGAAAAGAATATAATCAATGTGGAGTGAGTAAGAACTCAATTAGCAAAAATTTATACATTATTCTATCGTAACATTCATAAGTAAACATCATCGCTAGATAAATGGTAGAGAATAAGAATATTTCAACATTATCAACAAGTATAAATATACAAAAACTCACTGACTTGACATATAAAGTTAGTATCAAGTAGCTTTCTAGCAAAGCCTATGACTCACCCTATAATCACACATTGGGTAGTCTTCCAGTAGTGTCTAGGACCTATTTGTAAATCACTACACGATTAACAAGTAACATTCCAATAATGCCTAGGATCTACCTTCAAATAACGCATAGGGTAACCTTCAAGCTAAGCTTAGGAACTACAGAAAAATCAACATTAAATGCATTTTCAATTTCTTCGTATATAATTTATATAAAGTAACATTCTAGCAAAGCTTAGAACCTACTTGTAAACCAACCAACAATAATGTGTCATATAATCATTCTCAAATAGTACCACTACACTTTTTTGAAGTAAAATTTATGTAAAAAACTATTACCACTGCACTATATTAATAATAATAATAATAATTTCACTTGCATGCATCTCACATATTCTATTATGCTAAAGAGAATATTCATATAATAATAAAGATACTCAACTTGTTTATCATCCAAATCCGCTTTTCTCAACTCTTAACACCTTTCCACAGTTCGAAATGATGTTAAATCCTAAATTTAATGCTTAAGAATATTTACTACTATCTTAATGGACCACAATCAAGCAAATTCTCAACAATTAACAAATGCCCATCAACATCTTCTAATACTGACCTCTTTTGACTAATCCATCCCATGTAACGGCTTCAAAGCATCCTAAAATATAGATATCAATAGTTGGATTGTCAATTTCGAACATCATGAGACCAGGATACGATCAAATGAATTTCAACGGCTCCATGCACATTTTCCCATCAATAACTGATCAAAGCAAACTCTTATGGCCAATTAGATCCGTCCAATAGATTCAGAATGTCCAAAAATATAAAAATCAATAATTAGATCGTCTAAATCGCTGGACCAACACATGGTCAAATCAAAATGGATGGCCAAGAGGGCGCCATGTGTCACGAGGCTCATTAGCTTAGACCTGGGTCTTCTAGATATAGCCCAATACCCAGAGCTGAGCTGTGATAGACCAAGCCTAAGCATGGCCCAGCCCGAACATAAAAGAAAGGGGAGACGAACAGAATTTTGGAGCTTTTCTGTAAATTTTCCAACGGTTTTCTTGGAAAATTTGTAAACTAGTTTAAGGGGTTTTTAGATCATATTCATCCCAATGTTTCCACCCAGAAATTCTAACTGAGTTGGGATTTTCTGAAATTCCTATAAAATGAGGTTTTCTTGAAAATAAAAGGTACACTTCAAAGGGAATTTCTGCAATTTATTTTCAACCAAATGACATGTTGTTCCACATCACCTATATAGGTTTTGAAGAATATTACTTAGGAGGATCAATCTGTAATTTTCTCTAAGTTAGTATGTTCATTTTGAAAATTATAAAAATCTTGGGGGTTGTCTATAAAAGTTCCCCCACGCATCCATTCATTCCAGCAGTCTTCTTCCTCTTTGTTGGTGGGTTTCGGAAACTTCCCGACCCACCTAAACATGCTTAGATTTTTCTCCTAAACATATATTTGAGTTACTTATTCAATGAAGCTCCTTCCAATACTTTTAATTTTTTAAATAATATCCACCTACGGAGTTTGAGACAAGTGGATGAATTTAATAAAACTCAAAATGCTCACTTGTTCTTCAATCATAATGCGTACAAATTGCCACTTACCTTAATGGCGCACTCACAGAGGGATTTTTCTGAAAGAGAACAGAAACTCACAAGCCTTTTCTCTCTCCCAAAATCCAATATCCACCATCAACCCTTGCCCCTCCCTCCGAAATCTCGTATCCCGCCCTTCATAATTTAAAGGGACAACATTAACTTCATACTCTGAAGCTCATACCGAGTATATTTATTATTATTATTATTATTATTATTATTATTATTATTATTATTTTATTTTCCTTATTTCCTCCCAACAAACAACCAAGTATATGATAACATATTTTATTATAATTTTTTTTACCACACTTATTATAATTGAGTTGAATCAGACTCATCGACTCAAACTTGCTGATAGTGTCATTTTTGTTGTGCAAGTTGAATCTACTTATTTCATAAGTCGACTCTTTTTTTTTATGAGTATTCATACATTACAATCTCAACTGGTATTACAATTAAATTCTGAGACATTCTTACAATTTGCTAACAATTATCTACTATTTCTAAACTTTTCCACCGGTAGACGGCTCCCACAAACTTGGAGAGACTTGCAACGCCACAACTTCAGAAATGCTGCTGGGGAGATTCGAACTCAGGACCACCCACTTGTGAGGTCATGTCTTGCACCACTGAGGCATGACCTCAGTGGCATAAGTCAACTCTTTTAAAAGTAATACCATCATTAAAAAATTTGGACAATAACTAATGATAAATTTTTCATTAGTTTAGTGACGCGCATTAATGATAAAGTTTAAAATGTAAATCAAATAAACTTATATGGTTTAAAAAGTAAATAGACAAAACTCATAGGCCAAAAAACAAATACGCATAGTTAGAGAGAGTAAAATGCAAAATACGAAATAAAATTTAAAAAGTAAGTGGTGAACTTAAAAAAATAAGAGTGATGCGATGTAATAAAAGTAATAATTATGAATAATGATAATATTTTTTAAATAGGAGAACTTATCTTATGTATATACATGCATCATAAGTTATGATGCATTTGACTCAAAATTGACTTCACATAATAATAGAATGTACATCTATTCTATTCTTCGTATTTAAAATTATTTTTTTATTAGTATACTAATTTTTATCCAAATTGGATATGTGTACGAGCCTCATCTTAAAATAGTATAAAATAAACTTAATAAAATAATTTAATGTAAATACCATTAAAAATTGTTTTTCAATATATAAACTATCCAAGATATAATTTAGATAAATAAATTATATCAAGTATAAATACATTTAAATGTATCTAAAGTCTATTTCGAGCCAAGTGCATCGTAAGTTACAATGTATATAAATGCACGGATCATATCTCTTTAAATAGATAAGATACAAAAATATAAAATAAATAATTGTACCATAAGATACCTATACAAAAAAGTGTACGAAAAAGTAGATTATTATTATCATTATTATTATTTTTTTGGAGAATTGCCAGAAACTGCCAACATTGCATTCTAGCTGTGGGCTTGTCGCTGGATTTTTAAAATGGACACCAATTGCATGAGGCTTGCCGTGGTAGAAAATTTCTATAGAAATGTTGATTTCATCGGGATCGATTAGCATATTATTTTAAGGATTTTTTATTCTTACGTAATTTTTTATTTTTGGAAAAATTATGGATGCATACCCATTTTTTATTTTCAAGAAAAAAATATATGGAAAATATAAAATTTAGCTTGCTAAATCGATCCAAGCGGGACACACATATCAATAAAATTTAAAAAATCAAATGCGTTGTGCTTTTAAAACATAATACTCCGGATATGATTTTAACCATTAAAATCATACACGTCAGGTAGTTTTTATTAATGAACTATAGTGAAATGATTTTAATAGTTTATAAGTTTTTAGAAAATAATTAGTATTTATAATATAATTTATATACTTCGAAGCATTATATTAGTATTAATTGAAATTAAGGATAAAATCCGTGATTATACAAGGAATTCATCCTAAAAATAAAATATAAGAAATTAACTTTAAAAATAAAAATAATTTATTTTTAAAAATATTACTCACGTTAAACAGATCTATTTAATCTGTCGGTCGCAAGAAATTCGGCGACCATTGTTTTCTTCAGAATGGGCAACCCCTTTTTTCTTGAGAATCATCAGCGGCTTCTTACGGATGAATTCCCTAGGCCAAAAGCCTACGCGATCGCTCACGATGGCCCTCATCACCATCACCGTTGGAAGTAAAAATCCATTACGACCCCTTTAGTTCTCCTCCCTCCTGTCCAAATAAGTTTTGAGTCTCTGCTGGCACCATAAAAGGAGGCATGATATCATACAATATACTGCGCATGCTTAACTTGTAATATTCATTTTTTAATTTTAAGTTTATTTATTTGTTATTTTTTCTTCACGAACATGTTTTTGCAAGTGTATTTAATGCATATAGTAAGTTTTGTCATTTTACAATACTTTACATATTTTTTTAAAAAAAAAATTAAGTTTTTTTAAGGAGTGAAAATGACTTATATGCCCCTAAAATTGATGATTTATAAAAATAAACATAAATATGTAAAAGTATTATAAAATAACAAAACTTAGTATATAAATTAAATAACTTAGGAAAACATGTTTATGAAAAAAATAAAATAAATTAAAAAATAAATATTATAAGTTAATTATATGCACAATGTATTGCTTGTGTATAATCATGCCTCACATATACATATATATGTTCCCGCTTCTATGAAACTCATTTTCTTTGTGACCCTCTTCATATTTAAAATCTTGATGGTTGATGGAAAATTCATTTCATCCATTATATTTAGCACATTTACAGTATCTTTGAAACTCTTTTATTTGTCTAGAAAATTAATATAATACAGTTCAATGCTAAATATCGATTTTAAAATTGTATTTTTAACATATAAACTGTCTAAAATATCATTTCTATGTTGATAAATGATTTTACAAAGTATTATTATATTCTAATATATATGTAAATCTAATATATGTAAATCTAATATATATGTAAATAGATCTAAGTATCTTTCATAATTTACACGTAAATATATATTTTTCAACAAATATGACTAATAAATATACTTGATGGGGATGAAACTTGATCTCCTAGATAAACAACTAATGTACATACAATAAATGGAATAGATTTTTTCATCCAGGATTAAAATCTTAAAAATTAAAGAGATTACATGCTCTTCATTTATTATATTTGGTATCATTTGTTTAGTTAGGAAATCAAGTTTTATCCAAATTAAGTATGTACATTGGCCATATTTGCTCAAAAAATATATATATATATATTCATATGTAAGTCATGAAAAATACTTAGATCCATTCGCATATGTATTAAAATATAATAATATTTTATATAATCATTTGTCCATGTAGTGATTTTTAAATGGTTTAAATGTTGAAAATACTACTTTTAAATTAATATTTTAGTATTAAATTATTTTATTATGTTAATTTTACGCATTTATTGAAGGAACCCATATACATTGATACTAAATAAATAAAAGGATTTTTATGAATATAAATGATACTAAGTACAATAAATAGTGACCAACTGCGGGCAGCGCAGTTGGTTAGAGCCGTGGGCGTGCATACCTGCTGCCCAGGTTCGAATGTGCAAGTTGTCAAGTGGGAGTTTGATCTCCCTTTATGAACCAGTGATTGATTTGGTAAAGGAACTGTCTGATTCAAATCGATTCAACGGTTAAGCAAATTGGTTTAAACTAGTGACGTTCGCATGACATAATTATGATGTCATAAATTTTAATTATTTTAAATTATTTATATATGGGTAAAAATTAAAATTCTGTATTTATAAATCCTAAATCTATATGTTATATTTTAAACATTACAGCAAAACATGCAGGAAAAAATTAATAGAAAATTTTCAAAATATTTAAGGATGAATATGAGAGCAAACGCTGGCTGAATGATCAGATGGCAATAGCAGGAGATTTCAGACTGCGGAAGGAGACGGTAGAACAGAACCTGCAGAAAATCGTGCTTAGATCTCGCTGGCGATGCCGAAGAGATGCATAAGGCGGTTGCGCGGCTGGTTAGGGGTTTAGGGCATGCCAACATGTAAAACACGATTTGGGAATAGGGGGAATCAGCAAATGGAAACCGGGTGTTGAATAGGGCTGGACCCAAGTCAACCGCTATTAATGGTTCGACTGTGGTTCGTTTGGTTCTAATGTTTCTCCTAATTGAACCGAAACTGGTGTAGTTTGAACTGGACTTCGGATCGGTTACTGGTCGGACCAGTCTGACCGGTCAATCTAGTTGGGTTCTAAAAACATTGACAAGTGGAGTATATATAAGCATTCAAATGCAAATGGACTGCATCATAATTATGATACAGTTCGCTGTAAAATGAGACTCACAAATATTAAAATGCTATGAAATTTTATAAAATTATTTATTCATATAAAAATCATCTATGCAACAGTTAAAATGTTGAAAAATTAACTTTAAAATTTTTTATTTACATAAAACTATTTTATTACATTGATTATACCATTTTCAGATGGGACCCACATATATATCCAATTTAGACAAAAATTGGCATGTCAATCAAGTGAATAATTTTAAATACAATGGTTGAGGTAGATGTCCTATTCATGATCAAGTGGGCCCTACAGTGTATGAATTGCATGATACAATCCAAATGTACTGTAATATTTTTCTATATATATGAGAAATTACCAAATGCAGTCGGACTATACTATAAATATGGTGCAGTGCATTGTAAAATGAGCCCTATATGTATTAAAATATAATAATACTTTATATAATCATTTATCTATATAAGAAACATGTTTTTAAATATTTAAATGTTGAAATATAAATTCAAAATTGATATTTATATCACATTATTTTATTACATTGATTTTATTCTATTTTAAGACAGAGTACATACATATGTTTGATTTGGTTGAAAATTGGTATGCTATTAAAGTAAATAATTTTAAATATGGTGATTGAAATTTATATTAACTTCATGATCGTGTGGGGCCCATCTGCAATGGAATGCACCTTAACTATGGTGCAGTTAGAATGTACTTGAATAAATTTCTCTCTCTATATATATGAGGCTCGATTTTATGTGATACATCACATATTACGTAAGAGCGCGATTTTTAAATCCTACCCATTCATTTATGTGGCCTCGTGTGAGCCGTTGGATGACAATTAATGTCATCGCTGCCTTCGTTACAAATTTTAGGCTCTTATTGATGTGCGTTTACTGCATGCCGCTGTTGAAGGAGAGAGATATACAAGCAATATATCCATCACAGCATTATAGGAAAAATTCACAAGTTGCTAGCGAAAAAATCACCGATTAGAATCACAAGCTGCCCGTCCAAAAAATCGCAGCTGCCTACGAAAAAATTTGCAGTTGTCTGTCAAAAAAAACACATCTGCTATTAAAAAAAATTCATAAGCTTCTGGCCAACAAATCTATTCGAAAGTTCAGCTGAAGAGAGATCACAACAGCCCATCTAGATCCAGCAGAAAAATTAGGTGTCGAAAACTCCAGCAAAAATTAGGTGCTCAGTTTTTCGCAGTGGCCATTTTTTATGCAAGGCTTTATTGATTTTGTGCCTTTTATTTGGATTCTCAATTAAGCGGCACTCCTATGATACACAGGCTAAGAAAATAAAGAGCTCCGGACTTTTTTAAAAAAAGTTAAAAGTAAGTAATTACCACTTATAGAAACCAAATTCTAATGTAAAAATTTTAGTTATCAAATGACTATAACTTTCAATCTAGTGAATGCTAATAACTCTATGAAAATAGAGTTATCAACACTCATTTCGCACTCATTTAGAATGCTAGTTCCAGAGAAATATGTAAATTTGCATAAATTTTGCATTAATTTTCATCATTTATGTAATTCTTATATTTAATGTGATTTTCATGCATTTTAGGTTGCATTTATTTAAAATTTATCTCAATTTAGTTGTTTTAATTTTACTTAAGCATTTAAGAATGTATTTACTTTTTTTAATTCTTTTGTTATAGGAAAAAGAGGACAATTCCTAAGTAATTTGAAGGCAAAAAAAGGATAGATGAGAGAAATTACTTAAAGCTATCAAAAAGCAATGCTGTCTGCAGCATGCCCATGGCCGCTGCCATGAAGGTGTGCGTGCGAAATTTTCCACATATGTGAGCTCCAATTGCTATGAGATATAAAGATCTCTTTTAGGGTTTGAAGAACAGAACTTATAGAGGTCGTGGCTATTGAGAAAGGAGGAGAAACACAATGGCTTCAAGGCAAAAGGAGATAAAGTTATTCACTACAGATCCATTGAGTTTCATCTCTTCTTCTTCTTTCTCTTTTTTATTTTTGTTATTCTCCTTTCTTAGGATAATTGTAAACTTAATTTTAATAAGAATTGAAGTCATGTTTATGGGCTGAATTTCCTTGTAGTAGGAGACATGGATGATTTGAACTCGTATCTATGTTAACTTTAGTTTCCTTGTGCTGAAATGAATATATAGGTGTGCTGTAACTTTGGTTGCATAGGATTATCCTTATATATTATGCTTAATGCGTTTATAAGCTTTGCAACATTTTAGATTGATTGAATATTCAAATTCATGCCTTGTGTTGGATGCTAATATAGATAGGAATATACCTATTAATTTGTGTAATCTTGATTAGGTTATATGGTTATCAGTCTTATTTTACTTGGTTGCATGGGAATATAACAATTAACTAAAATAGAGTTAGGTTTGTATATGTTGGAAGACATATATGAATATAAATTTTTGCAAATTAACTAAAAAGGAACTAGTTTAACATAATTATGGGTCAAAGAATTCAGACTCCCCTTCATCTTATCAATCCCAAGTTAATCTTTTTTGTAGTCGTCCCAACCATTAATCATTTACTGCTTTATTTAGTTTAGTTTGAATTGAGTTCTTTAAATACCATTCTATTCAATTTGTAAATTCACTAAAGGTAATTGAATTTTAAGGTGTTAATCTGTTTAACACAATCCTCATTGGAATGATACTCTACCTACTCTTTATTATATGATTGATACATATACTTGCGTTAAAAATAGCAAATTAATTAGATATATATAGATATATGCAGCTTGTCAAATGCAATGCTAATATGCAGTCTTATTATTTAGACAAGAAATATCTTCAATTCCATCATGGTACTATTCTTGCGTCAAATTGGATGGATTTGTTCATCTATAATTTAATTTTTTAAGATCATAATTGCTTTTATTATTTGATTTATTGAAATACACGAAAAACGCCTTGATGTGTATTGCAATAATGACGACAATAATGCGCTGAAGGGTCATCCTATACTAGATTGCATATTCATTTTAATTATTATTCATGCATATCTCCAATCATGTATTATAGTCTCCTTAGCCAAACTTCGCTAAGCTTAAAGATAATTGATGTACTTAACTATGTACCGAGGAATAGCTATAAGCAATGAAAGTAGCAACATGACCCAAAAGTGATCAACAAACAAGATGGAAGAAAGTTGCTTGCAACCTCACTTGTTGAATACACAACATTTTGTAACTTTCTACATAAATGATTTCATATTTATGATGCTGATTTTCTTACCATTATTGCTAGTCGCGGATTAGCACTACTTAGTTAATTGGTAGTATGGATGATCACATACAAGAAGACAATATGAAGGATACTAATGATAGAGGCTCAATTTGAAGGAGGTGGTGGCACTGATGATGCAGAGATTAACATGAGCATCTCTGTCCCAGACGTGCTACTTGAGGTGAATTCAAGTATCAACTATGAATTTTCTACAGTTAATGATACATATAAGTTTTACAATACCTATGCTTTTTTACTCTTGTTTCAGTATGAAAAAAGATTAATTAATAAAGACATAATCAGGGGAGGTTTCTTGGCGTTTGTTCTTATGATTGAGGGTTGGCATGCAAAAAGCAACAAAAGTGATCGAATATGATAAAAGAAAGCTTCATGAATACCCTCGTTATGATTGTCTGACAAGGATCGCTATACTATTTCGAAAGGAAAAAATAATTTTTAAGTTACTCATTTTGAAGAGGCTTATAACCATCCTCTTTTTACACCAAACAAGATTCATTCTCCATGTTCACATAGAAATGTATTAGAAAATCACTTTAATATGATTACTAGTATGAAAGCTTCTAATATCCATATGTCAAGATTCATCAATTTCTTGTTAACCTACTTAAGGGGATATTCCAAGCTTGAGTACATAGAAAGAGTTGTTAGAAATGCTTTATGGAGGAAGCGATGGGCTATGCGTGGGACAGATACTAATCCACTATTGAGTTTTTTTTAGAATAGGAGCAAAGATGATAAGAACTTCGGTATGAGATAGGAGTAGATGACAATATGTGGCTTCTATCTTGCTTTCGGGTAGTCAAACAATCGAAAGATGATTACATGAACTTTAGCGACATCATTATTTTTTACGTGACTTACAAAATAAATGAGTACGATATGTCATTTGCACCTTTTGTAAGTGTCGATCACCAGATGCAAATTATATTATGCTATTATGTATAAGCTTGCTTTATGGTGAAACTACATATGATGTCAAGTGGTTATTTAATTCATGGTTGGATGCAAAGAGTGGAGTTTAATTGTAGGTAATTATAAATGATTAGGATGTAGCAATGAGACATGAATTTGCTAAAGTATTCCTCACAAATGCCACTTATTATACTTGGAGATATTACTAAGAAATTTTTAAAGAAGCTGTCTCATGTCTTTAACAACCACTAAACATTCAAAACAATGTGGGATCAATGCTTGTATTATTCGCAAAGTGTTATAGAGTCTAAAAGTGCTTGGATAAAGATGATCAATGAGTTTCATCTATATAGTAACTCTTGGTTATGGAACTTGTATCATATACAAGAGAAATGGGTTTCCACATTCAGGAGGTATTTGTTTACCTCTAAAACTATTCAATCTACACATAACTAGTCTATTTTTTAGTTATTTTTTCACTTCTTCATATACAACTATTCTACTTTTCAATTATTTTTACCAATGTTGTGAGAACCGGACCGGACTGGCCGGTCAGACTAGTTTGACTAGGTACTAGTCCAGTATCCGGTTCAGTTGACATTGGTTTGTTTTGATAGTATTAAACTGCTTGAACCAGAGAACCGACGGTCGAACCAGATTTCATGGTCCAACCGGTTTCGCCCGATTTAGGGGATGTTTGGTAACATGTAAGTTGTGGGAATTGTGGGATGGAATGGGAAGTGAGAAATAGAATATTTTGGGAATTGTGTGATTGATATGAAATGATATGGATAAATTTGAAATAAATAGGTTTGTGATGAGATATTTATAGGAAAAATGATTTGAATATAGGGATAAAAGTAGAAAATATGATGATTGGTTGTGAGATGATGGATCTTGAAAACTCTATTTACCATGATTTTCCATCCTATGTTTTCCATAAACATTACCAAATGTGCCCTTAGTGCCCAACGCCCATAAGAAATAAAAAGCAACAGCCAAGCATCGGTTTTTATTTTCCGATTTTACCCTTAAATTCACCCACCCACCCACTCACTAGGCTTCTTCCAACGGCCGACAATAGCAATCGAGCAGCCACCCACCCACCACTAGGCTTCTTCTAACGACCGACAATAGCAATCGAGCAGCCCAGATAGGGGCAAGTTGGCCAGCTCTTCTCAGGCCCCTGACTCCTTTAGCCCTTCATTTCTCAGCCACCCCCAATCTATCAGCTGCCTGGTCGCCCTATCTCCTCCATCACTACCTTTGTCGCTGGTCTTCAGCAACAACACAGTCTCAACATCCCAGGCTTCCCGACTACTGCCATTTTGGATCATGCAACTCATCGGTGCATAATCATCGTCATTAGGAATGTCTTCGAAGTCCGTCCACCTACTACCCCATTCTGTGTCACTGCATGCTCACTGATCCTTTCTGTCCAATCTTTAACCTCTCAGCTGGTCAATCCCTCTTCCTAGTTCTCTCCTCACGGTTATGCCACCTCCCTATTTGGCCTTCCTATCTTTATTCTCTACTCTCCCAGCTCCCTGCTGCCATTAATTCTAATTTCCCTCTCCCTTCTTTTGGCAGAAATCAACTAGTTGGTTGAGAGATGATCTTTTACGACCGGTCGGTCGCGCCCTACATTACCGACCAACACTCAACACCGTTGGATCGTGCGGGGTTCGCATCCACCGTTGGATGAAACATCCAACTGACTGCGCCGCAGCAGGAGCATTAAATGATAGAAAAGTGCATTCTAGCCCCCTGTCAGTACGAAAAAATTTTGGACAAACCTCTCGCACCTCTCTCTCTCTCCTGCTGTCTCTCTCTCCCTTGAACGCAGTCCCTCCCGCTCGCTCTCTCTTCTTCCACTCGCCCACTCTCGTCTCCCACGCCTCTCTCATCTCCCGTTCGGTCTCTCTCTCTCCCACTCGATCTCTCTCTCTCCTCCCCAGCTAAAAATCCTGGCTGCTCTTTTTCTTCTTCCCTAATGCGAAAAACCGATAAACATACATGACCAATGGTGGCAGAGAGTCCGGAAGAGGCGATGGCTGATGATTTCAACTGCTCTGTTGCTCGGATTGCCGTCGCCCAGATATGCGAGAGCGTCGGATTCCAGAGGTTCCAGCAATCTGCTTCCAAGGGCACGGGCACACGAGCACACGATCATAGTCGTTCCTTTTTGTCTCTCTTCTTCCGGGCACACGAGCACACGCTTCAGTGGTGGCAGCTCATGAAGTCCGCGATTTGCGTAATTGCTTGTAAAGAAAAAGAGAAAAAGAAATCTTTCCTTTTGTCTCTGTTCTTCCGGTTTGTGTTTGACTTGATTTCGGTAACAGCGCAGCGAATGCGGGACTGTGAATTATATAGTTTTCGGAAATATCCTATTGATTTATGTGTATTTAGTTCTTACAAAAATAATCAAGACAACGTAACAGCTGCTCATTCTTTGTCTATATTGCCGACGGTTTTTCTTTTCCTCTTTATATTATTTTTAGATAAAGCGGAATTTGTTTTTGTTGGTTGTTGGGTATTGTGGAAGGAAGTTCAAATCAGATGAAGGTGGCTAGATTTTTTTTCCGAAGACGCGACAATCACCAAATAGCTATTTTGGTTGTTTAGTCCTCTCTTACCTGGAGTCTATAGTGGTTAGGAAATCTCTTGACGTGCAGGCATTTCAATTCCATTATTGTTTGCATTTTTAGGCTGGCCTTGAAATTCCATCACAAGAAAGGCAAAGGAAATTTTTTTGGTCATCCATGCAGTTGACTGGCTTGTCATTCCGCACGGGCACATGAGCATAGGCGCTTGGATTGGGAAATGCAAGCAGCCAGCTTGGTACATGCCGTCCTCTTGGCGCCTTGCCAATCTGTGCAAAGCTCAGATTTCGCTTCCGATTCTTCCGATTCCTGATGACTGGAAATTTTGGGAGATGAGAGGGAGAGGGAGAGGGAGAGGGCGGGAGGGAGAGGGAGAGGGCGGGAGGGAGCGGGAGCGGTGATCGGGAGAGGGAGGGAGGCAGAGGGAGGGCGCTGGTCGGGAGAGGGAAAGGCGGGAGGGAGCGGGACAGAGATCGCGGGAGGGAGAGAGAGAGAAGGGGAGACGAGAGAGATCGCGAGAGAGAGAGAGAGACAGAGGTGAGGGAGGGGCGCTGGAGGAAATTTCCAACCTGACAGGGGCTGGTCAATAAAATGCCGACATTAAATCGTCTGATCCTTATGCCGTATTTTCGGCATGTCATCCAACGGTCGATATTCAGCCTGCACGATCCAACGGCTCTCAGCGCTGGTCGGAAACACCGGTTTCAACCGACCGGTCGGAGAAGATCACGCCTCTTACTAAAATGCCACTGATTTTCAAAAATAAAAAATAAATATCTAAAAATCTCAAAAAATGGTAAAAATTGATATATACGTTAAATACACTTGGGCTAATAAGTTTATGATTTTTTTTTTTTAAAAATAGGTGTATGTGCCCAAGAGCATGCAGTGCTGCATGCTTCCGGGAGCATACAACCAAAGTCCCACTTTTATATGGATTGGTTTGTGAAGAAGACATCATTTGCATAAATGTAGTCTGCAATTTCAATAAGTGTATATATTTATATATATATTCAAAAATCATCTTAATCAGATTTTAAAGAAATGTAAAAAAATAATTTAAACATTGATTTTTATAATAAATTTAATGCTAACTGCACTCAAAAAGCTGCAAAGGATTGTATGCCCAAATGAAAGCTGCCAAAGTCTTTGAAATGGAACTTAACCATTCAAAAATCAAGAGCAGAGCATTTAATTATGAGTGCAGAATTAAACCTTGTCAAACTTCTTAATCTTCAGCAGTTATATAGAGAAGACCATAATAGATCAAAAGCTTCTGCTTTAGCAATAAAAGGCTGGTCTGGATCATGCATTTCAATATTGTGAAGGCTCGTAAATGGTAGATATACCTTCTCCATAAGACTATGAATCACAAAACTCTTTGAGGTGGTTGCCAGGCACCAAAAGCCCACATGGACAAGGGTAACGATGCATATTCAAATTGAGAAAAAATATCCAATGAAATAAAGTTTCACCTGGGCATTGGCCATTAATTAGAAATAATCATGGGATTAATAAATAAATTATTAATTACCACGACCATGAATTAAAATTCAAGTTTATTGTGCAATCATTGTATATGAGAATTTTTTGTCTTGTAAAGACTGAGCCATTATTTGTTTTCTCTATCCGCAACAGAAAAACAGATCCAGATAACATAAGATGTTCCAACCATAGTAGCTTCTGATGTTCACTCCCCAGAAATCAATAGGAAAACCAACCGCAATCCCCAAAAAATACTAGCGACACAGAGATCATATATAAGGGCGTGAGGAAGAGGAAGTGAGGGAAGTGCATGTTCAAAATTTTGCTCTCGCAATGGTTAAGAATATGGATAAATCCGTCCACTTCTCAAACCTCTACATAATCCACATCCCACACCCCCGACCATTTTAGCGGTAGTACAAAAAACTCAAACTAATTGGACAAAAAATTTCATAATAAAAAAAAAAAAATGGACAAAAATTCAACAAAGCCTTGCATAAGAAAACAACCGCTGCGAAAGAACCGAATACCTATAAGGTTGCTCCTTAAACCAGAATGCCCTGGCCAACAGCTCCACACCAACTGATTTTTTGCTGGATTTTCCGACGGCTTTGATTTTCCAACACTTGATTTTTCTGCTGGATTTAGACGGGCAGTGTGATCTCTCTTCTGCTGGATTTTTTGGATGGGCTTCTCGTGATTTCCGATTGTTGATTTTTTTCGCTAGCAAGCTAAGAATTTTTGTTAAGACTAAAAAGTTACAGAAATGCCATTATGTTTAAAATTCAAAATAAATATTTAAAAATATCCAAAAATGATAAAATTTGGTTTATAGATTTAATATACCTAATTTACTTGTTCGTCAAAGAAAAACTGAAAAAAAAAAAAAAATTTAAATATATTTTTGGGCCAGGGGCATGCCTGCCTCCCAAGTGCACCCAGGAGCAAATGATACAGCTTTCATTTTATTATTATGGCATACATCGATATGAGAGTTATATATGTATATGACCAAATAAAGATTCGACTGCCCCCGTGCATCATATCTAAGGGGGGAGATGGTAAGATATCATGGCATACACAACCTGCATGATTGTGAGGACAAGAAGGATAGCTGCTGCGATTACAGATACGATGGACCAGGGATGGCGGAAGTACTCTTGGTTCAAGCTTACCCTCCAACGGGGACATCTCTTTTTCAAATGCTGCTTCAGCTTCTTTTCCAGTTCCGCAAGATGCGAGCCCGAAGTGCGGTCCGTAACGATCTCACGACAAGCTTGGTTGAAGAGGTTGGCCACCTCTTCGTGGCTGCCCAGCCGATTGTCGATTATTCCCTTGTGCTGCAGGTAAGCCACATCTTGTGGGCTGTCGATCAGCGCAGCCAAAAACGTCAAGTACAAGCTCATCTCGTCGTGGGAATGCGGATAGCACTGCTCGAAGGCCATAAGATTTTTGAGGAAGGTCGAGAAGGAGTCGTCGATCACCAGAGGAGGAATGTACAGTATTCCTTGCTCCAAGTCAAAATCCACTTCTGTCAACCTTCTTGAATCCCCCCTTACAAGTTTCACCCCAGAGTCCTTTAATGTAGAGATGGAAGGGGGCATCACCTGATAGAATTTCGCATCTGGTTTCGGTTTGGGCTCTCGGTTCCTCATCGCTAACCATCGAGACGGAACGACGCATTGCCGGACGAATCCTAGAAGATGCAGCTCTTCTTCCTTGATTTCTCCGGAGACTGCTGCATGCGTTTCTGGGCTCTTCACGTAGCCGGGAATGGCTGATTGGAAGAAGTTGAGGGAGAGAGTAGCGACTGACGGGTCGCAGGTAGTGATCTGGAACACGCGATTCACTACGAAGAGTGGGATTTGGTTCTCCAATAGTAGCAAGTCCCGCTGGATCCACTTTAAAAGCCCACGGGCAGCGAAGATGGGGTCATCCTCTGAGTAGCCCAGATTGACGTGGTGCTGGTCACGTGCGAGGAGAAGCTCGACAATGAAACAAGCATCCAACAGCAGCATCTGCTCGAATTCTTGGTCGCTGATTTCGGATTCAGTCCGCCACGAGTAGCAATTGCGAGCTCGGTCCGCGAGCTCGGAAATGGCGCTGTCGTAGAATTCTGGAATACGAGGCGAGCGGGCGAGCATCCGAGCCAAGAAGCGTCGTTTGTGTTCTTGCATGGGCTTGAGGTGGGGCTCGGCTCTGTGTACTGGGCCAATGGAGACGATCTTTGGCGTGTACGAGTCCGGGTCGATATCTCTAAGGCCTTTTGGGATCTTGAAGATTGAACAGCCAGACCAGTTTGTTCTTTCTTCTTTGATGCTGATTATACGTTCGTCTTGGCAGCTGCTGCTGCTGCCTGAAAGGTTTAAATGGCAAAAAATAAATACATGAAAGTACTGTGAAGAGGTGAACGCAGAGAAAGATGGTGCTAGGGCCTGTTTGGCCAAGCATTGAAAGGCAGTCCAATGGTCGCCGGAAGCAGCAAAGGTATGCGTCTCCCAAACGTAGAAGTTTCCATGATATCCTGCTATTTTTTAGAAGACAACGCTACTTATCGTATGTGCCAAAGCCAAACATGGTAAAAGAATGTAACGTACAACTAAACAGAATTGAAATGAATGATTGAAAATGAGAATAATTGTACAAAAAGATGCGAGAAGATAATTATAAAAAGGAATAATTATGAAGAGCTAAAAATTTTAGATTGAACAATTTTAATGATAACAATTATGTCCTAAATGTAAACGTAAAAAAAAAAAAAAATCTCATTCTGTGTGTGGCTCAGACAAGTTTATGACTGAAATGATTTCAAATGGTATTAATAAATGACCAATAATAAAAAAAATAATTCTATCAAAAAAATGGAACGGATTTTGTAAAATAATGCAAATGGGACCGACTTGAATTGGTTCCACATTTGGCTGAATGTGAACCCCTTCTCAGCGAAGCCTACTCTTGAATAAATGGGGTGACACCAAAGAAATTAATATGGATACCGACAAGATACGTCTATAAATGTGGCAATGCCTGTATTTAAAAAGGAATAAGCCCGGTAACACCGAACATACACCTTGCCGTTTGTGCTAGTGATGATAGTTTACTGAGTAATGACAACTCCCGGAAATGCTTCTATTGACTTTGGAACCGGTAGATATCGACATTCATCGTATGCTCCCTGACATATACACCTATTTTTAAAATTTTTTTTTAAAATTTTTTCATGAAATTATTAGCCCAAGTGTATTCAACGTATGTATAAATTTTTACTATTTTTTGAGATTTTTAGATATTTATTTCGGATTTTTAAAATCAGTGGCATTTTAGGTAATTTTTCAAAAAATAAATAGGTGTATGCGTCCGGGAGCATGCTCCCGTCCCGAGAGCATACGATGAAAGTCCGTAGATATCTAGGAATGAACAAATGCACCCTTGTGTATTTAATATATTTTTATATATTTTTGAATTTTTTTAATAAAATTTTTAATCTAAGTATATTTAACATATGTATTAATTTTACTATTTTGGGATATTCGGTTTTATAAAAAATTTCAAAAAATATAAAAAATGTGTTAAATACACTCGATGCACCGAAGCTAAATGCATCTGTCTCACAGCCCGAGATCTCTTATTCCAACTAAGATGACTTTTTTTAGTTATACATATGAAAAATGAACAATATTATCCTATTTGATATATCAATCCCGCTTCTATGAAATTTCTTTTCTATGTGACCTTTTCTATTTTTAATACTTTATGGTTAATAAAAAATTCACTCCATCTATTGTATTTAATATTATTTATATTATTATAAAAATCCTTTTATTTTTAAGTTTCACTTATACAGGTCTCATCTAAAAATGTGTAAAAGCAACGTAATAAAATTGTTTAATGCTAAAATTTCAATTTATGATAATTTTTTCAACATCTAAACCATCTAAAATATCACTATTATATAGATAAATGATTTTATAAAGTATTATTACTAAAGGTGGGAATCGGAGCGGGCTGTATCAGGTCAAAGTTTGCCTAACCCGACCCTCCTTTTTAAAAATTGAGTTTGGCCTTATTTTTATATCGAGTCGAGATAAGGTCGATTTGACCTTCACTTTTTTTAATAAATTTCGGGACAAATTTCGAGTTGGCATCTAACCGGTTTCAAAATAACAGGTCGAGTAAAAAGTACAGGTCAAATAAAATAATTTTAAGAATTTATATATACATCAAACATAAAAATATGTATATATAAAATTTAAATGTTACATGCTTCAATATTTTACTAATTATTAAAAACACATCATTAATAAAACAAAATATGAGAAAATATAATATAAATTTATTAAAATATATTAATATACAATTGTACGTAAGAGTTATATATGTGTGTGTAAATTCTTCTTGTTGATTATTATATTATTTTTTGAATAAATTGATACTTCTATTGTTAATATAGTTAATTATAAAAATTCGAGAATTTTAAAAGAAAATAATAATAATAATATTTGCACGAGGCTTATAATTTTTAATAAATTAATATATGCGAGGTGGGTCAGGATATGGTCAATCCACCCCTACCCTATTTTTGAATACGGATCAAAATTTCTGATCCATCTCTACACCGGGTCAAAAATTTATTACTTTTGCCCAGTTAAAAATGGATCGGGTCAAAACCGGGTCATCAGTTGACCCACCCCAATTCCCACACCTAATTATTACATTATAGTAAATGTGTGAATAAATCTAAACATTTCTCATAATTTATCCATAAATATATATTTTTGAGTAAAATGTGGCCCATGAACATACTTAATTTAGATGGAACTTGATCTTCTACTTAAACAAGTGATGTTAAATATAATGAATTAATTAGATTTTAAATCAATCATTAACTTATTAAAAATAATGGGGTTAAATAGAATCACTCCTATGCAACCTGATTACATAAAAACGAAGCCATTGATATATTTTCATTTCATGGTAAGCTAAGTAGCACGAGGATCCTCATCCAACAATATCTTAAGTACATAGGTAAATATTTTTTCTCCTTAATAGCTTCCTTGAGGCTCTTTATCATCTCTCTCAATTAAATACAAATATATTGAAAATTTTCTTTTATTTGTGCTTGTTTCTTAATATACTTATAATATTTTAAAATTTTCTCTTACACTAATAATATTTTAGTCTAAATTTCTATCATCTCTTTTAACAAAACTATTTTTATTGGTATTTTATACACTATGACTTTGAGATTACAATCAAATATATTCAACTCTCACATCATTGAGGGATTTTAATAAATACCCTCACATAAAGGGAAATTTATAAACACACCCCACACGGGGGGAAACTAAAAATCAACCCACACTACTTTGGTGGGGACTCGAACACTAGTGGCATTACGTTGTGCCAATGGGTGTCACCGCTAGGCCACTTGCCTGGTAACCTCTTTTAACAAAACTATTATCTACCAATTGAAAAGATAATTTTGTCATTTTAAAATTTTTCTAATTGAATGTTTTAATTTTAACATGACTCTTAAATAATTTAAAATCACATATAGATGATTTACTATTATCAATTGACTAAAATAATTTTAATTAGGAAATTTAGAACAAGTAAAATCATTTTTTCACTTAAGTAAATATTGGTTATGTTGATGAGTAGACATTACAGAAATTTAAGGTAAAATATTATTATTATTAGTATTATAACTATTAGAGGAATTTATGAAGTGTTGCAGAAATATTCAGAATTCAAGACAAGTATTGTCAGTATAAAAGAAATTTTCTCAAATAGATTTGATTTCTTACCGCCATCACTATTTTTTCCCAATCTGGGAGGTGGATCCCTTTCCGTCATCCTTGCGTACACTGGTCGAGACGCTTCTTCAAATGTTTGCTGCTCCGGGGATGCTCCTACAAATTTATGCAAACAATGGAATATATTTAGCTATTTTGCAAACTACGTGATTATACGAGTATTTTGCAAGCTATGTGAGTTTGCAAACAACATAAATATTTCTTACCGCGTCCTTTATTTTTTTCTAATAATCTTGGAGGTGGATCTCCTTCTGTCATCCTTTTGTTTCGAACTTTTTTAGGCGCCGCTTCAAATGTTTCAGGCTCCATGGATACTCCTACAAACTTGTGCCAATAAGTAGCTATTTTGCAAACTACACGAGTATATAAATACGCATTTGCAAATTATTATTTTTGGACATATTTCTTTTGGTTTTCAAAAATTAGTATTTTAAAGTTATCTAAGTAATATTTTTTAAGACTACAGTTAGACCAACTATGCTTTATGGGGCCAGACGAGCGGCGCTCGTCTGATCATCGGTTGCGGAATGGGATTTCCGTTCGCAGCCGGTGCTTGGTTTGAATCCCATGTGGGATTCTGAACCATATTTGGGGTAGGAGGCATGTGGTCCCCCTTTATACTTGGATGGGAGCTAGTAGTCTCCTCACTTGATTTGTGGAAGCTTATTGTCGTCTTCCATTGTAAGCTTGGTAGAATTGTCTAGGGTTTGAATGTAATATGAATTGAGATATGATGTAAAATATCCTCCAATCAAAAAAAAAAAAAACTATGCTTTATGGGACAAAATATCGGGTAGTTAAATAATAATGTACACATAGAATGAGCATAGTGAAAATAAGAATGTTAAGATGGATAAATGGTAAAATAAAAAAATAAAATTAGAAATGAAGTAATGTGAGAAAATCTTAAAGCAAGGTCAATATGTGATAAAATAAGAAAAAACATATTAAGATAGTTTGGCCATATTAAATAGAAACATGAAATGACAACAGATAGGACAACAAAGTCTATCTAAATAGAAGGTGTAGAAGAATAAGATGAAGATAAAAAAAAACGAATGGAAATAATTAAATAAGATATGAAAATATTAACAATTACTGAACATTTAGTCTTGAATTGTCAAGAATGACGCAACAAAATTCATGCAATCGACCCCATCTAGGTGAGAAATGACTGATGATGATGATCTAAGTAATTCTTTAACATGCAACTTGGATAGTATACTTATGGTAACTAATCAAAGAAACCCTAATTTGTGTAAGCTAAGTTCTATACAATGGCTAACCGAAACCAACTTGGATGGGTACTCATGTGGATATTTAAGGTTGCGTTTAAAAATTTTTAATACTTAAATTATTATTTTAGTGATTTGCAAATTTTTTTAACAAAAAAGAAAACAATTTGCAAATGATGATAATGTAATTTTTTCTTACTTTATCCTACTTATGTGTACTCTATCTAAGTTATACTCTCTAAAAATTTACTAAAGGGTACGTTTGAGAATCATAAAAACATGTCAACTTAAATTTTGAACTCTCTGTGATTATTTTATTTTTTAATCATTTCTTCACATCTTCTATACAACTATTATAGTTTCTTCACAAAAAAACTATTATACTTTTAAATCATTTATCCATAACTACCTATGTAAATAGAATTATTCTATTTATTTTAATTTTATTCTTTTTACTTCTGATCATTACTCTTTCACTGTACAGATACATCTCCAATTTCAAAAAGTTTTACACTAAATTTTTTTTCAAATGTTTTATCAAATGCTAAACGCACCATAAAGAACTTTAATAAAATGTTGATTTTTGAAATTCAAAAAATATACAAAAAACTATAAAAGATTAATTTGTAAATATAATTCTATAATTCAATAACGATTGCAAATATCTGATATAATTTGCAAAATAGAAAATTATCCTCATTATTTGTATATATTTGTGGGGGTACGCCCACTCCGTGATAGCATGTGTATGCCTGTAAATATGCGTAAATAATGGGAAAATTATAAAAGACTAATTTGTCAATATAATTCCATAATTCAATCACAATTGCAAATATACTCATATAATTTGCAAAATAGAAAATCATCCTCATTATTTGTATACATTTGCGGGGGTATGCCCACACCGTGATAGCATGGTTATGCCTGCAAATATGTGCAAATAATAGAGGTAATTTTCTATTTTATGTTTGTAATTACCATCAAAGGGAATAAATTTGAATTACGCTAAATATAAATATATTTACCGCCACCTCGATTTCTTCCCAAAGTTGGACTTGGATCTCGTTCCACCATCCTAATCCTCAGCTTCCTCTGAAAGTTCGGCAGATCACGCGGCTGGATATGCAGGCCTGCCGGGGATATATATATGAGAGAAAAATGAGAAGAATACTATATATATATATATATATATTATGATGTACTTTAGATTAAAACACAACATTTATTTATTTTTACAATTAGTTATTTTTTAAATTTTTTCTTTGTAAATATATTTTCCTAAATGTATTCAATCTGGCCAGTAATTTTGGAAGCTGTTTCACAGCATATAAAGGTTCCATCCTCCCCTCCTTCACGGGTAGGGGTTTTGCAATCTCGTCCTCCTGAAATGGAGGTTTTATAATTTTTCCATGAAAGTACGAGTTTTTAGAAATTTCTATTTCTTCCCACACTGTATGAATACCAATAAAAAAAGTGTATTAGATCTATATACTAGGTTTTGTCATTTTATAATACCTTTACATATTTCTTTTTCATTTTTAAGGAATTGAATTTTTAAGAGATGAAAAATGACTTCAATCCCTTAAAATTGATATTTTAAAATAAAAAATATATAAAAATATTATAAAATGTAAACACTTGGCATATGGATTAAACATAATTAGAAAAATATATTTATGAAGAAAAATAAATTAAAATAAAATAAAATAAATGAATGTTGTATTTTAACTTAAAATACAGCACGTTGTGTATAATCATATTCCAAATTGAAAATAGATAATCAATAATAAAACATGGGTAAAAAAAGAGGGAAAATTACTAAGAAATTTTTTTGAAAAAATAGGGTGAGGATGTGATGTGATAAAAAAGTTAAAAAAAAAAAGATAAAATAGACAAGTTAGTTATATAGAAGTGAAAAATGATTGTGATGTAAATAATAATAGAAAATTATTTTAATTTGGCAGTTAAAAAATTACGTTAGATCAAAATAGGTGTAAAAACTAGTGGACTTTTTTTCTTTTTTCTTAATATCAATGGACTCTAAGGCTGAATTTGATAAAAAGTAAAAAATATTAAAAAAAAAGTTCAAGCTCCTTCCTACACATACTACATACGTCTTAATTATGTTATTCTTTTATTGTTATACTTATATTTCAATTATTTTTTATATCTTTCTATATGTCATTCATGTTAATGTCTATTTCTTCTTTACTTTTTATGATTTTAATCACTACTCCTATCATATTATATTACTTTCTTATTTAAAAGAAAAATTTTCATACAATCGTTTCCTTTTTTCACCTCAAAAGGATCTAATTACGTTATAATATGTATCGACCAAAAAAAATTTATTAGCCCCTAAAAATTGGGAAGGCCCGCATAATTTTTTATTGAAATGATTTTTCATAGTAAGGAAATAAAAGATAACTAAGAAGAAATTTTCAAAAAATTGGTTAAAAAGGTCATGGAAGGAAATCCGTAGTTATATATAGAAAAATATTCAATTGCAATCTACTACAAATGTAGCCCAATATTTTATCAAAATTGATATTTAACCATCAATTGTATTTAACATTATTTATTTAACTAGTATACCAATTTTTATCTAAAATGGATATGCGAATGGCTAGAATCTGAAAAATGCTAAGACGTCTAAGTAATAAAATAGCTTTTTGTAAATATCAAATTGAGAATTATTCTTTAACATGCAAATTATCAAAAATATGCATCGTTAAATGATTATATAGAATATAATTACATTTTAAGCATTCGAGGCCAATGATGTAGTGGTGCAATCCAACTTTACTTAAATAAATCATATATATGTATACATATATTGGAAAGTAATGGAGGGCATTTGGTCTACATCATAGTTAATGTGTAGACCACTGTATAGGAGGCCCACTTGATTATAAAATTAATATCTGCCTCAAACATTGTAATTAGAATTATTTACTTAGAGTATGCCAATTTTCGTCCAAGTTAATCATATGCATGTGCCTCATCATAAAATGATACAAAGTCGACTTAACAAAATAATTTATTACAAATATCAAATTTAAAGTTGTATTTTCAACATCTAAGTCATCTAAAATATAATTTTATATAGATAAATGATTGCATAAAATATTATTGCATTATTGCCTGTTTTGCCGCGATCTGCACCATAAATTACAGTGCATACAATCTACACATGAAAAGCTATACATATATATGTGCATATGAAAATTATCAAGTACAGACGGGCTACACCCTAATTATGGTGCAACCCACTGTAAATGGGCCCCACACGATCATAAAGTTAACATCCATTCAACCCATTATATTTAGAATTATTTACTTTAATATCATACAAATTCTCATTCAAATCAAACATGTGTATGGTACACATCTTAAATAGTATAAAATCAACATAATGAAATAATTTGATATAAATATTAATTTTAAAATTGTATTTTCAACATATACATTATCAAAAAATATGTTTTTACATAGATAAATGATGATATATAGTATTATTACATTTTAATACAAGTGAAGCTCATTTCGCAGCGGACTGTATCCAATTATAGTGAGGCTCTACACATATTAGAATATTAAAATACTTCATACAATCATTTATTCATATAAATAACATCTAAAGTATTTAGATCTTGAAAATACTACTTTAGAATTGATATGTTCATTAAACTATTTTATTACATGAATTTTGTATCATTTTATGATGGGGCATGTACACATGCTAAATTTGGATGAAATTTTGTATACTATCAAAATAAATAATTCTAAATACAATTGGTGTGGTAGATGTAAATTTCAATGCATATAGTGCCCATTTTAGGATGGATTACGCTGTACTTGAATAGTTTCCCCATATGCACACACGATTACTGCACTACATAGTTTTGCTTATAAGGGAATTGAATGAGACAATATATCCATTGTTCCAACGAAACAGTGGGCACATAAGGGAGGCAACACATGGGTGGGTTGGCATTACATAAGGTAAAGCGGGTACACTGTTCCCTTCCAATAGAGTCATGGCTAAGGGTGCAATGTAGGCTCATAAAATGCAAGTTTGCCTTAACTCTAATTCTAACCCTTAATGGGTTAATTTAATATCTTATGATTTTAATATTTGCTTAGTGTATAAACCCGCACTTTGACATCATTCCACATATTAGGTGAAGGAATCGAGAAATGAAAGTCTAATATACGATAATTAAGATATTAAATCAAAAAGTCTAAGATGATGTGAATAGGCATAACAACTTTGAGAAATTTCAAGAACTGTCACAGATTTTAGTAGATTTTAGTTGACTTAATCCCATAAGAATAGGTGATTAAGAAGGTTAAGGTACATCTTGCATGCCTTGAAAAAGGATATAAGATTATAATAATGTTTATTCTCCTTTAATATAAATTATTCGGATTAAACAAGCAAATTAGTTTTTCATGGCAGAACGTTACGTGTGAAACTCTAGATAATAAAGTTCTCATCTCCTTAATTTTCAATCTTTGTTCACGTATTTAGATTTGCTATTTCTTTTGTAGTTTTCCTGCAATTATCTCTCATATTCGATTCAAAATATTTAAACAACTAAGTTTAGAATTACTGAATTTTTTATAGGATTAATCTTTTAAATACTACAATTTACTACTTATGCACTTGCGAATAGACATTAACACCCTCCAAGCTCGAATTCCAACAATGTTAGAACTTATTTTTTTTACAATCCAAACTCAAGAAACCTAACTTGTAAATATAGTAGTGTTAAGGTTCAAATGAGCCCAAACTCGAGCCCAATTTTCCGTTTTATGTTTATTATAAAATATATATTGTATGCATAATATCTAAATAATATTTCTTTATATTTTGTGTATTTTATATTATTTATATTTATATTTAAATATATATTTAGCATATTGTAATTAAATTATAAATAAAGCATATTATTTTTATTTTTGTTTATCTTTTATTTTTATCATTTACTTTTATGTCCATTAATTTTCTTTTACATCTCTATTTTGATGTTAAATTTTTTCTAAAAATATTCTTTATATTACTATATTTTTACAAATTTATAGTTTGACTATACATTATTATGTTTACTTATATAATTTGTCATTATTATATATTCATATGAAATTCTACTATTACTATTAAATAATATGTAAATTTATCCATCTAAAGTCTAACCTAAAACTCAACCAAACTTATTTTCAAAAATAAAATTAGGATGTAAGTTTTACAAATAAAATTAAGGTTAAGATTAATAATTTATAAATAGGATAAGACTAAGGTGAACTTGAATTTCATGAGGCAGACTTCCACCTCTAATTCTAACTGCCAATTTAAACATACCCAAGTTTCACCAAAGTGGACTCCAAAGCAAACTTTTGTTCACACGAGCTTGTCCATATGATTTCTTTTCTTTTCACTTCCAATCACGCGATAACTATGGATTACATGGAATGGGCTCCCAATCCAAAAATTTGAGAATCGTTTGCATTTATTTCTCTATTTTTTTGGAATTTTGAATCTTTTCTGTCTCATAAGGCACAACTACTAATTTTTTTTAAAAAAAATACTCTATTTAAAAACATTTATTTGCAATAACAGCCTGTCAACTTTGAAAATATTGAAATAATCTCAGAAAGATTTAGAAAAGTTATATTTGACAGTTTCCCTCAGTTTTATTTCTATCGTGGGAGGTGAGTTGGAGGTCTGTCATGATGTGGGAGACCTCATGAGTGCAAGGAAGATTATGAAATGCTCTGGTTGGGCCATTAAAATTAATTTGGACAGATTACAATGTTAATTAAATGGCCTGATTCATTTATGAGTGTGTTTAGGAAGTAATAAAATTTTGGATGAAAAATTTTTTAGATAAAAGTTTTTAAATTAATAGAAAATGATATGATATGATAGAAGTCATGATAATGAATAAATAGAATAAAGTTAAAATAAATATATTAATTATATGAGTAGTTGTGAATAGTTGTATAAAAAGATGTAAAGAAATAATTTAAAAATATGATAGTTATAAAGAGTAAAAGATTTAGATTGAAAATTTTTTGTTATAAACAAACATACGCTTTTTATAAATGCATGCATAGTGTATTTAATGAAAAGTAGAGAGAAGATTATTTCCATTTTCATTGTCACCGGTCTTTTTCGTTGTTTAATATATCAATCTATAAACAAAGATTGATAAACTAATAGTGTACTTAGGCTGACTATTTCCAAACATTTTCTTAAGTTTTTTCATAAACATGCTAAGTTAGGTGTAATGAATGTATAAACTAAGTTTTATCATTTTTAGATACTTTTAAGTATTTATTTTTTTATTTTTAAAGACCGTGGCATTATTACTTAGGCCGACTATTTCCAAACATTTTTTTAATTTTTTTCATAGACATGTTAAGTTAGGTGTAATAAATGTATAAATTAAACTTTACCATTTTTTGATTTTTTAAATATTTATTTTTAATTTTTAAAGACAGTGACATTCTTGCAATTTTCCACTATCTTTAAAAAAACAAATATTTAAAAATATTCAAGAATAGTAAAATTTGGTAATATTCATTACACCTAGCTTAACATGTTTATAGAAACAAATTTAAAAATTACTTAAAAATATGATTTTTAGGTCGGCCTAATTGGATCACATCTCTTTTAAATGAGGACAAAACCTTTTTTTGAAAATTTTACATTTTTTATGAAGTTTATTAATCTAGATATAGTAATATATAATTAAAATTTTACTGATTTTTAAAAGTGTGTACATATTTTTTGAATTTTTAAACGAAAAGGTGTTTTACTTTTTTTTATTGTTAAAATGACTAAAATACTCTTGTATTTTAAATCTAAAAAATACATATCTCCAAAAAATTATAAAACTTGGTTTATATATTAAATACGTTTATATTAATAAGTTTATAAAAAAGTAAAAAAAAAATAGTGGATATACTATATAGCCTGGGCTGAAAAATAGATTTCTTAATTAGAGCTAATAAGAACATATCTCATTTTTAGCAAGACAAATTAAAAAATCTTCTTTACGAAACCTAACAAATGATTTTCTCAATTACTTTTCTTACCTGCAGATCTGCTATTTTCGATTTGGGGACGTCCTCCCTCTCGAATGAGCGAATCCTGCAGGGTATCGGAGTCGGGATCGTCTTCCATTTCCGCAACACCTGATACTTAATTTCCATAAGCAAATTAAACCAATCTTAGTGATAGATATAATATATAGATAGATAGATAGATAGATGCCGAAAATTCTTTTTTTCTGCCTCAATTGTAAGTTTACGTCGTCTATTTGATTTATGCGTGCGCGCGCGCGCTAGTTTCCTCACCTCCAATCTTTTCAATATTTGTACTATGCCTTTCTTTGGGAATCACTACCTCTTCTGGCATTTCCACTCCTTCCCCAACCTTCACCACCGAAGGAATATCCATTACTGCTTCATTTATCGTTAGAAATTCGCCTCAATTACTTGGAATCAGCATCTTCCCCCTCCCATTCATATCTGGATTTTTGCTTTCTCAAGAGACATGTCTCCAGGCCTGTTAGAATACATGAACTGAAATACAATCAACTTTCTTATATATTAAGGAATAAATGAGAGAAAAGAAACAACACTAACGTAAATGAAAAGAATATCATAAAAAAAAACAGATATAGCACAAAAATAATAAGATTGACCTTTCGAGAACGGTGCTAGCCGTCGGTCGATATGATGCAATGACGGAGGATAATATATCCGTGGCCTTGACACACATGGAGTACGACGGGATAGCGATGGGCTATGGGTGCTCCAGCAGCAGCAGCAGCAACAGTAGGGCATGGGTTGATGGATACGTGTTGCATTCCTCACCGCACGCAGGGAAGAAAATTCAGAAATGTGAAACACGATTTGTGGGTCGGACCCACGACGACGTGGTTGGGGGACGGGCTCAAGACGTCAGACGGTCACGTGGGCGGGGCAAGTAAAATAAAGAAAGATTGGGGAGAACTATGACGTGCTAAGTGCTAACAGGTTTTTTTTTTTTTTTTTTGATAAAGGACGTGCTAACAGTTTTAATTAATTACCGATTCGACTTTCAATTAAATATCTGCCCCTCCAAATGAAATCGGCCGCACAACTTTTCGTCTTGATTAAAATTTTTAAAAAATGAGAGTAAATTCTTTTTCTAACTTTTTCCTTTATTTTTATATCCTTTCATATAACTACTTTATCTATTTTATTTTTTTTCTATTTACTTTTATGACATTACATTATTGCTCTATGTATTTTTAAAAATTTTCCAACAAATCCTCTATTTTACCCTCTTCTCAAGCACGCCTCATATAAATATAAGCGAACAATAGTGTTGGAAAGCATTTATATGATTAAAATAAAATAAAAGTAGCATAGGTAAAAAAGACAAAGAAGATAAAAGAAAAAATTTATCTTATTGCAACAAACTTGAAGGATCCTCACAAAACTCTTCTAACTAAATGTTTGACTTAATACTACAGCATTACATATAATGTCTATTTATATTGTGGAAAAACCACTTAAAAAACAACTACAAAAGACAAACAATTCTAAAGACACTAGGATGCATAAACATAACTTTACACAATGACAGACTATCCAAGGTCGATCCAATTTATGCATGCTTCCATCACACAATCTTAAATTGGACGATCATGCAAATATAAATTGAGAAGTGACTGAAACTTCACAAATACTTCTATCTTCGAATGCTTAGCTTCTGAAAGATCATGTTATAGTTTCTTTTCTTTTTACCAAGTCATGTAGGAAGTGAAATCTGATGTCAATGTGCTTGCTTCTATTGTAAAGAACTGGATTTTTAGATGATAATATAACAAATCTATTATCAAAAATAACACAAATACCTCTAGCTTGATGCTAATTCGTCTTCTCCAGTAATCTTACTCCTGGAATATACTCTACTTCTATTGTTGAATGAGTGACCACAGATTGCTTCTTCGATGACCATGAAATTGCATTTATCCCAAAGACAAATATGTGTCCACACTTATTTTTTTCATCATCGAGATTTCCACTGTAATTGCTATATTTGAAGCCAATCAAATTTGACTTCTCTCTACCATAAAAAATAACAATATCTTTTTTACCTTTTATATAGCTAAAATTCTTTTGACTGCTCAGAGATGTTTCTCAATTGGATTAACCGTGTATAAACTAATAAAGCCAAACTCTATGTATAACACCGGGCCTTGTTGCAGCTAAATACGTCAAACCACCTATAATCCACTTGAAAGATGTGTCGTAGACCTTGTCTTCCATGCTGATGTTCTTTCTTAATTTTAGACCCAGTTCATTTGGAGTAACAATAAGCTTGCAATTTTTCATTTTAAATTTCTTGAAAATTTTCTTTGCATACTTCTTTTAAGATATAAAAATATCTTCCTAAGATTGCTCAAATAGTGCATCAATCCAAATAGTCATATCAAATTTTCTTTTCATGGAATTTTTAAATTCCTTGAATATGGTGGGATCATTATTGTATAGATCAAATCACCTACATACAAACACATAATCATGAAGTATAGAGTATGCTCAAAAGAATACTTTTAGCCCAATATTTTTCAAAATAGGAATTTATGTGATTATACCATGCTCATGTAGCTTGCTTTATAAACTTTTTTTAAAAATGGCTTGCAATTCCACATACCCATCTTCCGTAAGATAAACAAACAAAAAATCTGATTTCGTATCTATCTGAAAAATATTCTATGCATTTTGAGTAGTTAAAGAAAGTGTCATTCTTATTATATCATGTCTTGACCAGTGCGAATACTTAATGGCAATCAATTTCTACCTTATGTTTGCAGCTTTTTGCAATTAGCAGTGCCTTGTACTTAACAAATTTACCTTCTGAATTGAGCTTTTTTTTGAAACCCACTTTTCACTGATTGACATTTCTCCTTTTGGAAGGTCTATTAGCTCTCCCGTGTCGTTCTTCTCTATGATTTTCATTTCTTTTTTCATTGTTTGTTGCCACTTTTGTTCCTGAGTTGCATCTTCATATTTAACAAGATTACAAGTTGCAAACAATGTAAAATTGATAAAAGTATCTTCCCCACCATTATAATCATTCAAGTTTTTATCATCATATTCTACAATATATTCTTTCAACCTAGCTAGTTGTTTTCTAGTGCGCTTTAGTCAAATTGAAGAAAAATTAGAGCTTTGAGATGATAAGGAAGAGAATATTAATCTTTGTGTACGTATGTTAGCCATAAACTAAGTTTTACTATTTTTAGAGATGTAAATATATTTATCTATATTTTCAAACTTGAGCATTGTGGTCGCTTTAGAAGTTAAAATGGCCAAAACATGCTTCTATTTAAAAATATATGATAAATATATATACATATTTTAAAATGACAAATTTTGATTTATAGAAAATATACACGTAGATTAATACTCCCTCCTTACAATCATCTCACAGCTTTGTTTCTCCTCTATTTAAAAATATAAAATAAATATATGCATTTAAAAATAGTAAAACTTGGTTTATAAATAATAAGATTAATAATCTTACTGAAGATATTTAAAAGGCATTTCAAACTAATCTAAGATGGGATCATCTCAAACCAATCTAAGAAGATCACGTCTCTTAGTAGAATTGGTCGTTATAGATTGACAAAAGAAAATGCTTACATAATTGGCCAAAAGATGTCACTGTTATCTATTGCCCAACCTATTGCCCTTTTCTTGGGCTTTACTTTATAAAATTTCTATTCTTTGGGTTTTACTTTTATAAAATTTTTATTCTATCTAACCTTTTTTATTTTTAATATCTCATTGATGAATGAAAAACTCACTTTATTTATTGTATTCAACATCGTTTACATAATTATGAAGGTTTTTTCATATGCCTAGTATCACTATATATCATTTCTCATCTATAAATGTATAAAATCAAAATAATAAAATACTTTAATACTAAATATCAATTTTAAAATAGCATTTTCAACAACTAAATTATTTAAAATATCTTAACTATATAAATAAATAATTCTATAAAGTATTATTGCATTATAATATATATGAATAGTTCAACATATTAATATATCTATTTTTAAGCAAATATGGGTGATGCATATATTTAATTTGAATGAAACTTAGTTTATTAATTACTGGAAAAATAATGTTAAATTTAATGAATAGAATAGGGGCATACTTGACAAACTCTAAAATTTTTCAACTTAGATTTTCACTCTAAAACTTTTTACTCTCTACAATTATTATTTTTTTAATTATTTCTTCACATCTTCTTATACGACTACTCTACTTTTCAATTATTTTTAACATATCTATTTTAACTTTATTCTTTTTACTTCATTCCTCTTATTACATTATATCATTTTTATTAATTCAAAAAAAATTTACGCCAAAATTTTTCACCCAAAAATTTTCTCGCTTTCCAAACACACCCTTAGATTTTGAATTAATTATCACTAAAAATAAAGAAAGTTATATGGAACATCTTCTACGTAACTAGTTACATCACATCTTCTAGTACGACTCCATTACTATTCAATTATTCTTAACATATCTATTTTAACTTTATTCTCTTTATTCAATTACCCCTGTCACATCATATCATTTTTTATCAATTCAAAAAAAAATTTACACAAAAAATTTTTCATCCAAAAGTTTTTCTCACTTCTCAAATACACCTTTCCCTAGATTTTGCATTAATTATCACTAAAAATAGAAAAGGTTATATAGAACCTTTTCTACATAATCTGATTACATATAAGTGGAACTGCTTTTCTTAATCCTTTTTATTTATTTTATTATTATTAATTGCTTGTATTGCACAACACACGGTTGCACACCCCACGCTTGAACAATATATTATATATGTATTTATATACTAAGTTGCCTATCCACCTATGTACTAATACGGATACAAACACGAGTTGATTCCATATATCTAGGCTATGTATCCACCTCGTCACACAAGAAAAAATAGCTCTTGCATTTAAAATATTTGTTGCATATAGCAAGAAAATAGTTATATATGATGAAAACAATAAATATATTGCTATGAGGCTACTGCATATGCCATGTGATATATAACTAATTGCAATAAAAAATTCAGAAAAATGTACTGCATGTAACTGTTATACGCAGCGATTTCTCATTTGTACATTATAATACTTATATGCACCAAAATATTGTTGCTTAAAATATTATATAGCGAATAACATTTTGCTGTATAAGAATTGTTGCATAAAATAAATTTTTCTGTAGTATGCTTATTTTGAAGTATGGCTAATTTGTTTAGAGGTTTTGATTGTATGCACCCAAGTGTACTTAACTTTGGTGTACCTAGTGCATTTAACACATTTTTTAAATTTTTTTATAAAACTATTAATCTAAATGTATTTAACATGTATATCGTATCTTTTTTGATATTTGTAGATATCTTTTTGAATTTTTAAAAATTAGCGACATTTTTAGTAATTAATAATTATGTACAAAAATTTTAAAAAAAAATAATAAATAGATATTTGCACCCAAAGTTAAGTTCATCCGGTGCATATGATCAAAATTCTTTTTTAACCATTCCCATACAATGGGTAATTTTCTTATCTACTCTACCCAAATTAATTAGGATAAATAGATGGGTACTCATGATTGACCCACCCAAGTGGTACCCACTAAGTAGAATTGCTTGAGCAATTCACTCAACCATTATATCCTTATAAGTATCTGGATTTGATAGTGAGATATGCGAACTTGGCAAATGCAATAGTATCATCCAAACATGAATTTTGATTTTCTCAAACCGGTCGGACGGCTCGGGCTTCACTTGCAAGATCGTGCGGCTCGAAGGACTGGTCGGAAACAGGATGTATTTTTTACCGGTCCGAGAAAATCAAAATTCAGATATAACAACAACAAAAGATGGGGAAGATCGTGCGGCTCAAAGGACTGGTCGGAAACAGGATGCATTTTTGACCGGTTTAGGAAAATCAAAATTCGGATATAACCACAAAAGAAGGTGGGGCTGTCGCATTCTTTCAGCAGCATCCAAGATAAAACAAACCTGGCTGGGGAACATGAAAATGAAATGGCAATGAAAGTAGCAATATTTGCATCTTTGACTGTGTTCTGAATGCGTCCACAAGGTAAATAGATTCGAGTACAGAGAACATGGAATGTTAGTACAAAGATTCAACTCATTCATGTGTCCAGTAATAGAACTTGGACTACTTGTGATGCGGAGTAGTCAGCGCACCTGGAAAGGAGGAAGCATCGTTAATTTGGGACTTGAGAGGGGTTTTTGGTGGCAGACCGCCGGGGCTGGATGGTCGGGTCATTAATGATGAGAGGTGACCGTGCTGCCACTACTTGAGCATTTGGTTCACGCAACCAAACGGAATAAGAGATCCACGAAACTGCAATAATGGAAGGTTTAGATAATTAAATTTAAACTATTTATTTTTTAACGGAATTCGAATTAGTTATTTAGTCTAAATATAAAAAAATCTAACATTGAAAGCATCTATAGTCTATAATACTAAAAAAGATGATTTAAAAAATGTATATTTTAAAGAACATCATGCATTTGAAGACAACGGCGAGTGCCCCTGTTGAGCAAGGGAAAAATGCAGCTGCCATGTCTTTTCCGTAAATAGCTTCATTAGACAGCACCTGCCTGTCATTTTCAGAAGCATTAAAGGTGTATTTGGAAATAGATAAAATTTTCAGCAAATGATAAAATTTTTGATGGAAAGTTTTACCAAATAAAAATTATCAAATAATATAATATAATAAGGATAACGACGAAAAATTTAAAAATTAAAATTAAAATAGATAGATTAATTGTAGAAGTAATTGTATATAAATAATTGAAAAGTAAAATAATTGTATAGGAAAATAAGAAAAAATAATTAAAAATTATAGTAGTTATGGAAAGTGAAAATTTTAAATTTAAGAATTTTTACTTGATATTTTATACCTATTGGCAGACACACCTAAATTTGCTCCAACTGCTGTGATTTAGAATTTTTAATTGGACAGCCCGGGGTCAAAAGACTGGTCGAAAACACGATAAGTTTCTGACCAGCCAGAGAAGATCAAAATTCTTAAATTTAAACTATTTATTTTTTTAATAGAATTGAAACTATTTATTTAGTCTAAATATAAAAAATCTAACTAGATTGAAAGCGTCTATATTCTATAATGCTAAAAAAAATATGATTTAAAAAATGTATATTTTAAAGACCTCATGCATTGAGCACGACAGCAAGTGTCCCTGTTGAGCAAGAGAAAAATGCAGTTGCCATGACTTTTCCGCAAACAGTTTGATCTGACACGGTCATGCCTGTTATTTTTCCGAGCATTAAATTTGCTCCAGCAGCTGCGATTTAGAATTTTTGATTGGACGGTTAGGGCTTTACTTGCAAGATCGTGCAATTCAAAGAACTGGTCGGAAACGCATCGTCGAAAGGCTGAGAAGATCAAAAGTCGCTATATCCAGGCGTCATTATCAGATGCAACCACAAGCAAAAACACCTTATATCACGGTAACAGAATAAGATTTCAGCTTTAAGTGATTGGTCAGTTGAAGAATCTTGAATGCCGTAATTACATTGGTTATTCATCTTTCTATCCGTCGTCTCTCATCCCTTTCAACAGATCGGGCATAGCAGCGACATCTTACAGCAGATCCGGAGCCGGAGAGGTTACTGCCAGCCCAAGCTCCAAGACGGAAGCAGAGCATAAAAGGGGAAGAGAGAGAGAGAGAGAGAGAGAGAGAGAGAGAGAGAGAGAGAGGCTACCTGCTGTCGAAGAGATGGCGGCCGAACCGCAGAGAAGAGAAGTCGTGGGAGAGGGGGAAAGAAGTGCTCTCAGCCTTCACTAGCGCTCCTGTTGAGCAAGAGAAAAACGCAGCTGCTCTTTTCTATCAACAGTTCAATCTGACAGTAGCTGCCTATTATTTTTCCGGCCATTAAATTTGCTCCACCAACTGTGACTTGAAATTTCGATCGGACGGCGGGCAATAAATTTGCTCCATCTACCGCGTTGAATTTACTCCAACAACTGTGACTTAATTTTTGATCGGACAGCCTAGGCTTTCCTCGCAAGATCGTGTGGCTCAAAAGACCCGTCGGAAATATGCTAAGTTTACGACCGGTCCGATCAAAATTCACGAAAGACTCCCCCAATGTACGAGGAACAATCTTGGTATAACCGGCCCAAAAACTTTTTTTATTTTTTTTGAAAAGACTGGATGATATCTGAACCAAAACCAAAAAATTACAAAGAATTGGATAGGCTGTCCTTCTCAATTGGCTACGAAAGAAAATTCATTGTCATATCCCCACCAAGTTCTCCCTTCACCGCTCATAGGCCCCATTCCCACTGCCACTATTGCAAGACATTGGGCCACAGCATTCCCACTTCACGAGTGAAAGAGACCTGAAAGGAGGTACAAAACCTTTTCATCTCTTCAAGTAGTTGTCCAATGTTACAACGAACCTGCATGTTATCGTGGAGCCAATTTATCAGCACCAATGCATCACTTTCCACCTCAACACAAGTTGCCCTAATCTTCCCAAGCCACTTATGCCAAGTGACGAGGACTTTGCCTCCTGCCAGATTGGTTTGGTGACTCCACTTTCTGGCCAGCATCGAGTATCCCGGATTCCCACCTGATCCCCTGTATCGACATTCAACTTAATTTAGAAAGCCCTACGCTGGTTTGTTCCATTTTGGGGGGCTGCTATCCAAATTTATACCACCACTTTGGATCAGGATGGAAGACTAGCGGTGGTGAGATATGTCATGCTACATTGGATTGTATCCGTGAATGACGTAGGAGACCCCTTAGTTGTCCAGCAATTTCGGCTGTGCCAGATCTTCCATGATATGTTGATGTACAAACATAAGGATAGTTGTCCTCCTTTCTTGCCAAGATTCTAAGAATATCTTACCTTTTGAAGTGGTCATTCTTTGTATATCTACAAAAGAGACAATTCCAAACAACTGTATTACTTTACAGAATTCCAAAAAAATGTGTAAGCTGGGCCCATCTTCCTCATGTGAGAACACAGAGGGCAATGTGTGCTTGCTGGCATTCCCCTGTTAGCCAAGTTAACTCTATCGGGAAAGGAATCAAAATACAATCTCCAGCCAAACGGTTGGAGAGCTTCTTTGGCATTTTTGCTTTCTACATCTTCATTAACACTTGTTCCCCATCGCTTTCTCCCCTCTCGATCCTCCTTATTCATGTTCTCCCTTGTTGGGAGATTTTCAAAATAAATATTTAATAAATTTAAATAAGTCATTTGAACTTTCATATAATATTTATAAGAATATTATGCTTGGATGAAGGCTCTATTTTGTAGTTTATTTGGGTTTGGTCAATTTGCATGCATAGTGTTATAAAAGGCTCGGTTTTGTATTTCTGGATGCATGGAACCTCTTTTCCTTGGTATGGAGATTGACTTTTTCATGGATTTCTCTTCTAGCTTCACGTGCAACAATGGTTTTGCACAGGACTCGGCTTTTTTTTTTTTTGATGAAAGGAAATACTCTATCCCAACTCCCTAACCATGTTGGAGGAAGGGGGGATAAAGAGATCCATGAACTTCATTGCCAAAAAATTATCTGTACAAATATTCCCAAGAATGGATTGGGGGGTTACCCCACCAGACCAGATGATCTACAAGAGAAACAGATACAAAATCTGCCAAAGAGTGAGCGACGGCGTTACCCTTTCTCAGCACATGGTGGACGGACATGTGAGTTGTGGAAGAAAATAGGGATTTGATCTCCTCAACAATAAACCCAACTGGTGAGAGAATGTGACTGTCCTTCATCAGATAGTTGTAAAGAAGAAGAGAATCCGTTTCAAAAATAACCCGACGCAGCTTTAGTTGAAGTGTCCATTTGACTGCGAGAAGAAAAGCTGTTGCTTCCATAATGAGCGGTTCCAAGATACCCTTCCTCCTCCATCCCTTGGCAGCGATGAAGAAACCTCTTGAATCACAGATAACAGCTGCAAAGCCAATGGGATGGTGATCACCGTGTTTACAAGCATCGACATTAATCTTGAAGGCTCCCGCGGGTGGCTTAGCCTATCTAACCTCCAGTGGCTCGTCCAAAATACTGTCCTGGATGAGGAGCTTTGCCCTCATGTGTTGATCAAGGAAATTCGGCACCAAACCATGATATTGGAGAAAACTGGTTGAACACCCTCCTCCCTGAGCATGTTTCGCATATACCATACCCGCCAATAGTACAGAATGAATAAAGCTAGATCATCAGATCCATGTTTTAGAACTAGGATTCTCAAAATACCTTGAACTGTGACCCAAGGTGCGGACGTCCTTGTTGTTGTTCTGCAGATCCCCCTAGTGTGTGAACACCCTGTGAAAAGGTGGCTGGCGTCCTCGATCTCCTTCCTACAAAAAAGACAAAAAAATCTACCAAGATGCCCCTATGCAACAAATTCTGCATGGTTGGAAGGACATCCTTGAATAGCCTCCACCCAAAAATGAGCACTTTGCTAGGCAACTTAGTCCTCCAGATAGCCTTGAAAACACTTAGTCCTCCAAATCATCCGCTGCATGACATAAAGTCCTGTAGGCTGATTTAACAGAATAGTTGTTATTCGATTCTTGTTACCAGTGCATACAGCCCTCCTGATCATTATGGGGTAGATGAATAAGATTGATTTTTTATCATCCTTCCTCCCCCATCGCTGCCACAACACGATCCTTGTTCCACGACCGTCGACCTTCATTAATGAACTAGCTCACCTTCACATTTTCGGGGATCGTAAACAGGAGAGGGCCCACCTTAGTGGGCTTAGGATCGATCCAGGCATCCTTGAAGAAATGCACCCCCTTCCCATTGCCAATTCTCCATTTACACCCCTCACAGATGACATCTCTTGCCTTCAAAATACTACTCCACGTGAAGGAATCAGAAGCTTTTGTCCCACAGTTCCATATATCTCCGTGCGGGAAGTACTTTGCCTTGAGAACATGGTCGCACAAACAATCAGTGGGGTTAACAAGTCGCCACACTTGCTTCGCCAAAAGGGCATGATTGAAAACATGTAAATTCCGGAAACCTAACCCACCCATGAACTTTGGCTTGCACATATCCTTCTCTGCGACGCAGCTCATCTTTCGCTTGTTTCCTTGTTCGCCCCACCAAAATCTACTCAACATACCATCAATATCCTTGCAAAAAGATTTTGGCAGTAAGAATATGTTCATCGTGTAGGTTGAGCTATGACTTTTATTAGCACCTCCTTTCCTCCCCAAGAAAGTAACCTGCCTTTCTATCCTTGAATTTTCTTCTAAATACGCTCCTTTAATCCTTTAAACATGCCCTTCTTTGATCTTCCAAGCTAGGCGGGAAGCCCCAGATAATGATGGAAATCTTGGCCTGTGGATCCCAACAGTTGAGTAATAGCCGACCATAGGTAATGCCCTGTATTGGAGCTGAAGAAAACCGATGTTTTGTCAACATTTATAACCTGACCAGACATATTTGAGTATTGCTGGAGAATATCCATAAAGTTCCTGACCTCCTAATATGCGGCCCGAATGAAAATAAGAGCATCATCTGCAAAAAGAAGATGAGTGAGGGACGGTCCATGGGAGTTTAACTTTATTTCTCGAATTCTCCCCTGGGCTGCCGCATTTGCAATTAAGGCTGATAGATCTTCAGCGCACAGAATAAAAAGATAAGGGGATAGTGGATCCCCTTGCCTTAAGCCCCTCTTAGGTTAGAAGTACCTTGTTTTGGAACCATTTACATTAACCATGTACCTCATAGTAGTTATACAATACATGATCCAGTTAATCCAGGTCGGACTGAAGTTCATTTCTTCTCTAATTTGTTAAAGGTAAGGCCACTCAATTCTGTCGTAAGCCTTTGATATGTCCAATTTTATAGTCATCTATTACTTTTTACCTCCCTTTCTACGGCAAAGAGAATGGACGACTTCATAGGCTACCAACATAGTATCCGTGATAAGCCGACCTGATATGAATGCACTTTGTTGTTCACTGATTACATTGTCGAGACACCCTTTAATCCTGTTAGCCAAGATCTTGTAAACAATATTACATAGGTTGATAGGGCGAAAATGAGACAAGGATTGAGCTCCCACTAGTTTTGGAATTAAGACGAGGGTGGTGGAATTGAATTCCCAAACCTGTCTGCATTCAAGAGCAATGTCAGGCTCTTCCAAGAAAGTTTTGCACCACAAGAATATATCCTGACCCACCGTTTGCTAATGTTGTTGGAAAAAACCTGCAAACATCCTGTCCGGCCAGAAGCTTTTGTCGAGCTCATCGCTTTCACGACTTTGACAACTTCATCATATTCAAGAGTCTTGGTCAACACTTGCCTATAGTGATTTGGGATTCTTCTTGTGATGAGATTTTCCACCCAAGCACCATCGCACGGGCTCGAAGAGGAGAAAATATCGGAAAAGTGAGAGATTACCATTTCCTGCATTTGTCCTAGATCCCGGACCCATTGACCGTTTGGATCCCGAAGAGCATTAATCGAGTTGAACCTCCTGCGGTTTGATGTCATACGGTCAAAGAACCCTATGTTTTTATCCCCTTCGTGAAGCCAATGGGTCTTTGCTCTCTGCCGCCAAAGTTGTTCCTCGTCTTCCAGCAGGAGATTGATATGAAATTTTGTTTCTCTCACCACCTCGTCCCTATGATCATTAGGCCTTTGAAGCATAAGAGACGCAAGCTCCCTTGTTTACGATCAATTGCAGTCCTTAAGTTGCCCCTTCTACTGCGGTTCCACTTAGATAGCTCCTTACAGCAAGACCTGATCTTCCAGCCTAAATGATCGGTTGTTGAAAGACCCAGACTAGGTTGCGCTGCCCAGGCATGGCTGACAACGTGATGAGCCTCCTTATCTTTTGCCCAGAAAAGCTCGTATCTGAATTCCTTTGGTGGTTTCCTTCTGTCTTTTCTTGTGTCCAAAATCAACATGATGGGACAATAATCTGAAGTGGGCGCAGAGAGATGGAATACCTTTGCGAATAGAAAAAGAGCTAACCAATCGGGCGTAGATAAACCCCTGTCCAACTTAGCTTCAACACGTTGCGGTCTCATGCGATTATTCCTCCACGTAATGGGTGTTCCTTCAAAACCAAGATCCAATAAATTGCAGCTATCCAAGGCATTGCAGAATAAGTCCATTTGAATTTGAGAACGATTCCTCTGACCGAGATATTCAGTAGGCTTCGTAACCTCATTGAAGTCCCCCAACACTAGCCATGAATTTTCAGCCCAAGCACTCAAAAGATTTAAAGTTTGCCAACTCTGGAATCGACAGTGAGTTTCGGGATGACCATAGAAACCAGTAAACCACCATCCCAAGAAATCCGCATCAATATGGTGACTGGAGAAACTTTTGATAGATGCTGGATAAGCATTGTTCCAAAGGAGCGCCAGTCCACCACTCCTAACTGTAGAATCCACTGCAAAACAACAATCGAATTTGAGCTTGTATCTAATCCCCTCCATCTCTTTGGTTGTCCGTTTTGTTTCACTGAGGAAGATTAGCATGGGATCTTGTTTCTTGACGAGGTCAAGAAGGGATCAAATTGCATGTGGGTTCCCAAGCCCACGACAATGCCAAGCTATAAGGGTCATCTCAGCTGAGGTGGGGTCGAGAGTCCCCCTCAGCCACCGCCTCCTCTATATCACATGTCTCATTCCTCTTCAATCGCTTCTGAGTGTGGATCAACACAAAACTTTCACCATTGTATCTTCTTTTATGGTTTGCCATCAGTTTTCTATCCTTTTGGAACATCCCTTTATGACATGTCATATGCCTTGCCGTTCTTTTCCACCGTCCCTTGGCACCCGGTATGGTGTCCTTCCCTTTGAGCGGCTGGGTGTCGGGTAAGACGCCTCTCATGTGTTCATTCAGGTGATACTCCACGCGTTGTTGCACCAAGGTTCTGCCCAGTTTAGATCACTGTGGAGTAAATCTCGTGGTGATTCGTGTTTGTGTAGCACAAGAACTGGTTGCATATGCTGTGTTAGTTCCATCCCGTCCGTTTCAATAATACTATCACAGCAGTTGCCCTCGTGTATAGCTTCAGCCAGTTCCTTGCAAAGAGTTACTAGCCTAATTAGTTGTGGATAAGGAGGGAGAGCCTCCTCAAGAGGCCTGTTTTCCAAGAATGGGCCATAGGCAGAAGAGTTTTCCGCCAATGCCCTGCTGCTTTGTTCCCCATCGCATCTACATATGGATCCATCAGCTCTTGTGCCAACCCTGAGGTCATTTGCAACTTGAATGGATGAAGAGATGAGGACAGTTGCAGAGTGAGTGGACGTAGGTGCATGATCTGGTGGTACCAAGCTGCACCTGTTACTTCCTTTCGAGTTATGTACCCATGCGGACATTCCATTTCCCACTCCTAGATTTCTCCCGTCATCCGCTGATTCCATAGGCTTGGGCATCTGGTTTCCTAGATATCTTCTTGGCTCCACTCTGTTGTCATGTTGAATGTCAGATCTTAGACGTGTTGGCCGTGACCCCATCCTCAATGAGATCCCATATGGCAATTCTGCTTCTGACAGTTTCTTGTTTAGCTTATGGTAGGTGGTGCAGTCCTTGTGAGCATGTCCCATGATGCTGCAGAAATAGCAGAAAACCAGAAGCTTGTCATATTGGAATGCAATCCACTTTCTCCTGTGTGATTCCACTTGAATAAACATCCCCCTCCTTAGTGGTTCTCTGCAGTCAATCTGAACTCTCAGCTTGAGTTCTGTTTCTATTACTGTAATGTCTTCCAATCTCTCAAAAGTTTGTCCAATTCTATGGCCCAGCTGGTACTTATCAACTAAGGGAGGGATACCAGATACTTGCATCCAAATACACATTTTGACAAACACCAGGCAGGCAGGATCAAGCTCTTCTGTGAGGTCCATGAGGAGAACCAGATTCCGCTCAAACAGCCATGGTCGGCCAGCCATGACTCTATCCTTATCAGTCTTCTCTGCAAACCCAATCTTATACAAGTTTTCCGCAATCTCCGAAAATTAGAAGCTCCTTGTTGTTCTCCATAGCCGACGCATCATAGCTCTGAACATTTCTTTATTGTATGACTTTGATGTCCATATTGTACAGAGGATAGTGGCTTCTTCCCCCGGATTGATCTTCTTCAAAGCTGCGCCAAAAATTGCCATGGTTTGTAGCTCCGCTCCGAGCAGGTCCGCTTCGCTCAGGTTCATATTCCCTTTCTGAATCTTCTTCAGCCACACGCCCTGTCTCACATGCCCCTAGTCCCTGAATCTCTTACAGTCTTCCTAATTCCTGACCCCAAAGATATCCAGTCCTCCAGCCTTCATCCGGTGCCGAGCACGAATGAAATCGCCTGTTGGGACCACCTGGGGAAGGACTTTCTCACCGAATGGATAACAGACTCGGCTTATGTTAACGGTGGGATCTAATTTTTTTGCCACATTATATAACTTCTAGCACATGAATAGGTTGATCGTAGGGAGTAGGGTCCGTGCATTTGAAACTCAGCTATAAAAACATTCAATTGTGGCTATGTGAATTAGAGAGAAATTCCTAGTCTTTTCCCACTGAGAAAAAGAATTTATGTCGTCTGTCTACTTTTGTTCTGTTTATTTTACTCCATTCAGAACCTGTTTGCATCATTAAGTGATCGGTGTCTAGAAAGAAGTTATTTTCATTCTAGATTGGGTTAATTCTCCTCGTATCTTGGAGGCAAATTGCTTTGATCCTAAACAGTTGTAAGGGTATAAATATTACCTTAAAAAAGTGATGTCTGTAACACGCCTAAAGGAGAAACTATTGATTGTAATTTGCAATTTCCTTTTCTATTTCCAAGTCCCTACTCGAACAAGCTTAAGGCAATATATTTCCTTTCATTTTTCTGAATGGACCCCCAATCCACTATTCTCATTGCTAAACCTAATATCCCAAGATTGGATGCCTATGTTTGAACCAATTTCAATTGGTGGCAACAACAACTTCATCTCAATCTAACCCACCTTGGAGTTGTTTACATCCTTACCACCCCGAAGCTTGAAGAAACTGCAGATGAAATGCTGCAACAACAACACTAAAGAATAAAGTGAGAGATGGTCAACTACATCTGCAAAAGTCACATCATTGAATCCTTATCCGACTTTCTTTTCAATTCGTACCAAAAGGTGGACACAATAAAGAAATATGGGACTCACTTCTACACAAGTACAATACAGATTATGCAAGCATTAAGAAATTTCTTATAAGTGATTTTCTTGAATACACTATGATCGGCGATAAACTGACTCTTGATTAAGTTCATGAAATTCAGCATATCGTCAATCAACTTGAGTCTAAAGATAGTAAGATAGATGAGTCCACTATTATAGATACTATTATTGCGAAATTGCCACCTAATTGGAATAACCACTGCAAAAATTTAAAACAAATGAAAGATCTTATGACTTTAGATGAACTTGCTCTCAACCTTCGTACTAAGAAAAAGTTTAGACAAAGTGAAAAGAAAGATGAGCAAATTCAATCTAAGGCTTACATGGTTGAAACTCAAAATCAAGCGACAATTAGTAAATTTAACTTAAATATTAATAAAACTATTGCTAAGAAGAGAAATGTACCTTGTTATTATTGCAAAAAGATGAGACATTTGAAAAGAGAGTGTAGGCGTCTCAAAAAGAAAAATAACACTAAAAAAGGTCTTGAGACGCATGTGACTAAAGAAAATTTTATTGCTATAATTTCTAAAATTTGTGTTATGTGTGATGACTAGACCTAGTGGCTTAATTCTGGGCCTACTAGGCATATATGCAAAAATAGAAGTTAATTTAAAATCTATGAATCTGGTAATAATGAAAATAATTTATTCATAGGTAATCCATCTACCGCTAAAGTTGTAGGGTCAAGAACTATTGTCCTGAAGCTCACTTCTAAGCAATCACTCACCCGCACTAATGGACCTCAGTTGCATGCGCAGCGCCTGGAAGCATGCAGTGCTGCATGCTCCTGGGCGCATACATTTATTTTTTTAATTTTTTTTCAAAAATTTTTCATAAACTTGTTAGCCCAAGTTTATTTAACGTATGTATCAATTTTTATCATTTTTGGAGATTTTTAGATATTTATTTTTTATTTTTAAAAATTAGTGGCATTTTAATAATTTTAAAAATAAATAAATAAATATCTAAAAATAAAAAATAAATATCTAAAATACTCCAAAAATGGTAAAAATTTATACACAGATTAAATACACTTTGGCTAACAAGATTATGAAAAAAATTTAAAATTTTTTTTAAAAAAAATAGGTGTATGCACCCTGGAGAATAAGATCAGTATCCCTCACTAATGTACTTCATGTGTTAAAAAGGGTTATGTTGTAGATGACATGTTTCACTTGAATGTAAATAATGGATCATCTTCTTTTACGTATATTGTTGATTCTTTTTCCTTATGACATGATAGACTAGTGAAGAGATATATTTTTAACCATGATAAAATTATATGATTTTTCATATTTAAAAAAATATATATATATATAATAAAATAAAAATTGATTTGACCATCTAAAATATTAGTAGATGGATGATTCCGTCAAGTTTTATTAAATTCTCTGGCTAGCGTATGTGCTGGAATTGAATTACCAATAAGCGTAATTGCAATTTGCAAGTCCAATTGGGACGGGTACCCTCAATAAATGCATTGCGTCAAAAAGGAGTTGGAATCGAATTCCATGCTCGTGTTAAAAAAAAAAAAACTTATTTTTTTATTTTTTTTTCTTTTATCGTAAACTTGATAATTTCGAAATATTAGTATATAAATCAAATTTTATTACTTTTAGAGATATTTATTTTAAAAAATATATATTTTTTAAACTGAGTACTTTAGTCATTTTCAACCATTAAAAATGGTTAAAATTTCAAAATCTTAAAATTATATATTAAATGCATTTAGATTAACAAATTTATAATAAAGTGAAAAAAAGCAGATGTTGCGGTTTGCAATCCGGCTGGGACGGTATTCTCAATGAATGTCGTAGGTCAGCGAACAGACGGTGGTTCAACCATGACCCACCCTGATGATGATGATTTCAAACACACTTCATTCATTGCTTTCAGAATTATTTATTAACTACAAAATTGAATTTTAAACAAATTAAAATATATATGACCCGCATTTAATGAGTATGAACACATAAAATCAATAGAACAGAATTATCTAATTTCAGAGTTATTAATTTAGAATGATTCTGCGAAATTATTATAACATAGAAGAGATATATATATATTTATAAAAAAAAAAGAAAAAAGAAGAAGAAGCAGCAGCAAAATCGCTGCTCCCTGCAAAAGCAAGAGCTGGAATATTGCAGACAAAACCAAGGGATCTTTCTGTTCCTGGTCGGGAACTTTCGGGAATCCATTTTGCAATGGAATTTCTACATGCAAATACAAAAAGCTTTTTGGACAGCAATCTAAAGGATGGAAAATACATTTCCGCCAAGGGAAAGAAGGTGGCTGTTATTGGAGGCGGAGACACAGGAACTGATTGTATAGGGACAGCTATCCGACATGGATGTACCAATCTTGTTAATCTGGAGCTTCTTCCAAAGCCACCCGAAAAAAGGGCTCCTGAGAACCCATGGCCGCAGTGGCCTCGCATATTCTGTGTGGACTATGGTCACCAAGAAGCTGCAGCTAAAATGGGAAAGGACCCCAGATCTTATGAAGTCCTGACCAAGAGGTTTGTGGGAGATGAAAATGGTACAGTCAAGGGACTTGAGTTCGTCCGAGTACACTGGGAGAAGGATGCCAGTGGTAAGTTTCAGCTTCAGGAAGTCGAAGGAAGTGAGGAGTTCATCGAGGCTGATCTAGTGCTCTTAGCAATGGGTTTCCTTGGTCCAGAGCCGACTGTTGCGGAGAAGCTGGGAGTGGAGAGGGACAACCGCTCAAACTTCAAAGCTGAGTATGGTCGTTTCTCCACCAATGTCGATGGTGTCTTTGCTGCTGGAGACTGCCGGCGTGGACAGTCTCTGGTTGTGTGGGCCATTGCCGAGGGTAGGCAAGCAGCTTCCCAGGTAGACAAGTATTTGATGGAAGAACGTTTAAATGGAGCAGCCACTCATGCTATTGATGGGAAGAAGAACCACAAGCACAATGTACTGCTCAACAGAGGACGGGAAGGATTGGTTGGTGGTGCACATGGATAAATGCAGCAGAAAAATACTATGTCATAGAAAAGATTGAGCTACTAGCTAGTGGTGCCTGCCGGAAATTGGAAGCAGTGCCGAGTTGTCGCGGGCATTGATCTGTGCCAATTGCAGGTACTCGGGGTCGGCGGCAGATTCTAGCTATCGCTCGGCAAGCTGGTGCCGTATATATTGTTCAGACGGGGATGTTGGGGAAGCTCCGGCGTTTGCTGGAAGAAGATCTTGGAAGGAAAGGTTTCGGGCTAGTAGCTGAGAAAATGAGAGCAAGCAAGAGCCTGCAGAAACGAGGCTTTCTTGCCCAACAAGAAAGCGTCAGAGAATACGGCTCTGTCCTTGGCACTCTGCGCCACTAGTTCTGGTTCCGCGGATACGTGAGTTCCGCGGCAGTGAAATCCCCTGCCAATGCAGTTCCGCGGCAACGCTTTTCTGCGGCGACGAAGTTCCGCGGGAACGCTTTTCCGCGGCGACGAAGTTCCGCGGGAACGCTCACAGCTGAACTACCTCCGAGTCGCCTATAAATAGAGGCCCTTGCCCTTTCATTCGGGGCACAACGAAAACAACGAAGACGAGAAAGAGAGATCTCCCGCGCTGAAGAGAGAATCGTGAGTTCTACATTTTTTTTTTAGTTAAAAAAAAAAGGAAAAAAAAAGAGGAGAGTTTCTTTCTTGTATATTATATATATAAATATATATATACATATATATATTATTTTCAAAAAAACTACTTTTCCCAACGTGGATACTCCCCGACTGGCGGGTTGAATTGACACACGGGTTAAGTATATTTTCTCTTTTAAAAATAAAATAAAAATATATATGTGTATATTATATATATATATATATACATATATATTATTTTCAAAAACTACTTTTCCCAACGTGGATACTCCCCGACTGGCGGGTTGAATTGACACACGGGTTAAGTATATTTTCTCTTTTAAAAAAAATAATAAAAATAAATAAATATATATATGTGTATATTATATATATATATCTATATATACATATGTATATTATTTTCAAAAAAACTACTTTTCCCAACGTGGATACTCCCCGACTGGCGGGTTGAATTGACACACGGGTTAAGTATATTTTCTCTTTTAAAAATAAAATAAAAATATATATGTGTATATTATATATATATAAATATATATATATATACATATATATTATTTTCGAAAACTACTTTTCCCAACGTGGATACTCCCCGACTGGCGGGTTGAATTGACACACGGGTTAAGTATATTTTCTCCTTCAAAAATAAAAATAAATATATGAGTAATTTCTATGTATAAAAATATATCAAATTATACATATATATTAAAAGGCTTCCAAAAATACATATATATGTATTAAAAGACATTCAAAAATTAAGATTTTGTTTTCTAAAATTATAGAGACGTCCCGCGGGCGTAAAAAAATTAAGATTTTGATTTCTAAAAATACATAGACGTCCCGCGGGCGTTCAAAAATTAAGATTTTGATTTCTAAAATTATATATACGTCCCGCGGGCGTCCAAAAATCATTATTTTGATTTCTAAAATTACATAGAGGTCCCGCGGGCATCCAAAAATTAAGATTTTAATTTTTAAAATTACATAGACGTCCCGCGGGCGTTCAAAAATTAAGATTTTGATTTCTAAAAATATATAGACGTCCCGCGGGTGTCCAAAAATTAAGATTTTGATTTCTAAAAATACATAGACGTCCCGCGGGCGTTCAAAAATTAAGATTTTGTTTTCTAAAATTATAGAGACGTCCCGCGGGCGTCCAAAAATTAAGATTTTGATTTCTAAAAATACGTCCCGCGGGCGTTCAAAAATGAAGATTTTGATTTCTAAAAATACATAGACGTCTCGCGGGCGTTCAAAAATTAAGATTTTGTTTTCTAAAATTATAGAGACGTCCCGCGGGTAACCAAAAATTAAGATTTTGATTTCTAAAAATACATAGACGTCCCGCGGGCGTTCAAAAATTAAGATTTTGATTTCTAAAATTATATATACGTCCCGCGGGCGTCCAAAAATCATTATTTTGATTTCTAAAAATTATATATACGTCCCGCGGGCATCAAAAAATTAAGATTTTTATTTTTAAAATTACATAGATGTCCCGCGGGCATCCAAAAATTAAGATTTTGATTTCTAAAATTATATAGATGTCCCGCAGGCATCTAAAAATTAAGATTTTGATTTCTAAAAATACATAGACGTCCCGCGGGCGTTCAAAAATTAAGATTTTGTTTTCTAAAATTATAGAGACGTCCCGCGGGAGTTCAAAAATTAAGATTTTGATTTCTAAAAATACATAGACGTCCCGCAGGCGTTCAAAAATTAAGATTTTGATTTTTAAAATTATATAGACGTCCCGCGGGCGTCCAAAAATCATTATTTTGATTTCTAAAATTACATAGACATCCCGCGGGCGTCCAAAAATTAAGATTTTGATTTTTAAAATTACATAGATGTCCCGCGGACACCCAAAAATTAAGATTTTGATTTCTAAAAATATATAGACGTCCCGCGGGTGTCCGAAAATTAAGATTTTGATTTCTAAAAATACATAGACGTCCCGCGGGCGTTCAAAAATTAAGATTTTGTTTTCTAAAATAATAGAGACGTCCCGCGGGCGTCCAAAAATTAAGATTTTGATTTCTAAAAATACATAGACGTCCCGCGGGCGTTCAAAAATTAAGATTTTGATTTCGGAAATTATATAGACGTCCCGCGGGCGTCCAAAAATCATTATTTTGATTTCTAAAATTACATAGATGTCCCGCGGGCATCCAAAAAATAAGATTTTGATTTTTAAAATTACATAGATGTCCCGCGGACACCCAAAAATTAAGATTTTGATTTCTAAAAATATATAGACGTCCCGCGGGCGTTCAAAAATTAAGATTTTGATTTCTAAAAATTATATATACGTCCCGCGGGCATCCAAAAATTAAGATTTTTATTTTTAAAATTACATAGATGTCCCGCGGGCATCCAAAAATTAAGATTTTGATTTCTAAAATTATATAGATGTCCCGCGGGCATCTAAAAATTATATAGATGTCCCGCGGGCATCCAAAAATTAAGATTTTGTTTTCTGAAATTATATAGATGACCCGCGGGCATCTAAAAATTAAGATTTTATTTTCTAAAATTATATAGATATCCCGCAGGCATCCAACAATTAAGATTTTGATTTCTAAAATTATATAGATGTCCCGCGGGCATCCAAAAATTAAGATTTTGATTTCTAAAAATATATATGCCCCGCGGGCATCTAAAAATTAATACTTTGGTTTTCTAAAATTATATAGATGTCCCGCGGGCCTCCAAAAATGAATATTTTATTTTCCAAAAATATATATGTCTCGCGGATCTTCAAAAATATATATATATTTGTCCCGCGGGCCCAAAAAAATATATATATATTTTATATACACATACATCTTAGAAGACTTTCAAAAATATATATATATAATTATGTATTTCTCCCCGAGTAAATACTCTCCGGGAAGTGAGCTAAGTTGATACACGGGTGAATGACCTCTTTGCTCAGATCCGAGCCTTAATAGACCTAAAACCTCCAGTAAGCCCAAGACGGCTCAAAAACCTTCCTACAAACCCACTTGGGTCCAAAATTCCTCAACAAGCCATTTGGGCTCAAGACCCTAAAAAAAAAAAAAAGCCCAAGATAGCTCCAAACTCTCAAAAAAAAAAAAAAAAAAAGCCCGAGATGGCTCAAAAATCTCCAATAAGCCAACCCGACCCCAAAATTCTTCAACCTGAGCCTTAATAGGCCTAGAACCTCCAGCAAGCCCAAGATGACTTAAAATCCTTCAACAAGTCCTCTTGAGCCAAAATCCCTCAACCTCCTCAAATGGTCAAAGTTGACCCAAAAATACTTTAAAAATCGGTTAATCCATTTCTTGGTAAAACCACCCAATTATTCAATCCAGAGACTGAATGCGGGAGACGCTGGTTTCTTATATAGAAGCTGAAAGCGGGACACGCTGGTCTGCTGTGTAAATCCAGAAGCTAAGAGCGCACTTAGTTTGCTGTGTAGGGTCACTGGTGTAGCCGACGGGCCCCTCACTAGTTCCCAAACCGAGTCATCGCTGGTCGACGGGCTAAGCGTAAACTCACATTTAAGTCATGGGGCGTGGCGTCGTGTACCTCATATTCAAGTCATGGCGCGTGGCGTCGTGTACCTCATATTCAAGTCATGGCGCGTGGCGTCGTGTACCTCATATTTAAGTCATGGCGCGTGGCGTCATGTACCTCATATTTAAGACATGGCGCGTGGCGTCATATACCTCACATTCGAGTCACGGCGCGGGGCGAAGTGTACTCACTTATTTTTATATTTTTGTCAGACACGATTTTTCGTGCACTTGTAAAGACGTAGAAGGATCTTCTACGCACTTTATTATTATTAAGCATTTTTTTTATGGACCATTGTATTCAGCTCTTTTAATCAAGGGTTTTCTCGTTAGAGATGTAAAATCAGAATGTGGAACACAATGCAAAACATTTCTGTGATGTACTTTTCGGACTCGGTTAAAGAATTGGATGCTTTAAAATTTTGTTGGGAAATTAATTAAGCATTTATTCTCAAAGCCGCAGGGAAACAATTTTATCTTTAACCAAGTTTATGATATGATTTTTCACGAGGCCGGAACAAAAGGTCATATTAATTTTAGAAGTATGGATACTATGATGAAATTAGAATTAATTCCTAGATCCTTAAATGAATCTTCTGACAAATATAAAGTTTGTGTTCAAACTAAAATTACTAAAAAGTCATTTCAAAAGATAGAAAGAAATTCAGAATTATTGGGTTTAATTCATTTATGATATATGTCATATGGAAAAAAACTTAACAAGAGATGGTAAAAGATATTTTATAACATTAGTGCATTTGACAATTTACAAAAGTTGTCAAATTAAAACTTTTCAATCTAAAATTTCTCTCTCCATAATTATCCTTTTTTTAATTATTTTTTCACACTTCATTTCTAAACAACTATCAATACAACTAACCTATTTATTTTAAATTTATTCTTCTTATTCCTCATTATTACCCCTACCATATCACATTATAATTTAACAACTTTTACATAAAAAAATTTTCATCAAAATTTTTATAACTTTTCAAATATACCCTTATAAATGATTTTAGTAAATATATCTATATTTATTTGCTAAGAACTAAAGATGAAACCTTAAAAAAATTCAAATCTTATAAGGCTGAAGTTGAAAATCAACTTGATAAAACCATTAAATCTCTAAAATTAGATAGAGGTGGTGAATATTTATCAAGTGAATTTAATGATTTTTATGAAAATGTTAGCATAATTCACCAAGTAACAATCCCTTATACATTTCAACAGAATGGAACTACAAAAAAAATAGAACTTTGGTCGAGATGGTAAATTTAACGTTAATAAATGCATACCTAAGTAAAGATTGGTGGGGTGAAACTTCATTCATAGTTTATCACATTCTTAACAGAGTTCCACATAAGAAAATAAAAATTATTCCTTATGAATTATGGAAAAATAAGACACTTAATCTTAAATATTTAATATTTGGGACTATAGAGCCTTAATAAGGTTGTCTGATCCTAAAAGACTTAAATTAGGATAAAGAGGAATAAAATACATGTTTTTTGATTATCCAATAAAAAATAAAGCCTATATATTTGTAGTGGTAGAGTCTAATAGTCCAATTCAATAAAATATAATTATTGAATTCAGAAATGTTGATTTTTATGAAAATACTTATAAATCTATTCTTAAGGTTTGTGATAATGACGAAGTTTCTTCTTCTCAACTATAGATAAATCTATAAGTAATGATTCTATATCTGCAGATAAACCTATAGAAGATGATAATGATAATATGAGAAGAAACAAAAGAGTTAGAAAAGATAATTATAATTACTTTGGTCTTGGTTTTCAGCTATACTTAGTAGAATGATCTAAAGATAATATAAATGAGGAACGTATGATTTTTTTTCATACCGAAGGGAATCCAATTACCTACGAAGAGGTTATGAAATCTCTAGATGTATCATACTGGAAAGAAGTGACACAAGATGAAATAAATTCAATAATAGAAAATGAAACTTGGAAGTTAGTTGATTTACCATTAGGATCTAAACCTATAAGTTATAAATAAATTTTTAAAAAGAAATTAAAATTTGATGGCTCAATTGATAAATTTAAAGCTAAATTAGTAGTTAAAGTATTTAGACGAAAGAAAGGTATAGATTTTTTTGACACCTATAACCCAGTAGCTAGAATTTCAACCATTAGATTATAAATGGCCATAGCTTCTATCCATCACCTTGAAGTTCACCAAATGAATGTAAAAACTGTATTTCTAAATAGAAATTTAGATAAATAAATATACATGGAACAACCTAAAGGATTTTTAATGTCTGAACAAGAAAAGAAAGTTTGCAAACTAATAAAATTCTTATATAATTTAAAACAGGCACCTAAGCAATGACATAAAAAATTTGATCAAGTCGTGTTCTTGAATGGGTTTAAATTAAACCAATCAGACAAATGTACTTACAACAAATTTACAACAAATAGAGGTGTTTTTATTTGTTTGTATATGAATGATATGCTAGTTTTTGGTATTAACATTGATATTATTGAAGAAACAAAAAAATTTCTATCAATTAATTTTAATATAAAAGATATGGGCAAAGCTGATGTTATTTTTGGCATTAGGATTATCAGATATGTTAATGCATTTTCTCTTTCTCAATCACATTTTATTGAAAAGATACTCAAGCTGTTTAACCATTTTGATGCAGGTGTAGCCTCAACTCCCTTTGATCCCAATATTAAATTATATAAAAATGATGAAAGATGTGTAGCTTAGCTTGAGCACGCCAAAGTGATTAGAAGTTTGATGTATGCTATGTATCGTACTCGACCAAATATTGCTTATATTATGGGTGTACTTAGCAGGTTCACTAATAATCCAAGCTATACACATTGGAATGCAATTTATAGGGTATTAAAAAATTTGAAAAGAACCATTGGTTATGAATTACATTTTGGTGGCAAACCCACTATATTAGAAGGGTACAATGACGCAAGTTGGATTTTAGATACTGAGGAATCGACGTCTACCAGTAGTTGAATTTTTACCCTTTGGGGAGCTCTTATTTCTTGGGCTTCCAAAAAGCAAACCTGAATTACACATTTTACTATAGAATCCAAGTTCCTTGCCTTGGCTGTAGTGGGGAAAGAGGCAGAATAGCTTAGAAATTTATTAATTAAAATTCTCATTTGACCTAAGCCAGTGCATCCTATTTATTTACATTGCGACAACGAAGCAACTCTGTCAAGAGCATACAATAAGACTTATAATAGTAAGTTGAGACATATTACATTGATGAACAACTATGTAAGGCGATGGTCTAATATGACATGGTAAATATTAATTTTGTAAGATGAAGTGAAAACATAACAGACCCACTTACAAAAGGCCTTACCCGAGAAGTAGTCTAGAAAACAGTGAGAGAGATGAGACTTAAATCGACACATAATGAGTTGCGATGACTAAACCTCAACTCTAACATTGTAGCCCCGATCTAGAATTCAATTAACAAAGTAAGTTATTATGCAACTTGCAAGCACTAGTTATATTTATTTATTTATTTTTGCATCCCGAGAGCAGTACTTGGTTCTTATAATATGTTTATGAGTTAAGTGTATATATTCTTAACTGATACAAAACTATTAAGTTGAAATATTTAATTACAGGGTACTCTAAATAGATCCACCTATATGAATGTTGGAAGTAAAGCCATTTCTATTTCCAAAGTGTGTAAGTTTGCTCTAAGGTGCTCATGAAACTGGGATACTAACACATGGTCATAACGTGTCATCTTGTAAATACTTTTGAAATCTTGTATATGAAATATGTCTGATCTATCAAATGGGGTCAGTAGTTCAAAACCCCGACTACTATACACCTCAATAGATCCTGACATATTCTTACTAAATGAAAGTTCAAGTCTACCCAACACCTTTAACTATGTATGAGATTTCTTAAGCTTGAATGGAGTTGATTTTAATTTTGAAAATGGTGGAGAATGTTGGGAGATTTTCAAAATAAATATTTAATAAATTTAAATAAGTTATTTGAATTTTTGTATAGTATTTATAAGAATATTATACTTGGATGAAGGCTCTGTTTTTTATTTTATTTCGGTTCAGTCAATTTGCATGTATGGTATTATAAAAGGCTTGGTTTTGTATTTCTGGATGCATGGAACCTCTTTTCCTTGGCATGAAGATTGACTTTTTCATGGATTTCTCTTCTAGCTTCACGCACAACAATGGTTTTGCATAGGACTCAACTTATGTTAATGGTGCGATCTATTTTTTTTACCACATTATATAACTTCTAGCGCATGAATAGGTTGACCATAGGGATTAGGGTCCGTGCATTTGAAACTTAGCTATAAAAACATTCAACTGTGGCTACATGAATTAGAGAGAAATTCCTAGTCTTTTCCACTGAGAAAAAGAATTTACACTGTCTATATACTTTCATTCTATTTATTTTACTTCATTCAGAACCTGTTTACAGCATTAAGTGATCAGTGTCTAAAAAGGAGGTTGTTTTCATTCTAAATTGGGTTAATTCTCTTTGTATCATGCGGCAAAATTGATTTAACCCTAAATAACCATGATGGTGCAAATATTGTCATAAAGAAAGTGACGTCTGTAACATGCCTAGAGGAAAACTCTATTTATTGTAGTTTGCAATTTTTCCACTTTCCTTATTTTTTTCTTTTCTGTTTCCAAGTCCCTGCATAACATCCCTGTGGGCCAACTTGTATCCCAATTTTACTCTATAATGTCCATCTTAATAGAACCATCTTCTTCCCTACTAGAATTGGGATACCCTTGATTAGCTTCTATCCAAACTCTCAAGTAGCTTTTTTCATTCCAAACACCTTTCTCCATATCCGGAAACTGTTCAACTTTGGGATTGTCATTTATGTCTTTAAGAAGGGAGCCAACTTTTATAATGTGTTCTCTAGCCCAAAGATCTGTGAAGAAATTCATCATCTTTAATTCCATTTCCCACCATCCACCTGCATCCCATTAACAATAGTGGAATTGTTTAAGCAATGCATCCCCAAGTATATGAGCATTTTTTTCTTACCTTGCAATCTTGAATTTCACCCGTAGGAAAGTATTTTAATTTGAGAATTCTGAAGCAGATGGTATCTTAAACTGTAATTGATGATCTGTTCAGTGACAGTAGAAGCAGATTAGTCTATACATCAAAATTCAAATCACTGCACACGGCAGATAACTAAAGGACAAATTAATTAATGGGAATTGAATTTTCATGGAATCTTCTTAATTTTATGAACAATAATCTAACCAATGTATTTAGAAGTACTCGTTTGTTCAAATACAAATGTTTGGTTAGAATGACAACAGTTTTGTGTCTAGCCATAAAATTAAAATCGTTTTTTAAAAAATCATTAAAATAATTTAGTAATAGTATCCAAATTTTATAAAGAGCAAGTATTTTTAAACATACTAATAGGATCGAACCATTCTATTGCATCACCACTTCATACATCAAAAAAATTAAGGATCTGAATTAGGAAACAAATTTTATTTTTTAGAATACGATTTACATATTCTTCCTATGGCAATTGTTGTACTTCTCCTCAACATTATCAATGTGTATAGACAATTATTATTTTTCATCTATTACTCCCTGGTCAAGGGTCGTAATACTCAAAAACAGCGAGCATGGTCTGCACAAGGTCGAAGACTGAAGACGAAGGTGAGATTCGTGGCTTCCAGCTACAGTGTGGACCGAAAGCTACTGAAATAGTCGCCCATTAGCAAAAATTCGTTAGAAGCAAGGGACGTTTCACATTTGGTAAATGCGACATAGTATGATAAATGATGGGAATGCGGATTTCAAGAATAGGCATCCATCAAATAATAACCATATTTTTTACTCTTATTCTTATATTTTAATTATTTTTTCTACCAATTACTCCCCATCGAATCTATTTATTTCAACTTTATCCTTGCTATTTTTTATTAACCACTCAATTCTCAAAAAATTCCTTTTTACTACCATCACATCATAGATGAATATGCGGAGTATCTAGCTAATATATATATACATAGAAAATTGATCTAGTGCATGTGATTGCGCTGTGAGGTCTATACAAAATGAGTCCTACTTGATCATAAATAAAACATCTTTTCTATTCATTGTATTCAAAATTATTTACTTGATCTGCACACCAATTATCATCCAAATCAAACATCATAAAAATGGTGCAAAATTATTTCAACATCTAAATCGTCTAAAGTATGTTTTTTATATATAAATGATTATATGATGTATTATTATATTTTAATACACATTGGGCTTATTTTGCAGTGGACTACACTGTAATTATGGTGTTGTCCATCTACATATGTGCATATCTCCCTATGCACATGAATTGCACATAATTACTGTGTAATCTATTGCAAAATGAGCAACATGTGTATTAAAATATAATGATACATTAGATAATCATTTATCTATATAAAAATCATATTTTAAATAATTTAGATATTGTAAACACAAATTTGAAATTGACATTTATATTAAACTATTTTATTATATTAATTTTGTACTATTTAAAAATAGAGCCCATACACATGTTTGATTTAGATAAAAATTAGTATGCTATTAAAGTAAATAGTTTTAAATGCAACAAATGAGGTAGATGTTAATTTAATGATCAAGTGGATCCCTTTTTTGTAGGTCTGTTACATTTATTTAAATATATTAATACTTTATATAATCATTTATCCATATATAAATTATATTTTAGATACATGTTGAAAACAACTTTAAAATTATTATTTACATAAGTTATTTTATTACGTTAATTTTGTATCGAAGAGGCCCATATGCATATCCAATTTGGATAAAATTTCATATGCTAATAAATAAACAATTCTAAATACCATGAGTGGAAGACATGATAATTTTATAACCATGTGGAACCTATTTTGAGCCAATTACACCGTAATTTACTGATGCAAGTAGCTACATTGTAATATTATATATATATATATATATGTGAGAATAACTTAGGTAGATCTGGTCCTACTAATGTACTTCAATGGGATGTTTGCTTTGGGCTCCATCTTGATTATTTTCTTAAATCTAATTTGTTTATTATATTTAATGTTATTTATTTTATTTAAATATCAAAAATCATATCAATCAGAGTTATGTATGGGTCACATTTTCTAAAAATATATAACAAGGTGTAATATACTTATGATGAATATTTTAGATGGTGATAAATCTCAAAATTTTCATTTAATTTCATATTAAATTCATATCGTTAAACATTAAGATGTTAATTAAATGCATGTTTTAAGTGAAATTTCGTAAAAATTACATTTTTCATAAAATCTCTAATTTTGCTATAAAACGGGTCATTTTGAAACATTCTTAAAAATATAAAATTATGACTCAAATCCCCTAGAAAATTTTAACATTGAAATATGTATTCACGTATTAATATAATTTGGACAAATTTATAGAATGATTTGTTGAGATTATTGATCATGTGCTTATCGAATAGAATGGTTAATTTGATTTTGATGATTAACAAATAATTGAAATATCATTAAAAAGGATCTAACACATTTGTCTAAGTGTTCTCAGATGTTTTGTCTCTAATTATGTATATAAAAATGAAAAGGCGAAGAACTTTAAGTTTCAAGCGTTCAAACTTTGTAAATTGCAAGTTCAGCAAGTGAAGTCTCAGCCCAAGTCGACTTCGCTTGCGACTTGGGTGAAGTCCCAGCCCAAGTCGACTTCGCCTGCGACTTCAGACAAAACAGCGAAGTGAAGTCGCATCCCAAGTCGACCTCACAAATCCGAAGTCGACTTCACTCAGCCCAAGTCGACTTCACCTGCGACTTCAAGGCCAGAATTTTGGACAGAGTGTTGACGGCGAGCTTTTACAAAACGAAGTCGCACCCCAGGTCGACTTTGTTGGAAACAATGTTCAAAATAATCTAAATTGACCAAAGCCTGAGTTTTGATGATTAACAAGAACTTATTTGAGTATATAAAGAGTACTAACATGTTTGACAAATGTTTAAGGAAAGCAAAGAAGTCAAGTCGATCTCCAAGTCGACTTGGACTTCGACTTGGGCGAAGTCGATCCCAAAGTCGACTCAAATATCGACTTGAGAATGAATCCCAAAAGGCAACAGGTGAAGTCGCAGATCAAGTCGACTCCACTTGCGACTTGGGAAGTCAAGTCGCAGACGAAGTCGACTCCAGCATCGACTTGGAGTATCCAGAATTGAAAAGTGAAAACGAGCAAGTGAAGTCGCAGGTCAAGTCGACTCCACTTGCGACTTGGGAAGTCAAGTCGCAGACGAAGTCGACTCCAGAATCGACTTGGGGTATCCAGAGTTGAAAACTGGAAACGAGCATAACGAAGTCGCAAACGAAGTCGACTCCATGTGCGACTTAGGCGAAGTCGCAGGCAAGGTCGACTCCAACTTCGACTTGAGAAGTTTTGAAGTTCAAGATGAAGATTCAAGCATATCCAAGACATCCATTCAAAGTGTCTCACATACAAATGAACTTCAAAGACTATTCTTAAAGTTTCTTGAAGATCAAAAGTTGAGATTCATATTCAAAGATCAAATCAAGTCTATCAAGTCCAAAGATAAGTTTCAAGCTCATTCCAAATGAAGTAATACCCAAGTCATGAAGACCAATTTTATAAAGTAAAAAGCAGTTCAAGAGGATCAAGATGTTTTTGCAAAAGACCAAGCCAAGTCGCAACCCAAGTCGACTCCAGGATCGACTTGAGTTGAAGACTGAAGGCCAAGTTGACCCAGACTCGGACTTGGAACTCTGAAGAACTGGAGTCGCACACGAGGTCGACTCCAGGTGCGACTTGGAAGCCAAGTCGCAGGCCAAGTCGACTCCACATGCGACTTGGGTCACAACGGTCGGAATTTATTTGAACGTTGGCGCATTAAATACGCGCCACCTACCCTCTAACGTTCGGATTCCCTCCAAAGTTATAAATAGCATTCAAGTTGGACGAAGGGAGGAGCGGAGAATCATTAAGTGTGCCTAACTACTACATTCAAGAGCTAAAAAGAGATCAAGCCACTCAAAGTAGAAGAACTCCACTTCAAACTGCAAGAGCGTCATTTCAGAATCTTCAAAGCCAACTCTTCAAGTTCTTCTCTGCGCCGAATTGCTGCTACACATCTGTAAAGTGTAGTTTTCTTATTCTTTCTGTTATATGTGTTGAACTTGATCTAGTTTGAGGAACTAGGATCAAGTATATGCTAAGTAGTGTGTGATTGGAGTGTGACTCATCACCTACTTGTGCAGTGTTTTGTTGATGCCACCTAGAGCTGGAATCTAGAAGAGAGCGGTGGCTCTAATTGTATTGAGAGAATACAATAGTGGAACCCAAGTCACAAGAAGTGTGAGCTTGGAAGAGTGGAGTAGGGAGGTTGCCCGAACCACTATAAAAACCTTGCGTGTTTGGTTTATTTATCTGCTCTTTACATTATACTACCTTTCATTACGATTCTTCATTAAGGGGACTGGATTAATCCGGGGTTAAGTTTCTGTTTAAGTCATAAATTTTTAAATACCCAATTCACCCCTCCCCTCTTGGGTTTTTGCCATTAACTCGGGACCAACAAGTGGTATCAGAGCAGGTCTTTGAGTTTACCAAAGAGATCTTATTGAAATGGCATCCCAATCTACTTCCGTTCCCGCATTTGCTGAAGGCCAATCCTTTACAAGGCCACCATTGTTTGATGGGAACAATTTTGGATATTGGAAGCTTCGTATGAAGCAACTCATCATGGCTACCGATATGGACTCTTGGATTGCTATCCAAGATGGAGTAATATTGCCTACCGATGAACGAGCTTCCAAATGGACCGATGAGGAAGTAAGAATAGTGAAGAGCAATGCCAAAGCTATGAACTCCTTATTTTGTGCTCTCACTGCTTCCGAGTATGATAGAGTATCCTCTTGCTTAACTGCCAAAGAGATATGGGATACACTAACCTCTATCTACGAAGGAACTTCTCAAGTCCAAGGGACGAGAAGGAATATTTTGATTGGAGAACTAGAGAACTTTAGAATGCTAGAAACAGAAAATATTTCTGAAATGTTTGCTAGATTCTCTAAGATTACTAATGCTTTAAAAGGTCTTGGAAAAGCAATATCTGAATCTGAGCAGGTCATGAAGATTTTAAGAGCTCTACCCGAATCTTGGACCCCAAAAATCACTGCAATAGAAGAGGCCAAGGATCTTAACACATTAAAGCTTGAAGACTTAATTAGCTCTCTCATGTCACATGAGCTAATCAAGAGAAGAAATGAAGATCAACACAGGGGCAAAAGAGCAATTGCCTTAAAAGCTGCACATGACACCGATGACACATCTTCTTCTCAAAATGACGGCGAGATTGCTCTACTCACAAAACGATTCAGAAAATTTGTGAGGAAAGGCAAAAATTTCAGAAGCTTCAAAGAAAGAACTCCCCGAGAGAAGAAGAAAGAATCAACCAAGTGCTACCGATGCGGCGGTTCGGGACATATGCAAGCCCAATGTCCAACTCCCGAAGAAAACAAGGCAAAAGAACAAAGAAAGGATCGAGGGAACAATAGTAGATTCCAGAAATACAAAGGAAGAGGCATGTACGTGAATGATGAAGAATCTACGACAAGTAGCTCCTCAACCGACGACATAAAGGCGGAAGAATGTGCAAGAATTTGTTGCATGGCACAAATCGAGCAAAGAGAACAAATTACCTCAACAAAAGACACAAACAATGAAGAGGTAAGCTCTAAACTTTCTCTTTCTGAATCAAGTTATTCTTCCTTTCAAGAATGCCTCAAATGTACTGAATTAGATGAGCTACAAACTGCATATGATTCTTTATATGAAGAAATGAAGAAATTAGGAAGCAAGTTTACAATCAAGAAAAGACAATGTGATGCAACTATAATTGTAAATGGTAAACTTGCAGAAAGATTGGACAAATTGAAAGATGAGAATGATCTGCTGAAAAAGGAGAACAAATCATTAAATGAATCATTAGCTAAGTTCTCTAATCCAGGGGAAAGTGTCAAAATGTTTTTGAATATGACTTCCCAAACACATAAAAGAGGTCTTGGATATCATACATTTGAGCAAGGAGAAAGTAGCAAAACAAATGTGCAAATACTTGAGAAATATCAAACTAAAACTGCACCTATATACAAGCCACAAAAGAAAAATTTTAAGTGGATTAGAAGACCAACTATCGAACCATTGCATACTTGGAGGCCTACTCCAAGATTATCTATGGCTTGTAATTTCTGCAATAAATTGGGACATAAGACTTACAAATGTAATTTTAAGAAATTATATGACCATGGTGCAAAATTAGTTTGGGTTCCAAGGAACACAAGATTTGGGCTTTCCAAATTAGAGCAACAAAGATTAATATATATTACTAACCCAAATGGACCCATAAAATGGGTACCAAGGAGATAAGAATTACTTGCTTATTTTTTTTCAGATATGCTTTAAGGCAAAGGCAAATAATGAATGGTTCATGGATAGCGGTTGCTCAAGGCACATGACCGGTGAAAGAAGCTTATTTTATAAACTTAAGCCTTGCAACGATGGAATGGTTGCCTTTGGAAATAATGAAAAAGGTAAAATTAAAGGTAAAGGAAATATACGTAGTATTTCAAATGCATGCATGGAAGATGTTTTGTTTGTTGAAGGACTCAAACACAATTTAATGAGCATTAGTCAATTATGTGACAAAGGATACAAAGTTGTGTTTGAATCATCTATATGTAATGTATTTGATGGAGAGCATATCATGTTTAGTGGTAAAAGACATGGAAATGTATATTTGGTTTCACTTGATGAATTGAATGGTCAATGTCTAATGGCCATTGATAATGATCCATGGGTTTGGCATAAAAGGCTTGGACATATAAACATAGGAAACATAAAAACCCTATGGAAAAAGAGTTTGGTAGAAGGATTACCAAGATTGAAATATGACAAGGACAAGATTTGTAAGGCATGTCAATTAGCAAAACAACCCAAAATGCCTTTCTCTACCAAAAAGGAAATTTCCACCACCAAGCCACTTGAATTGCTACACATGGATCTATACGGGCCATCCGACATTCTAACCATTGGTGGAAAGAAATATGTATTTGTCATAGTTGATGATTTTTCAAGATTCACATGGATAATTCTCTTAGCTAGTAAAGATGAAGCCTTCTCTATGTTTGCAACTTTTGTAAATTTGGTGCAAAATGAAAAACAAAGTACTATTGTGACCATAAGAAGCGATCATGGTGGCGAATTCGAAAACAAACGATTCATGGAATTTTGCAATGAAAAAGGAATTCACCATACATTTTCTGCACCAAGAACTCCACAACAAAATGGAGTAGTAGAAAGGAAAAATAGAACTATACAAGAGATGGCTAGAACTATGCTAAATGAGAGCAATCTATCCAAGAAATTTTGGGGTGAAGCTGTAAGTACAGCTTGTCATGTATTGAACCGTGTCACCATTCGAGCAATCTTGAAAAAGACCCCATATGAACTATGGAAAGGAAGAAAGCCAAATATTTCTTATTTTCATGCTTTTGGATGTACATGTTATGTTTTGAATAATGGAAAAACTAACTTGGGAAAGTTAGATGCTAAAAGTGATGAGGCTATATTTCTTGGATATTCATCAAATAGCAAAGCATATAGAGTTTTCAATAAACGAAACCAAGTTGTTGAAGAATCCATACATGTTGTATTTGATGAAATTGACCAAACTCCGAGAAAGGAGGATGAACTAAGTGATGCAGATGAGACAAAAAGCAAAGAACAACCAAAGGAACTCGAGCTCAAGCCAGAAAATCCAGAGGAGGAAGAGGTAAGTGAAGGTAATGATTCTTACAAACCTCCAACTGATTTAAAGTTCAAAAATGCCCATCCAATTGAGCAAGTTATTGGAAATGTATATGAAGGAGTGAAAACTAGAAGATCAAAACAAAATGTTTATGGTGAATATGCCTTTGTATCTAAAATTGAACCAAATACCATTGAACAAGCTCTCAATGATGAAAATTGGGTGATTGCAATGCAAGAAGAGCTAAACCAATTCGAAAGGAACAATGTATGGCACTTAGTTCCTAGACCAAATAATCACACTATCATTGGTACCAAATGGGTTTTTAGGAACAAATTAGATGAAAGCGGGCTTGTAATTAGAAACAAGGCCAGATTAGTAGCCAAAGGGTATTCCCAAGAAGAAGGAATTGATTTTGAAGAATCATATGCACCCGTGGCTAGATTAGAAGCCATACGTATTCTATTAGCATTTGCTTCTCATATGAGTTTCAAATTGTTTCAAATGGATGTAAAAAGCGCATTTTTGAATGGGTACTTGAATGAAGAAGTATACGTTGAACAACCCCCTGGTTTTGAAGAAAAGGATCAATCAAAGTTTGTTTATAAATTAACCAAAGCGTTATATGGACTAAAACAAGCACCAAGAGCTTGGTATGAAAGGTTAAATAGTTTCTTGATTGATCATGAGTTTCAAAGAGGGAAAGTAGACACTACTTTGTTCATTAAGTACAAAAATAAAAATATTTTGATTGTACAAATTTATGTGGATGACATAATATTTGGTGCTACTGACGAAAAACTTTGTCAAGAGTTTTCTAAGATAATGCAGAGCGAATTCGAAATGAGCATGATGGGAGAATTAAATTTCTTCCTTGGACTGCAAATCAAGCAACAAAGTGAAGGAATATTTTTGAACCAGTCCAAGTATGTCAAAGAAATGCTCAAGAAATTCGGAATGCAGAATAGCAAAGGGGCAAACACTCCAATGAGCTCTACAATCAAGATCGACACGGACGAAAACGGTAAAAGTATCGATCAAAAGCTCTATAGAAGCATGATTGGATCCTTGTTATATTTAACTGCTTCTAGACCCGATATCTTATTCAGTGTTTGTATGTGCTCTAGGTTTCAAGCATGTCCCAAAGAATCACATTTACTTGCTGTAAAAAGAATTTTTAAATATCTGATAAAAACTACAAACCTTGGACTATGGTATCCAAAGGGGTCAACCTTTGATCTAATCGGCTATTCGGATGCAGATTTTGCCGGATACAAAGTAGATAGAAAGAGTACTAGTGGAACTTGTCAATTTCTTGGATATATGTTAGTTTCATGGCATTCAAGAAAACAAACAAGTGTTGCACTATCTACTGCGGAAGCCGAATACATAGCCGCCGGTAGTTGTTGTGCCCAATTACTTTGGATGAAACAGCAATTAAAGGATTATGGTATTGATTATGTTGATATTCCTATTAGATGTGATAATACGAGTGCAATTTGTTTGACTAAAAATCCTGTATTACATTCTAGAACCAAACATATTGATGTGAGACATCATTTTATTCGTGAACATGTTGAAAATCATGATGTGTGCTTAGAATATGTGAAAACAGAAGACCAAATTGCTGATATCTTTACCAAACCTCTAGCCAAAGATTCATTTTATAAGATTAGGAATGATATGGGGATGATAGAGCTTAACTAGGAAAGATACTTAAGAAAATTAAATTGGAAAATGTCAAGTCGATGAGTCAAGTCGACTCCAGGGACGCCAGGTCGACTCCGCTTCAGAAGCGAAGTCGACTCCGCTTGAGTCGAAGTCGACTCCGCCCCCAGGCGAAGTCGACTCCAGATGGACCGAAGTCGACTTCGCCTAGGGCAAGTCGACTCCGCGCGCGCGACCGTCCGAATTCCGGAAACTCTTTCTTTTCTTCTCTCCTCTCTTCTTTCTTTCTCATTTTTTTCGGCCTCTCTGCTTTTCTCTTTTTCTCCGGGGATTCTCCCTATTTCTCCATCTCCGGCGACAGTCTTTTCTCCGGCAATTTTTTCTTCCATCTCCGGCAAAACTTTTCCGGCAAATCCTTTTCTCTCCTTCACTAGCATTCCCTCTCAGATTCCATAAATCCCATCTCAATGGCCCCGAAGAAAGCCGTCTCCAAACCATCAAAAAAGCCTGTGCCTAGACCTCCCACATCTCACACTGAGGAAGAAGTCCCTAGGAGAGCTAGGACATCTGCAAAACGGGCTCGAGAAGAACCCTCAACTTCGACGGGTAAACGGGTTCGATTCCAAACCTCCACTCAATCATCTGATCAAGCACCCAGGTCGGAAAATCAACAAACCTCACAGAGTACACAATCCGGAACAAGCAGAAGGGGCACTGCAGCTGGGAAAGCCCAAGTTTTGAAGATGCCCACTACCTACTTCAAAACCGAGCTCCAACATAGCCGTTTCTACAAAAAGTTCTACGAACGGAAGGTATTCATACCCAAGATCATAGATTTCAATTTCTTGAAAGAATATGGATCCGACATAGAAGATCTATTGGATTTTCAAGGATGGACCAACTTGCTAAAGGAAGACGAAAGGGTCTATCCAGATCTTACTCGAATGTTTTATTATCTTTGGGATGAAGAATACTTTGGAACATTCGTCAAAGGAGTCGAAATGGATATTGGAATCGGGATAGTTGCAGGACCGACTGAAGTAATGAGTCATTTGGGACACATACTTGGAGTCCCATATGAGGATGAGCCTATCCCAGAAGACCTCACCTTGGATCAAATGTATAATCAGCTCACCCGGAGCAACAAGTACCATCCGGGAATCAAATTCCTTCGGTACATGGATTTGTCACCCAGGCTACGGGTACTAAGGCTTCTCATTGCCCACTGCATCTACCCAAAGGGCGGTGGAAGAAATCAATTGAATCCACAGGAAGCTGGGATACTATGGAAAGTGGCCAACAGGGTCAAAGTAAGCATACCCAAATTATTTCTAGAAGCCTTGGCAAATAGAAAAGACAACCCACGAGGAGTCCTTCCCTATGGCACATGGATCACAAAGATCCTTGAATTCTTCAAAGTGGATATTGAAGGCGAGCCTTTCGAAGTGCTCAAATCCACTAATGCCATAAATAAAGCTCTCATCCAGAGAATGAAGATCAATTTGCTTGAACTAAGGCATGACGCTTCAGAAGAAGAGCATCAAGAGGACCAAGCACAAGCTGAGGGGGAGCAACCTCCCGAAGCACCGACTGCTCCAGAAGAGCCACCATCACCTCAATCCCACGGCTCATACTCCCCACAAGGATCCGTTGCACGAGAACGGGTACCTCCAACCGCTTCTGAGGAGGTCACCCTAAGGGATCTCAAAGATGAAATCATTGCCATGAGGGCAGAAATGGGCTATCAAGAAAACCGGATGACAAGTCTTGTCACCGGTGTCCTTAATGCGATTGAAGATATGCATTCCCGACAAGATAGAATCGAGCGGGAAATGCGAAAAATCCGATATCATCTTGCATCAGGCCATCATAAAAAGAGACCCATGCCTGAACTCGATCCCTACGAATCGGGTTCAGTTCATAGAGAGGCAACTCCCGATCATGCTTCTCTTGTTTACTCCTCGGCCCATCATTGTCCCATCAAACCTGTTCCATATCCGATCTCTCAATTTCAATTTACCAAGTCTTTGGTACTTTTTGAATGATTGACAAAAAGGGGGAGGACGATAGGTTAGATTTGAGTGTTTTTGGGTTGGGTAGTTTGTATCTAGGATAGTTTCATTTATGCTTCATTGTATTCTGTAATGAAACTTCATATATATGAAATGATGTTTGATATGATAATTGGTTTATGATTGATATATGATACAGAGTTTGAATGAATAATATATTTGATCAATGATTACAATACAAAGTTAAATGTTCTCAATTATATGTTCAAACGATACTTATATGCTCTGTTTTCTCAAATGAATATGTTCGAAATTTTTGAAAGGTATCAACTCAAATGAAGTTTTGCCAATCATCAAAAAGGGGGAGATTGTTGGAAACAATGTTCAAAATAATCTAAATTGACCAAAGCCTGAGTTTTGATGATTAACAAGAACTTATTTGAGTATATAAAGAGTACTAACATGTTTGACAAATGTTTAAGGAAAGCAAAGAAGTCAAGTCGATCTCCAAGTCGACTTGGACTTCGACTTGGGCGAAGTCGATCCCAAAGTCGACTCAAATATCGACTTGAGAATGAATCCCAAAAGGCAACAGGTGAAGTCGCAGATCAAGTCGACTCCACTTGCGACTTGGGAAGTCAAGTCGCAGACGAAGTCGACTCCAGCATCGACTTGGAGTATCCAGAATTGAAAAGTGAAAACGAGCAAGTGAAGTCGCAGGTCAAGTCGACTCCACTTGCGACTTGGGAAGTCAAGTCGCAGACGAAGTCGACTCCAGAATCGACTTGGGGTATCCAGAGTTGAAAACTGGAAACGAGCATAACGAAGTCGCAAACGAAGTCGACTCCATGTGCGACTTAGGCGAAGTCGCAGGCAAGGTCGACTCCAACTTCGACTTGAGAAGTTTTGAAGTTCAAGATGAAGATTCAAGCATATCCAAGACATCCATTCAAAGTGTCTCACATACAAATGAACTTCAAAGACTATTCTTAAAGTTTCTTGAAGATCAAAAGTTGAGATTCATATTCAAAGATCAAATCAAGTCTATCAAGTCCAAAGATAAGTTTCAAGCTCATTCCAAATGAAGTAATACCCAAGTCATGAAGACCAATTTTATAAAGTAAAAAGCAGTTCAAGAGGATCAAGATGTTTTTGCAAAAGACCAAGCCAAGTCGCAACCCAAGTCGACTCCAGGATCGACTTGAGTTGAAGACTGAAGGCCAAGTTGACCCAGACTCGGACTTGGAACTCTGAAGAACTGGAGTCGCACACGAGGTCGACTCCAGGTGCGACTTGGAAGCCAAGTCGCAGGCCAAGTCGACTCCACATGCGACTTGGGTCACAACGGTCGGAATTTATTTGAACGTTGGCGCATTAAATACGCGCCACCTACCCTCTAACGTTCGGATTCCCTCCAAAGTTATAAATAGCATTCAAGTTGGACGAAGGGAGGAGCGGAGAATCATTAAGTGTGCCTAACTACTACATTCAAGAGCTAAAAAGAGATCAAGCCACTCAAAGTAGAAGAACTCCACTTCAAACTGCAAGAGCGTCATTTCAGAATCTTCAAAGCCAACTCTTCAAGTTCTTCTCTGCGCCGAATTGCTGCTACACATCTGTAAAGTGTAGTTTTCTTATTCTTTCTGTTATATGTGTTGAACTTGATCTAGTTTGAGGAACTAGGATCAAGTATATGCTAAGTAGTGTGTGATTGGAGTGTGACTCATCACCTACTTGTGCAGTGTTTTGTTGATGCCACCTAGAGCTGGAATCTAGAAGAGAGCGGTGGCTCTAATTGTATTGAGAGAATACAATAGTGGAACCCAAGTCACAAGAAGTGTGAGCTTGGAAGAGTGGAGTAGGGAGGTTGCCCGAACCACTATAAAAACCTTGCGTGTTTGGTTTATTTATCTGCTCTTTACATTATACTACCTTTCATTACGATTCTTCATTAAGGGGACTGGATTAATCCGGGGTTAAGTTTCTGTTTAAGTCATAAATTTTTAAATACCCAATTCACCCCTCCCCTCTTGGGTTTTTGCCATTAACTCGGGACCAACAGACTTCACCCATCTGAAGTCGACTCCACTCGTCCGAAGTCGACTCCACTTGCGACTTCAACTCGTAACGGTCAAAAATCCGAACGTTGGAGCTCTAGATGCGCGTGTACCTCCACTCCAACGGCTAGAACCTTTTTCCCTCTATATATACCATTGAAGGATGAACGTGGAGAGAAGGGAGAAGGAGGAAAGAAGGAGGAAAACACATGTTGGGCTTTCATCTTCAAATATTCAAGTGTGTTGAAGTTATTTGAATAACTATTGAAGCTTCAAGTGCTACAACTTCTCAAGTGTGCTTCAAAGATTATCATCTCCACAAGACAAGGAGCTTCCGAAGCTAATCGAATACACATTGTAAAGTGTAATTTCTCTTTTGTTTATTTTGTTTTGTGTTGTTGCCTTGAATCGGTGTTGGAGACCGAATTCAAGAAGAAGCAAAACAGGGGGTTGGTTTGAGTTTGTCTCACTAACGGGTTTTGCTTGATTGGTTGGAGTTTGTCTCACCAATCGTTAGGACTTGGTTGGTTGGAGTTGGTCTCACCAACAAGTGATTATTGTGCATGCCCCCTAGAGCTAGAATCTAGAAGAGAGCGGGTGCTCTAGATTGTATTGAAAATACAATAGTGGAACCCAAGACACAACGGGTGTGTGCTTGGAAGAGTGGAGTAGGGAAGGTTGCACGAACCACTATATATCGTTGTCTCTTGTTTGGTTTGATTGTTTACATTTTTATATTCCATTTGCACCCTCTCATTCTATCTCATATCACGTTTCATCAAGGGGATTGAAATTATAAGGGGTTAAGTTTTAATTTACCAAAGGATTTTTCAAGAACCCAATTCACCCCTCCCCTCTTGGGTTTTGCCATAAACTCGGGGCCAACAAGTGGTATCAGAGCAGACCTCTATTTTATTTGAGGAGATCTCTTTTATATTTCTATGGCAACCTACTTAACTTCTGTACCTGCATTTGCCGAAGGCCAATCATTTTTAAGGCCACCTCTATTTGATGGCAATAATTTTAGTTATTGGAAGTTAAGTGATAAGTCTAAAATTTTTCATTTATTTTCATATTAAATTCGCGCTATTAAGTATTAAAACGTTAATTAAATGCATGTTTTAAGTAGAATTTTATGAAAATTATATTTTTGATAAAATCTTTAATTTTGCTATAAAACGGGTCATTTTGCAACATTCTTAAAAATATAAAATTATGACTCAATCCCCTAGAAAATTTTAATATGTATTAGCCCGTTAATATAATATGGGCAAATTTATAAAATTATTTAATTGAAAAAAATCACACTTATATAACTATAATTATATGGGGAACAAAGTAGAATAATTTTTAGATAAAATGAATTAATTGATAAAATGAATACAAAAGAAGCCCAAAATTAAAATAAGAAGATATATGATGTTATCATAATTCTTTAGCCGAGAATTAATATTTAAATTTGTGTTTAAATATCCTGTGGGTACACCGAACAACCGTACACCACCGGAGCACCATATTCCGGTGCTCCATCTTCCCCAATTCCATTTTCCAATTCCCAGCTGCAATAATCCCAATGATTTCCTAGTGCCGAGCAACCAAGCAACCAGCTGGAAAACTCACCATCACCGAACCAAGCTATTCGTCCAAATCGTCTATCACCAAACCGTCCAACTTCTCATGCAATTATGCCATCACATCGAAGCCGTCCATTCTAAATCACCCATGCTCAAATCAGCGTCCAAGCCAATCCAGAAATTTTCAACCATCCACCGTTCAAGATTGAATCTCAACCATCTAGCAACCAGAAATCCAGCAGCCTTTCCAAATATAGCGGCCCACCACGAAAAACATGATCACATCCAGAAAAATCAAGCAAATCTAAGCATAACCATTCAGCAAAGATCTGCACCGCCCATTCAATTCATACGTACAGTCGTCCGAACCAGAAATCTGCCGCACCAAGCTTGGACCGGCCCCAATTTCTTCCATCGTCATCAGCCCTTGTCCTCATCCTCCCCAAATCCACCTCAACGGCCTGATCTTCTCCATCTTCCCAAACCGGCCGCAAGCCAAAAACGCCCAAATCCTGCCAGCCCTCTTCTCCGTCCCGATCTCCAGCAACTACCAAACTCACCTCAACAGCCATGAAATTTCTAACACCCATCACCGGGCAGCCATTAAACACTGCAACCATCCATTTTCCAATCCGCCAGCAGCGATGAAACCCACCAGGCCGAAAAACTCCATGGCAGCAATCCCAAATCAAAGCAGCCGGCCATGGTGCCCATCTACCCCAAATCTGTCTGAAGTAGCCATCTCCATTTTTCCGCTTCACCGAGCAACGAAAGAAAATTTGGCAGCATTTTCGCAACCACAGGAAGCTCTAAATCGCACTTGCTTATGCTCGAATTTCAACAGCCTTCAACCCATTTTCTCCGCTATCACCGACCGGCAGCCCAGCAAGTAGAACCAGCTCCCTTAAATCGCAGACAGCAATCAATCCCACCAGAATTTCAGCCAATTCCCAAATTCCAGCAGCCCGGGTTCTTTTCATAATCAGCACCGCTGGTAGCCCCTGCATTTCCCATTTTTGCCCAACTATCCAACAGGCAACAATCAGCCAAGCACCAACCTGTTCTTCATTGATCGAGCAGCCGTTGTGCTCCATCTTCACCAAGCTGCGGCAGAATAGAAAATCGACCAACCCATTCAAGCAACAACACTAGAAAAACCGAGCGGGCAGCCATTAAAATCCTTGCCAGCCATATCACCGATCTTCCTTCTGGAGTGGCTCACCGTCGAATTCGGCTCTAACATCGCCACGTGCTCATCTCCAAGGTTCGAGGACGAGCTAAATCATGGAGAGCAGATGGCCACCGCTACTGGTTGCAGGAAAGCCGAACTAAAAGAGTTCCATCGTGTTGTGAGAAGTAAAAAAGCAACGAAGGCAGCTACGGTTGAAGGCAATGCGAGAATCCCACATCGAAAGCCACAAGGGAGGGAGGGCCCCTCCCACAACTATAAAAGGAGCCATTCACTCATCCCAAAAAGACCCCAGACCCCACACAACCCCTTGGGTGGGACCCATTTTGTGGGACCCCATAGCAAGTGGGTGGGACCCATTTTGTGGTACCTGTAGCGAGGAGGTGGGGCCAAGCAATAAAATTTTCTATTACGTGGAGATTTTGCTCTCCATATTCGGGTGATGTAAATTTTATGCTTTGTAGTTATTACTTTTTAATTTGTAGTTTTAATTTTTAGATTAGATTTACTGCTTTATTTTATGCTTTGTAATTTTTAGATTAAATTTAATGTAATTCTCTTTCCTGCTTTAATAGTTGAATTTCATAGCTTTTATTGCTTTCTTAGAATAGTTTTAATTAAGTTGTTAGCTAATTTCTTTTAGCTTCTTGTCTCCCTTTCTTTTCTCTCCAATTTCTTCTATTTTCTCTTTTTCTCTCTCTTCTCTTCTCTCTCTAATTTCTTCTATTTTCTTTCTCTCTCTTCTCTTTCTCTCTTCTCTCTTTCTCTCTCTTCTTTTCTCTCTCTTCTCTCTTTCTCTCTATAATTTCTTCTTATCTCTCTCTCTAACGTCTCTCTCTCCTCTCTCTTAATTTCTTTCCTTTTCTTTCTCTCTCTTCTATTTCTCTCTCTTCCTTTCTCTCTCTTCCTTCTCTCTCTAATTTCTTCTAATTTCTCTTTTCTTTTCTCTCTCCAACGTCTCTCTTCTTTCTCTCTCTTCTCTCTTCTCTCTTCTCTCTTCTCTCTCTCTTTCTTCTCTCTTCTCTCTTCTCTCTTCTCTCTTTCTCTTTCTCTCTCTTCTCTATACCCTCTCTTTCTCTTAAAAACAATTCAAAACTACATCGCCTCTCTGTGGATTTGACCCGACTCACCGTTATTCTACACTATCACCCGTATAGTGGTAGCTTTAATGTGTTTCGGTTAATTTTAATTAAACTGGTGATCACAGTGCTCTTAACGACAAGCACTTGGTTCGCATCATTAAGGATGAAACAACTCATTATGACAACAAATATGAATTCTTGGATAGCCATACAAGATGGTATTACATTACCAAATGGGGACAAGGCGTCCACTTGGACTAAAGAAGAAACTATGTCCATCCAAAGTAATGCCAAAGCTATGAATTTCTTATTTTGTGCATTGACCGCAACAGAATTTGATAGAGTTTCCTCATGCACAACGGCTAAAGAGATATGAGATAAATTGGTATCTATTTATGAGGGTTCCTCCCAAGTAAAGGGAACTAAAAAGAATATCCTTGTTGGTGATTTTGAAAGATTTCAAATGTTAAATGGTGAATCAATTTCAGAAATGTATGCTAGATTTTCTAAAATCACTAACGCTCTTAAAGGCCTAGAAAAGCCAATTTCTGAAAATGAGCAGGTTATGAAGATACTTAGAGCATTGCCAAACTCATGGAATGAAAAGATCACAGCTATTGAGGAGGCAAAGGACTTAAATAAGCTCAAAGTAAATGACTTGGTTAGCTCACTCATGTCTCATGAGCTCATCAAAAATAAGAAAGAAGAATTTCAAAGAAGTAAGAAGTCTATTGCACTCAAAAGTATGATGAAGAGCTGTAACACCCCATTCAAAGAATTACTCAAGAACTAGTCAATGGGTACTACACAATCTAGGAAAAATTCGGTAGCATCTCCCCATAACATACAAGGGGTAATATGGAATACATGACCTGATATTCATAACATTTCCATCTGTAACATTCAATCCTATTTATATACTTGCATCTTTATATAATAAGAACATTCATATAGAAGGAAATCATTAAATATTTTCCTTACACAACAAACAGATATAATAGTCATGCACATGTGCATCAACAAGGATTATAATCCAATCTGAAATACCAAATACATTATAGTTGTCAAAGCGAATCCGCCTAAATAATTGTCTACATATATGATTATCAAAAAGAGCACAAATCTAAAAGAATTGAAATCCACATATTGTGCTAGGGTCTCTCATGTTTGATCTTCAACTTGTCACATCCTTAAGTTCCCCTTCTGACCTGCGATCTAAAAGCACAATAACAAATGATATGAGTCTAAATAGACCCAGTAAGTAGACAGTGGTTAGCACAAAATGGAAATAAGCATAATGATGGATGCTCATATAGTGATGAAGCTAATACACATGGGTCCAATACCCACTCCCAAGATCGTATGCATATAACCATACACACAAATTGAACAACACAACCAATCATCTACTCATGTCCATCAAGGGCCATGAACAACCCTCTCCTCATGTCAATCAGGGGCCATGAACAACCCTTACAACCAACTATTTGAGATAACACATCATACATAACAGACAATGAAACACGTCGCAAACCACGCATACAACATCAACACAATTCAGATTCAACACATAGATCTGTCACACAAGCATTTTATCAAACACATGATAGGTGCGAAATGAAAGAACCTTCAATTCATACTCTCGATTGGGGGAAATCAATTCACGTCACATTCCAACAATATAAAACTGCGAAGAAGTCTTTTACATCATAGAAATCGCGCATTCAAAGTAAATTCCCCATGAACCCTAACTGTTACGAACTCTACGCCTAATACCATGGAGTCGTTAGAAGCTATACATTCCCTCTAGCCTCGCATCGCGTTTAACATAAAATTTCATCACTAAATCGAGAAGAGGCGACATCTACTTACCTTGATCATGATCCCTCCCAAGACAGCGACCCTAGGTGTGGACTGCAGAAATTCGGAGCCTTGGAGCTCCTGGACTCGGATCTATGGCCTTCAAGGCAGTTGGTATAGTTTCCCTCAAGAAATCACGGGTGGTTCGAACTGAGTGGAAGAGAAAATAGAAGAGGAACGAAGAACCGGAAGAGGAGGAGGAGAAAACGCGGTCGGGCGCGAAATGGGAATGAAGCCCTAGAGCGCGGGCCGCTAATGTTAATAGGATCCATTGAGTCGGGTCGGGGCATGGGTCGGGTCCAGCCGCAATTAGTAATTTAATTCCCCACTCCTACAATGACACGCTAATCATACACATTAAAATTTATAGTCAGTGTTCTAAGATCATAATACATGCATATATGTTATGCATCCATTAACATTATAAACTCCTAATGGCATGTTCATAAGTTATCTCATAAATAGAGAAGGGTCATAATGAAAATAAAATAAAATAAAATACCTGGTCCTTACAAGAGCTCAAGTGAATCTACATCAAGCTCATACGAATATTCTAGCCCAAAGAAGAAAATGAAGAATAGAAGAAAGGAATTTCCAAAATGTTATAAATGTGGTGGTCTTGGACATGTACAAATCGAATGTACCACCCCGGATGATTTGGAAATTCAAAATAAGAGAAGTTTTTCAAAGAAACAAGCTAGAAAAATGCCTAAAAAGAGATATACTACCTCAAGTTCTAGCACCTCATCGAGCGAAGGAGAAGACGCAGTAAATTGGGCAAGAATTTGCTGCATGGCCATTGTAGAAGATGAAAAGAAAACTTGCCAAAATTTTGAAGAAAGTGATGCATCTACGGATATCAAGGTAAACTCATCTGATTCTTATTCATCTTCTAATGATTGTTCTAAATGTAATGATTTACAACAAACTTATGACTCATTATTTGATGAATTCAAAAGCCTTGGTACCAAATATGTTCAAAAGAAAAGGTAATTCGATACAATTACCATTGTAAATGGAAAATTAGCGGAGGAGAATGCATCCTTGCGAAATGATATAAATGCCTTAAAGAATGAAACAGAGGCATTAAGAAAGGAGAACCAAAATTTTAAGGATTCATTGGCTAAGTTCTCCAACATGGGAGAAAATGTGCAGAAATTCCTTAGAATAATCACTCAAGTTGATAAGAGAGGTCTTGGATATATAAAGCACATTAATGCCAAATTAAATAAAGTAAATGCTCCTATTTGGATTAAAGCTTCTAGTACATCAAATGTGAGGGGACATTTTACGAAGCTTGTTGATAAATCATTGACAAATATACCTACTTGGGAACCAAAGAGTTATCATGGTACTCCAACCTATGTTAGAATCACTTGCCATTATTGTAATAAGTTTGGACACAAAATATATCAATGCAAGGCAAGAAAAATGGTTTACAATGGAGTCAAATTAGTTTGGATGCCAAAGAGACATATCTAAGGTGGAACCAAGTCTCCTTGAGTTCCTATGTATTATGGTACTAACATTCATGGACCCATAACACGGGTACCAAAAGAAAAGAAGATATCATATTTGTGATGCAGGTTTTTTCAAAGCTATCTAGAGAATGAAGGAGCATGAATTGCAAAAGAAAGGGGGAGTTGAGCAAAATAACAATGATAATTTTAATCAAAGGTAAGTGAAGGTATGTTGCTCTCCCAAAGAAACTAATAAAACAAGTGGTACCATAGTCAAAATAATTAATAAAGAAATTATTGCGCTTATTGATCATATGCTTGACTCAAAATGAATGATTAGTATGAAAAAAAAAGGGGGAGAAAGAGTGTAGTATGAACCTATCTTTTAAAGCCTCATTTGTACTACCTATTTTATATGTCCCATTGAACCCCATTGTGTTACCTTTTTGTATCGATTGACAAAAATGGGGAGAGAGTATGGAAATATCTTAAAGAGAATAATATTGCATATAACTTAGGGGGAGAAGTATTTCCATGAAAAGAATATATTATTGTGCTTATTGATGAAAATCATGATCTTCATATAGACATATCTGTGATTCATTTGAGAAAGGAAGATATTTCAATTAAGTTTTGTCAATCATCAAAAAGGGGGAGATTGTTGAGATTATTGATCATGTGCTTATCGAATAGAATGGTTAATTTGATTTTGATGATTAACAAATAATTGAAATATCATTAAAAAGGATCTAACACATTTGTCTAAGTGTTCTCAGATATTTTGTCTCTAATTATGTGTATAAAAATGAAAAGGCGAAGAACTTTAAGTTTCAAGCGTTCAAAGTTCGTAAATTGCAAGTTCAGCAAGTGAAGTCTCAGCCCAAGTCGACTTCGCTTGCGACTTGGGTGAAGTCCCAGCCCAAGTCGACTTCGCCTGCGACTTCGGACAAAACAGCGAAGTGAAGTCGCATCCCAAGTCGACCTCACAAATCCGAAGTCGACTTCACTCAGCCCAAGTCGACTTCAACTGCGACTTCAAGGCCAGAATTTTGAACAGAGTGTTGACAGCGAGCTTTTACAAAATGAAGTCGCGCCCCAGGTTGACTTCACCCATCTGAAGTCGACTCCACTCGTCCGAAGTCGACTCCACTTGCGACTTCAACTCGTAACGGTCAAAAATCCGAACGTTGGAGCTCTAGATGCGCGTGTACCACCACTCCAACGGCTAGAACCTTTTTCCCTCTATATATACCATTGAAGGATGAACGTGGAGAGAAGGGAGAAGGAGGAAAGAAGGAGGAAAACACATGTTGGGCTTTCATCTTCAAATATTCAAGTGTGTTGAAGTTATTTGAATAACTATTGAAGCTTCAAGTGCTACAACTTCTCAAGTGTGCTTCAAAGATTATCATCTCCACAAGACAAGGAGCTTCCGAAGCTAATCGAATACACATTGTAAAGTGTAATTTCTCTTTTGTTTATTTTGTTTTGTGTTGTTGCCTTGAATCGGTGTTGGAGACCGAATTCAAGAAGAAGCAAAACAGGGGGTTGGTTTGAGTTTGTCTCACTAACGGGTTTTGCTTGATTGGTTGGAGTTTGTCTCACCAATCGTTAGGACTTGGTTGGTTGGAGTTGGTCTCACCAACAAGTGATTATTGTGCATGCCCCCTAGAGCTAGAATCTAGAAGAGAGCGGGTGCTCTAGATTGTATTGAAAATACAATAGTGGAACCCAAGACACAACGGGTGTGTGCTTGGAAGAGTGGAGTAGGGAAGGTTGCACGAACCACTATATATCGTTGTCTCTTGTTTGGTTTGATTGTTTACATTTTTATATTCCATTTGCACCCTCTCATTCTATCTCATATCACGTTTCATCAAGGGGATTGAAATTATAAGGGGTTAAGTTTTAATTTACCAAAGGATTTTTCAAGAACCCAATTCACCCCTCCCCTCTTGGGTTTTGCCATAAACTCGGGGCCAACATGATTAAACAAGGTAAAATATATATACTTATAAAATATGGGTTGAAGTGGACTATTATGTAATCTTAAAATAAAATTATATAAATAAAATGAATATTAAAGGATCCAAAATGAAAATTATGAAATATATGTAGCATGTCCAAATTATTTGGGTAATATTTTCATTTTCATTTTCATTGTTTTGTCACATATGTGCGAATGAGCGTGGACTGCCGGATCACTGGTATGGTGTTCCACCATCTTCCCCAATCCACCAAGCAAGCTACTGGCAACTAGGAAAGCCCCGACCAGCCATCTCCTCCAATCCCATTTTCTAATTTTTGGCTGCAACGATCCGAGGAATTCCCTAGCTCTGAGCAACCAGCATTCTTGATTTTCTGCAGCTGGGGAAAACTCACCATCATCGACCAGCAATTACTGCCCCTTCCCAGCCGTCCCTCTCTTAATCTGATTGAGCAGGAAGCAGGCAGCCATCAAGCAAAACCTGCCCATACCCACCAGCCTGCGACCGTCTTTCAACCGTTTGCCAGCAGCTCACTGATTCTGACAGCAAAACAGATCACCGGGCAAGCTTCCCTTCAACAGCAAGCTCACCTGCATCTTCTCCAATCCAAGCCCTGCACTTGCTCGGTCACAGCAGCAATCGGCCAGCATCTCTGTTCCCGTAAAACCGGGAGCTATTTTTCGGTAAACCAAAACAGCCGAACTCACTGATTCTGGCAGCAAAATTTGACGAACAAGAAGGCGGCACCATCCGAAATTGACAGAAGCCCCGAAACCCAGCAACCAACCGCACCTTCTCTGTTTCCCCGGCTACAAAAGCAAGCATCCTTCTTCAGCAACCATGGCGTCCCTCTCCCCGTGCAATCAAGCAGCAACCTTTGCTCTAAGCTGACTGAGCAACACCTCTGTTGTTCATGAAATCAGAAATTTCGGCAAAATCCTAGCCATTATTCCTTCAAATTCCACCTCGAATCATGTTATCCAAATAACATTATTCATCTGAACTACCGATGATTCCAACATTCAAACGATGATTTTTTTTTGTTTTCTCCTGAAGACCAAAACTCATGCCCACCTGAAGAAAACTGTTGCCCATCATTTCCACTGGCCTCCACCATCAATTACAGCAGCTCCGTTCATGGCTAAAGGCATCAAAAGAAACTAGCGATTCTAGCATGTTTTAGCAGCTGAGTTTAACACTCATCGATCGACCATCCCAATCGCAGTTTGATGTAACCGATGAGAGGACTAGTTTCTCGCCTATGCAACAAGGAAATGAAGAAAGTAGCTATAGTGTTGTTCAAGCGAGAATCCCACATTGGATTCCAAGCTTGGTCATAGGGTGCCTCCAAAACTATAAAAGGAGGGTCCCTCCTACCTTGAAAAAGACACCACATCAACAAATTCTCTCTCCCTTGGGTGGGACCCTTCTTGTGGGACCCCTAGCCAGGAGGTGGGGCCAAGTAATAAAATTCTTATTAAGTGGAGATTTGCTCTTCATATTTGGGTGATGTAAATTTTTTTTTCTGTTTTATAGTTGTTAATGCTTTATAGTTGCTAATTTTTAATTTGTAGTTTTAATTCCTAGATTATATTTACTGCTTTATTGCTTTGTAATTTTTAGAGTAAATTTAATATATTTTTCTTTCCTGCTTTAATAGTTGAATTTCATAGCTTTTAATTGCTTTTTTAGAATAGTTTTAATTAAGTTGTTAGTTAATTATAATTTCTTTTAGCTTCTTGTCTCTTTTTCTTTTTCTCCAACTCTTCTAATATTTTCTCACTTTCTAATTTCTTTCCCTCTCTCTCTAGTTTCTTCTCTCTCTAACCTCTCTTTCTCTCTCCTCTTTCTTATCTCTCGAACTCCCTTTTTCTCTCTCTCTAATTTCTTCTCCTTTCTCTCTAATTTCTTTCTCTCTTCTCTATACACACACTCTCTCTTTAAAACAATTCAAAACTACATCACCTTTCTGTGGATTCGACCCGACTCACCGTTATTCTACACTATCACCCGTATAGTGGTAACTTTAATGTGTTTCGGTTAATTTTAATTAAACTGGTGATCATAGTGCTCTTAACGACAAGCACTTGGTATGCATCATATGGTTAGATATTAAATCAGGATTTTATAGGTCTTTATAATAAACAAATTATTTTCAATGAATTGAAAATCAATCTTGAGTATTTTTTAATATTGAGATTAATACAAGTTATGGATTGATCTAATTTTTAGTTTCTAAATATAAGTAATTCTAAATATATTAAATAGTTTAGATTTGAGAAAATGATCAAGTATGACACCCAAACTAAACTATCCAGCCGAAGTAAATTAGTAGTAAGGAATATACTAAAGTTATTCTATACATACGCATATACACCCTAGGATAGTTATATATGCGATTCGAACAAGAAATAAGAAATGTATTGATAATTGGAATTGCATCCCCTAATGGTAACAAAATATTTAGGAGAATTAAGAAGAGAACTGCTAAGGGCATTTTCCAATTGTGGAAACTGAATTTTTTTTATCTTAGTAGTTTTCTGGTTGAATTTAACACATTGTCAGGATTTTTTCCGATAAAAGCATCGTAACGTGAAAGGTCGAATAAGAGTCGTCCATGTATGTGAAACGTAAATAGATAGAGAGTCGTTCACGTGCGTCCATCCCACAATCACATCCTCATATTGAAGGCTATTTTATTTTTAAAATTTTTTTAAATAAGAGTTGTCTACGTACATGAAATGTAAACGGATAAGAGTCATCCACGTAGGTCCATCCCATGATTACTCCTTTTCGGAGCATAATTATATATGCCATTATGTATTTTAGGTTAAAATACACCATTTATTTATTTTATTCTATTTTTACTTTTATTTATTTTTCTTCATAAATATATTTTCCTGATTTGATTTAATCTATATTTCAAGTTTTTCCATTTTACAATACTTTAACATATTTATTTTTAATTTTAAAAAAATCAATTTCAAGGGCATTTAAGTCGTTTTCGACCCCTTGAAAATTTTTTTAAAAAAAATCAAAAAAAAATAAATAAAAGTATTATAAAATAGCAAAACTTGACATATAGATTAAATACAATTAGGAAAACATATTTATGAAAAACAAAAGTAAGAATAAAATAAAATAAATGAATGTTATATTTTAACCTAAAATACATTATGATGTATATGATCACACTTTTTTTTATAAAACTATTTTTGTAAGTTTATTTAATTCATACGCAAGTTTTACAATTTTTTTAAAAAATTTGAAATTATTAAAATTCCCTTGACTTTTAAATTAAAAATATTTAAAGATCTCAAAAAAGTAAAAATTTGCATATGAATTAAAATATATTTAGAACAGTCCTGCTTCTATGAAATCCTTTTTCTCTGTTGCTTTCTTCATTTTTAAAATCTTAATAGTTGATGAAAAATCTAAATCACCAATTGTATTTAGCATTATTTATAGTATCTTAAAAATCCTTTTAATTTTTTTAATTTCACTGTATGTGGGTCCCATCTATAAATGCGTAAAATCAACATAATAAAATGATTCAATACTAAAATATTAATTTTAAAATAGTTTTTTCAACATTTAAACTGTCTTAAATATCACTACTATGTAGATAAATGATTGTATAAAGTAGTATTATATTATAGTACATTCGTGAATAGATCTAAGCATTTTTTATAATTTACACATGAATACATATTTTTTTGAGCAAATGTGACCTATGCAAAAACTTGATTTGGATGAAACTTAATTTCGTAGCTAAACAAATGACATTAAATATAATGAATAGATTAGATTTTCCAAAAGGATCAATATCTTAAATTTTGAAAATGTTACACGGGACTGCTTCCATGTAACTTGGTTATACAGAAATTGAGCCCTATTTTCGAAAAACAACTGTATAAAAAAATTTAAAACAGAAGATTTTACACCGGCATAAAATCAGCCGTAAATGATCATGCTTCATGTTTCTCACCATCTAGCCTTATTTAATAACATGCAAACACGTCTTCCAAAAAAAAAAAAAAAAAAATTACAAGAAAACACAAAGGAGGATCGTTTCCGATCCCTCACATTTATTTCGATGGCATAAATTGAAATGGGAAATATCAAGCAAAGGAACATTGGACCACGTACCCATGCATCATATCTAAGGTGGGAGATGGTAAGCTAGCATGGCATACAAAGCCTGCATAATTGTGAGGATGAGCAGCATCACTGCTGCGACTACAGATGCGATGGACCAGGGATGGCGGAAGTACTCCCGCTTTAAGCTCACCTTCCAAGAAGGCCAGCTCTTTCCCAGATGTTGCTTCAACTTATCCGCTAAGTCCGCAAAACGTGAGCCCGAGATTTCATCCACAACAATCTCGCGACAAATGCGGTTGAAGAGCTTAGCCACGACTTCGTCGCTCCCCAGCCGGTTGTCGATTATACCTCTGTGCTGCAGGTAAGCCACGTCCCGTGGGCTGTCGATTAGCCCATCCAACAACGTCACGTACAAGCTCATCTCGTCGTGGCAGTGCGGATAGCACTGCTCAAAGGCCATCAGATTGAGAAAAATTGAGATGGAATCGTCGATCACCAAAGGCGGAATGTACAATCTTCCTCCCTCTAGGTCAAACTCCACTTCGGTCAATCTCGCTGATCCTTTCTTCACGAACTTCACCCCGGAGTCCCTCAAGGTGGAGACGGGCCGCAGCATCGCCTGATAGAATTTCGCATCCGGTTTTGCCGCGGGTTTTGAACTCCGCATACCTAGCCATTGAGACGGAACGATGGATTGCCAGACGACTGCCAGGAGATGAAGAGGCAGGCCTTCTTCCTTGATTTCTCCTGAGCTTGGCGCACGCGCATCCGGGTTCTTGAGGTAGCCGGGAATGGCTGAGTCGAAGAAGCTGAGGGCAAGAGTAGCGAGAGACAAGCAAGAGCTAGAGTCAGAGCCAGTGGTGATCTGGAAGACGCGATCCACGACAAATAGTGGGATTTGGTTTTCAAGCATCAGCAAGTCCCGCTGGATCCACTTCAAGAGACCACGAGCAGCGAAAATGGGGTCCTCTCGCGGGTAACCCAGGCTGACGGGGTCACCGCAATGGAATGCGAGGAGGAGCTCGACAATGAAACAAGCGTCTAAGAGCAGCATTTGCACGAACACCTCGTAGTCGATTTCGTCTTCCGTGCGCCACGAGTAACAGTGGCGGGCTAGGTCCATGAGCTCAGAAACGGCGCCGACGTATTTGTCTAGGCTGCACTTTGTGCGGGCGAGCGTGCATGCGAGGAAGCGCCATTTGTGCTTTAGCATGGGCATGAGGTTGGGCCGGAATGCGTGTACTGGCCCGATGGAGATGATTTTCGGTGTGTAGGAGCCGGGGTCTATTTCTCGAAGGCCTTCTGGGATTTCGAAGATTGAGGGCCACTTTTTTCTTCCCACCCCTGAAAACTTCTCCAACTGTTTCTCAATAGTTTTCACCAACTGTTTCTCAATGCTATTGACTACATTGTTTGACTCCTTTTCGCCGCTGTCTTCTCCTTTCACCAACTCTTTCTCAATGCTATTGGCTATATTGTTTGACTCCTTTTCGCCGCTATCTTCTCCCGCACGATGGGCTGTGCATGCAGTTTAATTAAAAGTGTGATTTTGGAAAGTCATAAATTTTATTCCAAACATTTTTTGTGTAAAACTTTTTAAAATGAAAGAAAATAATGAGTTATAATGTAAGAAATGATGAGGAGTAAAAAAAAATATTAAAATAGATAAATTAATTATATGAATATATACGTAGAAATGATTGAAAATATGATAGTTAAATAGAAAAATGTAGAGAAATAATTAAAAATAAAATAATTATGGAGAGCGAAAAAGTTTTTGTTTAAAAAGTTTTAACTCTCACCAAACATGCCCAAAATTTATTGCTATTTCAATAAATCACAAACAAATTAAGTAGCGCGATATTTTAAAAATTAGGATTTTTGGGAAAAAAAATTATAAAAAAAGCCACACAGTATTAATCGGGTTAATTAGTCATGGGCTGTACGTACTTCCTGGGATACTTGGGATGTCTCTTGTAGATGGCCACCCGAGTCGTGGATATGGACCCACCATCATAGGTAAAAAACCTGGGAAAAAAATGCGGGAGATAAAAGTCAAGTGCACCAAATTTGCTTTGAAATAGATATTATGAGTGTATTTGAAAATTGATAAATTTTTTAGATAAAAAATTTTTATATAAAAGTTTTTGAAATAAAAAAAAATGCTATAGGATAGAGTAAATGATAAAAAGTAAAATAATAATAATAATAATAATAAAGTTAAAAAATTTTAAAATTTTTTTCAAAAAGTTGTTATAGAAAAAATTTTGAAAAAAAAAAAAGAGCAACGATTCCAAGCACAGGATAGTTGTATAGGAAAATGTCCATAATCAATTGAAAAAAGGTAATTATATAAGAAGATATGTTGAAATGACCAAAAACTACGATAGTTATGTGAGAAAATATGTGAAAAAATATATATTTTCAATGTTTACCAGGGATATTTGGGATGTCTCTGCTTTGATTATCTGGAGATGACCATTCGGGCGGCCAAAGACGTGGACCAATCGATGCTACGGGCACCACTTCACCTGGAAAAAATTGAGGGAAAAAAGTTATAAGCCCACCAAATTTGCTTTGAAATAGATATTAAATATAAATAATTCATTCATAGATGCAGTAGAACATAATAGTATTTATACAATCATATATTCACGTATGAATGATGTTTTAGATTGTTTAAATGTTTAAAATACATCTTTTAACATTGATATATGAATTAAATAATTTTATTATATTCATTTTACACATTTTTTATATAAAATTGGCGCACTTTTTATTTGGATAAGACTTTATCTCCTAATTAGTTAAAAAAATAATTCTAAATATAATTGACATACGGAATCTCACGCGGGAAAAATTAAATGAAGATCTTTTTATTTAAAAAAAAAAAAAAAAACTTGAATGCAACGAGACACACACTACATCGAAGTGAAGCTTAATATATAAATGCAGAAAATTAATGCCATACTTACGTGACGGAAATGGAAACATCCTTGCTTGTTCAGAAAACTTAGTACCTCATCATCATAATATCCATTAATAGTAGTTTTTTTGTGCACGTTGTCAGAAATTCGCCTTCGTTATTTCGAGTCGTCAGCTTCCCAGCCTGTTTGGGCACAAGAATTGAAATATAAACTACTTGCTTACGAAGGAATTAATGAGAGAAAATGAACAATAATATCGTAAATGAAAAGAATATCAAAAAGAAACGTAGATAGTGGGAAAATAATAAGATTTGACCGACCGATCGATCGAGCTGCAACGGTGCAGGTGCTAGCTGTTCACGACGAGGTGTCGATAATGCAATGGCAGAGGAAATCCCATGGCACTAATATATAGCCATAGGTAGATGGGTAGATAGCCATGGGTGCAAGAAAAGAAGCTGGAGACGTACTATATCCATTCCTTGAGTGTGGAAGGAAGGCGGAAGGTGATTCGCGTTTTCTCCGGGGCCACGGACGTGGTTCCCAATACACAGACGCAACGCAAGACGGCAAAAAATCACGAGTGAAACTCAGTTCGTAAAGCTCGTTTACCTTTTTTTTTTTTTTTTTATAATTATTGGCCATTTACCTAATCTTAACGAGGGGTGACAAAACCTTTTTTTTATTTTTTTGGTTTTTTTATAAACAGGTGAAAACTTATCACAGTGCTCCAGTATTTAAAAATCAAAAACATATCCAAATATATCAATTTTTTGGTAGAACTTGAATGATAAATTAAATAAATCTAAATGAACATGTTTATAAAAAATGAAACATAAAAAGCAGTGAAATTGCCGGTCAGACGTAGTTGGCAGCCAACTGTGGCCAGCCGCACCGATCACCTCTTTATCTTAACATTAACTATATTTATAAAATCTAAAATATAATACTAACCTTAATTCTATTTAAAAAATCCAACATCTAGACTTATTTTTACAAGTCAAGAGGGTTGAAAACAAAATTATCAAATTTCTATTTGAGTTTAAAATTTCACTTGCATTTAAAAATAATAAGGTTGGAAACTAAAATAATAGAGTTTCGGTTTAAAATTTCACGTATAATAAGGTTTAGTTTAATTAAACCATGTATTATTATTTTCCTTCAGATAATTTATTAGTTTATATTTACATAAAATTTTAAATTTATAATTCTTAACTTAAACAAAAATTTGTGCAAACACGATTTACATAAATAGGTTATGGTTTAGGTTTTAGGTGTTACAAATATGATTAGAATTAGCATCACCATTTAAATTTTATCAAGAATGTGGAAAATTGAAAGAAGTGGTGATCTATACTGTTATTGATGATCCAGGGAAGATGGAGAATCATTGCATGAGATTTATATGATCCAAGGATCAGACAGATCAGCTGGATTACAACTATCTTTCTTAGGAATCAGCTGGGAAAATTTCAAGTTAACTGATTCAATCCTCACACAGCGCTAAATAATTTTGGAAAATGTTTTTGAATCATCGAACATAAAATATGCCTGATTACAATTCCAATGAAATGAGGATGAGACCAGAATCTAAAATGAAAAAAGTGTTATTTTGTGTTAGAAAAGAGAACAATTGCATTAGGATTGAGAAAAATTATATAAAAATAGAAAAAATATGTTTTGGGAATGATAAAAGTATTTTTAAGAAATGGTATATTCGGTCTCATTGTCATCCCATCCGAATAGGTACCAAAAATGTGATCAAATTTAAATATGGATGGCTCGTAATTAATATTAGAAACCATCATCCATAATATTGACAAGATCATTATTGACCCAATTTCAAGAATGTCCGAAATAGACTGCAGGCTTGTAATGGATGATGTATTGATGTCCACACGTATACAATTTGTCACTAGCTAGGGAAAGACTACCCGAATATATTCCTCGAGTGGCCTCGGTCACCTGTTAACTGTTCGGTGACAGCAGAAATAGATTACTTTATGCATCAAATCATTCCACATGGGAGACAATTAAAGGACAACTTAATTAATTGAAATTGAATCTTCATGGAATCTTCTCATTTGATAAACAATAATCTAATTAATTACATATTTAGAAATATTTAGTTGCTCAAATACAAATGTTTGGATTAAAATGATAAAAATTTCGTCCAGCCAAAAAAATTAAAATCACTTGATATCATTTTAATTTGATAACATTATGCAAAATTTACAAAGAGCAAGTACTTTTAGAACATATTAGTGGGATTGGAGCATTCCCAGCGACCATTCCATTACATCAACACCCGATAAAGGATCGAAATTAGAAAAAAAAAAAAAATATATATATATATATTTATAGGATTATGATTTCACACATTCTTCCGATGACAATTGCAGTATTTCTTTTTGACATTATCAATGTGTATAGACAATTATTATTTCTCATTATTATTCGCCGATCGAGGGTCGTAATACTCCAAGACAACAAGTGCGGTCTGCAATAGGGTGAAGAGCGAAGACCAAGGTGAGGACCGTGGCTTCCAACTGCACTAATAGCCCACGCGCTACTGAAATAGTCGCGCATTAGCAAATTTATTATTTTTTTTTTCAAGAAAAGAATTTGTTAATACTTAAAAGTAGTCTTTTTAGTGAAATATTTTGCCCATTGTTGGTAAAATCTTACATTTTGCAATAAGCATCCGAATAATATAATTATTGGTCTAGCTAATTGTATCTTTTTTCAAACAAAAAAAAAAAAAAAAACTAGAACCATGTTGCCAAATGTTGATTTTTCTGATGGTATTACGCATCCAAGCATAGACAGTGCGATTCCACTGCCAGGGCCTTTTTTGGTATCTCGTATATGATTTTTATTTGGCATTTTCGCTCATAAAGTTTGGGCTTTGGAAACGAACTCTAACATCAAGGTTAATTTTGGAAACTCAACGCGCATAATTTCGAAAATAATTAATAAGACGTTAAGGACGTTGGGTTCTACTTCTACCTCATGAATGAATCAATTACCATGTAGCGTATACAAAGGAATGTATGCATATATAGTTTTGATTCAATGCCCTTGGCATTGAAATTTTAATGTGCTTAGCGAAATCCGTGGTCCAATGTCCATTGTCCTGCTCCCCATTGCACCCCTTAATTCAGAACAAAGAATGTTTAACGTTTTAACCCCGACAACTCTTCTTGTAAAACTGCCTCTTGCTGTGTGAAAAACAGAAGCTTTTTTTTTTTTTTTTTTTTTTTTTCTAATCTCATGGAGGCATCGCTACATGGCAGCAGCCGGGTTTCAAACTTCAGTTCACGGGCATGTACACCCGGACGGGAAACCACTGGCCCAAGGCCAGATTTAATAAAACCTTGGAGTTTGAGAGAAGAAGACGCAAATGCTCTAAAATGAGTAATATTTTAATGCATCCAAATACTTAAGGTGCAAAATTTCATTTTTTTAAATTTTTTTGAAGTTTTTTTTTATAAAACTGTTAATGTAAGTGTATATAAACCAAATTTTACTATTTTTGGAGATGTGTGTGTATATATATATATATTAAAATGGGGGAAGTTTTAATCATTTTAAATGACTAAAATAACCATATTTTTAAAAATTAAAAAATATATTTATATATCTCAAAAATGATAAAACTTAATATATAAGGTAAATGCGCATAAATTAACAATGCTATAAAAAATTCAAAAAATATTTTAAAAGTAGGATTTTGCACCCCTAATGCATTGAAATTTCAATGCATAATATACATATATCCAAAAATTGTAAAATTTAGTTTATAGATTAAATAAAACTAGATTAACATGTTTATAAAAAAATTTTAAAAAAATAAAAATATATTTTTGGACCACAAGACTAAGAAGATTGACACTCTAAATTGACGACATGTATATACATATATATAATTTTAAGTAAAATACTTGTATATGAGAATAATTTTTGAAAGTTCATGGGTATATGTAAAATTAAATGTGAAATTCGTAGGCAAATTTATCCAAAAAAGTAAAACTTTATTTAAAAATTAAATATAACTAGATTAACATGTTTACAAAAAAAATTTTAAGTAAAAAATATTTTTTGGACCGGTCTGCGGTCTGACATGATCAGCCCGCGTCCATTTATCAAGTAACGTATTTTATAATGACAAAAATGCCCTCACCATCCTTGTCCAAATGTGGGTTTGCTTGTGCCCGTCCATCTCAGCCTCTTCAACAAAGTCCTCCGGCACTGCCTTCTTGCTTCTCCCCACCTTCAATTATCCATTATGCAATCCATCCAACCAAGTGAATGGCAAACAAAGCTCCAACCACCGCCACACCTCATCTCCGCGTACGATCCCTGGAGAAGCAAGAAAAAAATGAAACTTGAAAAGCCATCAATGTTGTTGTCTCCTTCATTACCATCACCAACACCGGCCATTAGTAAATGCACTTTGTTCATTCAAAAAACCACACAACACCATCAAGCATGTTGTGCAGTTGTGGCACCGTATTGGAATAATTGAAATGATATGGAATCCCACATCAGTTAGGACGAGGAGGGGAGCCTGGGCTATAAGTGGAGACACTGATTGTCCTGTCGAGGCGCCTTTTGGGGAAGGACAGGCACGTGAACCCAGAAGGACAAAACCGTGCAGGCCGAGACCCAAAGCGGACAATACCGAGACAGTGAGGCCAGTGCGTGACATAATGGTATCAGAGCCGACTCCCGACCTCCGACCGGTGGTATCCAGTGGGGACGCTGGAGCCCCGAGAGGGGTAGATGTGGAATCCCACATCGGTTAGGACGAGAGGGAGAGCCTGGGCTATAAGTGGAGGCACTGGTTGTCCTGTTGAGGCGCCTTTTGGGGAAGGACGGGCACGTGATCCCAGAAGGACAAAACCGTGCGGGCTGAGGCCCAAAGCGGACAATACCGAGGCAGTGAGGCCAGTGCGTGACAAATGACTAGGCTATCTTCTTCCTCTGCTCGATTATCTGTAGCAGCCCTCAACAGATTCAGCATAGATCAACGACCTGCAGCTTCATCCCTATGAGATCCAACCACCTGCATTTGTCTCACTATCGCAGCAGCAAGCATCTGCCGAACCCGATCCTCTTTCTGTTAGAATTAATCCACATAAAGGTGTACTATTTAAAATAATAGTCTTTTGAGTTTAAGCTAAAGGTAGCCCAATGATATAAGATATATACGCAATCATATCCATGTAGTATTGTACTTCTACTAAGATTCATGATGGGAAGGACTCTATTTATACAGAAGTGTCTAGGTCCCTCTCTCACACGCACACAAACACAAGCGGTTCCCGTCTACTGCAAGTATCACAAGGAGAAGTGCTGAGGGAGAAGATCTTGCACCCTACACGTTCTACATGTGGAATCTATACACATGAATTCAAGTACACTTCCGCATCACATGATTTTCTACATGTGATATCAGAGCTCACGTTTCGATTTTGGGTATAATAGATTCCACCCATAATTTTTTTTATACAAGAAAAAAATTGTCATGAATGTTGAGATGCAAATTAATTTTTTTTTTTTGAAACGGAATTTCACATATGTTGACATAACCAGCAAGGGTTATGTACCGAACGGAAGATATATGGATGCAGTTATTATTTTGGACATGGCACATGGATAGATTACTATATAATTAAATAGCACAGTAATGTATGTGCCGAGTAGCATAAATGTATGCATGTGAAACAATTTTTTTTTAAAACTTAGAATCCATGACATTAAAATTACAACAGCCAAATCTAGAATATATATATATGAAATATGATTGTGAACTTGGATTTTGGTGAATAAAAAAATAATAAAAAAAAATAAAATCCTGCTTTTGGAATTGATGTGCATCACATGCCATGGATTTTTTATTATTTAATTTTGATAAAAAAAATCCAAGAGGAAGACAATAGCATGCTTGCATATATCGGTGATGCTGTTATCAAATATCTAGGAAAACAACATCCCGAGTCCAACGCTAGTTACCAACCATATTATAAAGCTCAATAAATATGTGTCTAGGGGCATATAAGCCCATGCATTTTTTTTATCCAGAACCAATAAAAAAAATTAATTACGTATATGCCGCATGCAACTCTATCATTATGTATCAATCATCATCGTTGATCAGATGACCCTATTTGGGATAGATTTGTCTCGTTGTCGAAGATTGCAAATTGCAACCATTAATGAAGACAGGTTTGCACAATGGATGAGCGGCAGATGCATTATGGTATTAAAATATATATACAATAATAATACTAATAGACAACTAAATAAATGCAGCCATTAGGGGTTCTAGAAAACCTAACCAGGTATGAATGGGCCCCAAAACACAGAATGAAATGGTTTTCTAATTTTTTTTATTTACAAATTAAAGAATTGGCAGCCATTAACGATATTAAGGGTAGTCACTAAAGGGTTATTTCTGGATGAGTTTTTACAAATCTAGTAATTGGGTCTTCTTTTTCGTGTCTATTTTGGCCCCCTTTAATTCAACCCAGAGTAATTCAACTTGTAGAAGATGATGAATTCCTACAATGCTTTGGCGGTGCATAGTGATTTTGCGCACATGCAGCCACTTTTGTGGTCCGGCAGTACACAAAATCTCTGTACACATGTAACGTCCATCAACAGTACAATTTTGATATTTTATTTTAAAATATAAATTATTTTAATAGCTATAATGCATGTTTTCTATTAAATTGAAATTAACCCGTTATTGTGCAAATTTTATCAACATTCATAAATGAACATATGCAATTATTTATGATTTAAATGCATAGAATGTTGATTTAATTTTATAAAATTATTAAGCAATTTATATTAATAATTGAGACTGTGTATTTCTAGTTGCCCCAAGGGCCAAAAATACATAATTTTCAAGAGTTATTAAATAATAGGGAGAATATTATTGTTTATTTTTTCTCATAATAGAAATTACAACTTATTATCATTATGCAATTTATGTTTAGTAAATATTGTTCATTTTTATATCTTTTGTCGCCTAGAAGGGTTTAAGATATTTAGTTAATCAAATTTATTAAACAAAGAGAGAATAATATGTTTTTCTCTCTTCACAAAAATTGCACTATTAAAGAATATTATATTGTAGTTATGCCCGAAGGTAGCTATAATTTAATATTTTATCAATAATTAATTAGAACTGCATAAACGCAGAGAATCTTCTACCCGAAGGTGAGGATATCCTTGACTTTATGTATTCATAGTTAATTATTGAATATTATTGTTTATTATAGCATTATTGAATATTATTGTTTATTATAGCATTATTGAATACAATCATGCATTATTGCTTGTGTGGTTAATTTTAAATTTTAGCTATGATTAATTATTGTTAATGAAATTGTTACATAATAGTTTATCTGAATCATAATGGTGATGTGAGCTTAATCATTTTCTGTTACAGCTATGGCTCCTGTTCCTCAATCTCATTTGTCTAATATCCCGACACTAAATGGATCAAATTACTTTGATTGGCATGAGCAACTACTTATTACCTTAGGATGTTTGGATCTAGATTTAGCTCTTCGTGTTGCAAAATTTAATGACTTAATGATTGAAAGTACTGATAGTCAAAAGTTTCAATTTGATAAATGGGAGCGTTCGAATAGATTATCTCTTATGATTATTATGAGTACAATTGAAAGGAATATCAAGGGCTATATTTCTGACCCTGAAGATGAAAATGTCAAAACTTATCTTGATTCAATTAAGGAAAAATTTAGTGGGTCAGATAAAGCATTGGCTGGAATGCTCACTAACAAATTGACCTCAATAAAATATGATGACATTTGTGGAGTGCAAAAGCACATAATAAAAATGTCAAATATAACTGGGAAGCTTAATGAATTGGGGATGAAAATCTTTGACTGTTTCGTAGTTATATTTGTCTTAAGCTCTCTTCTATCTTAGTTTTCACAATTCAAGATCTCCTATAACACACAAAAGGAGAAATAGACTTTAAATAAATTAATATCCATGTGTGTGCAAGAGGAAGAGAGATTAAAGTAGGATGGATCAATAGTTATCAATTTCATATCGACTTCTAAGCAATACAAGTCGAAGAAAGCAAATGGAAAGAATAAATTCCCATCAAAGAAAGGCATAGAGGATGGATCGAAAAAATCTGCTGAAAAGTGTTATTTTTGTAAAAAGAAAGAACATTTTAAGAAAGATTGTCTCAAGCGGAAGAATTGGTTTGAAAAGAAAGATAACGATTATGTACATATTTGCCTTGAAACCAATTTCATAAACGTATCCTCTAATTTATGGTGTATTGACTCTGGTGCTGCTATCCTTGTTTCAAACTCTTTACAGACATTCCATTCAACCCGCAACCTAAAACCGCATGAGTCATCAATCTTAATGGGCAATCTAACAAAGTCTAAAGTCAAAGTAGTGGGAAATTACAGGCTTCGCCTGAACACAGGGCATTTTTTAGAACTGCATGATGTTTTCTATGTTTCATCTATTTCTAAAAATTTAATTTCTTTGTCAAAACTCGATGTAATAAGTTATTCTTTCAATTTTGCAAACTCAAAGTTTTCTTTGTTTAAAGATTTTATTTTAGTTGGTACTGAAACATTGTTTAATGGTTTATATCAAATAAGTACAGATTGCTCATTTATTAATTGTTCATCTACCTTAAATGTATATGTTGGTATTAAATGTGGTATGATTGACGAACATTCCTCCATGTTATGGCATAAAAGATTGAGTCACATATCGAAAAAAAAGATGTTAAGATTAGTAAAAGATGAATATTATTAACGCTAGGATCCTAACTGCATTGGGTCGAAAATTGTATAAATATTATTAACGCTAGGATAATGTATAGTTATATATGCGATTGAAAAAAGACAAGTCTTGATATTGTAATTGCGACCTCTAATGATAACAAAATATTTAGGAAACAAACATTGAGAAGAAGAGAACTACTAAGGGTATTACCAAATTGTGGAAACTTAATCCTTTTATCTTTATAATTTTTAGATTAAATTCAAGTTGCTGCTAGAATTTTTTCTATGAAAGCATCACAACATCAAAAGTAAACGGATAAGAGTTGTCTACATATGTGAAAGCTAAATGGATCAGACTTGTTCATATACGTCCATCTCACATTCTCATACCTTACTCGTATTGAAGGCTATTTTGTATTTTTTAATTTTTTATAAAATTATTTTTCTAAGTTTATTTTAATTCATACTCAAATTTTACTCTTTTAGAATTTTTAAAATTACTAAAATTCTCTTTGACTTTTAAATTAAAAAATATTTACACATCTCAAAAAATGTAAAAATCTGCATACAAATTAAAATACACTTAGGAAAGTAGTTTTATAAAAAAAATTAAAATTAAAAAATAGATTTTCAACCTAAAATGGATCGCAAATGATCATGCTCCACATTTCTCACCATCTAACCTTATTTAATCACAAGCAAACACAAATGAGGACCATTTTCGATCCCTCACTTTTATTTCGATAGCATAAATTGGCATGGGATATATTAGGCAAAGGGATATTGGACCATATATCCATGCATCATATTCAAGGAGGAAGATGGTACGTTTGTTGGATTTTTAACATACATTTATTCTAATTATATATAATGTGCTATAATAAAGAGTGATTTCATTTTAAAATGAACTTCTAAGTTTTAAAGTTAAAGGAGCCGAAATCATCTAATAGAGTATAGACTTTTATGCTAAAAATCCTAATATCTTATTTCTATTCTTTTATAATGGGCAAAATAGAACAAAGAAAGATAGATGCTCGTATAAATGATCGTGATAACTAAGTTATGCATAAGAGTTTCTTTTCTAACATCACAGTATTAGAAAGATTAAGTCATCTTCTCTTAAAAACTCTAGGCATAGAACTTCAAAATTCAAGAACAACAATTCTTATGGATTCAGATACACTTCCACTTCTAGAGTGTGTTTAGATAATGATAAAATTTTTGGATGAAAAGATTTTGATGTAAAAGTTTTGAAAATGGAAGAAAATGATATGATATGATATGGGTAATCATGAGTAAAGAGAATAAAGTTAAAATAAATGGATTAGTTGTATAGGTAATTGTATAGAAATAATTGAAAAGTATGGTAGTTATATAGGAATATGTGAAAAATAATTAAAAAATAAAATAGTTGTAAAAAGTGAAAAGTTTTAGATTTAAAAGTTTTAATTTAAAAATTTTTATGGGTAAATCGATAACCTCGTGATATATTCCTTTTGGTGATTTGGCATGGAGAATTCAAGTTTAATACTTCTCTACTTTTCTATGAAAATGAGTTAATGGCTATGTATCCAATGTGCCAGTCATGTATCAATTTTCGGATTTCATTATTCGAATTCAAAAGAAGTTTTTTTGGTCATCATCTTGCTGCCATCCATTTGGTTTTTAGTCTTCCGTCTTCTTCTTCGATTTGAGGATGCTTTTAATTGTTGTTGGATTACATCAAATATGTCACCAAAATCTTATTTGATTTTATTTTTCGGTCTTCTACCTCCAATTCCATGTTTTCATGTCGGTAGTCATTATCACGTTATAAGAAATGATGAGTTTCCTAGTTTTGGAACCCTTTTGATCGATGGTGGCTGCCAAAGAAGACGGGCGCTGCTGCAGTTGCTATGGAAACAATGTATGTTGCCTCGTCGAAATTGTACATTGATGCAAAAACTTAATCTTAATTTAAGCACAATGAGATGGAGCTCTTTAATGACTTTGATCTTCCAATTAGAATGTCAATAATGAGATCAAAAGGGGGTAGCAATATTGGCTTTCAATTTTGGAGACCCATTTGGTCGCTAATCTCACTATCATTAATAGTTTAGACAACGAAAAACACCGACAACATCAGCTAGCAATGGACAGGCAACTAGGGTTTTCCCATCTAAGAGTTGGAGAAGATGAAGAAGTCATTTTTCAGCAGTCTAACGTGTACGTAGTGTCATGCACATGCATCAGTTTCAGTGTTTTAGCAGTGCATGCAATTACGTACGCATGTAGTAACTATAATAGTGTTCCTTTTGATGTTTTAATTAAGGATATTAATTAATTTATGATAATACTATTTGATTGACAATATTTTTCGAACATGGATGCAAATAAGTTAAGCGATTAATTTACGAGAATTTAAAAAGATATTTGCAAAAGCATTTTCATACATTCAAGATTTATTATTTTTAATATAAATTTATATTAATCCATTATCATGTAAGATTTAATATTTAGAATCTATTTATGAAGCTCATATTTTGGATCTTTATTAAACTTAAATTCAAATAATAGTACAAATATTTATATGGATGGCTAATATTTAACAGTAAATTAATGAAAACAATATGCTACCAAAGTAGCATCACTTGAATAGGTTAATTTATTTTTGAAACATCAAGAGATTGTATATATGTAATTAATGTAGATATTAATCAACTCAAAAGAAGGTTAATATTTGGCCAAATTGCATGCACAATTATGGTAATAAATGTGTGACAATTATTTGATATTCCACGTAAATAATAAGTTGCTTCAAAAATAATTTGTTGTTTGATAGAATTTTATTATCATTATTTGATTATAATAATAAAAGTATCAGTTACAAGTTAATATTTTTTGTTCAAAGACAAAGCATTAATATTATACTAAGTATCTTATAATAGGCCCTACTATTATCAGAATTGCTAAAGTTTTATATGAAACTTATATGAATGTATTATTTTCTTTTATTTTCAATTAATTCATCTACTTCTATTATATTCGCCAATATCAATTTTGTTTTTATGCTGAACGAAACTAACTTTAACTAATGCAAAGAAAACATTATTATCGTTCTTAGCTGCATGAGTCTAAACCTTATGCTAAGGATTAAATAACACACTCCTCTTACGAATAAAACTTTCATTAAGAAAAAAGGGACTTCAAGAAGTGGGATTGTTCAAATCACATAAGTCTTATGATCATAAAATAAGCAATTTCAGAAACTTTCAGGAGTGGTGTGTCTAAAAAGACATTATTACCAAGGGATTCTTGAAGGAAATCAAAAAATGCTCTAAAAATGATAAAGCTGAAACAATTTCTACTCTATCGAACTTAGTTTCAATGATGTGTGAGGGTGAAGGAAACATAAGAGAGTTCGTCATGGAGATATCTCATCTTACTTTGAAAATAAAACCACTAGAGCTAAGATTTGCGTACGCGTTTAGTTTGACCTCTCTTTCGACATAGGGTGTGTTTGGGAATGGATAAAACTTTTGATGAAAAGTTTTAAAAAGTAAAAGTTATCAAATGATGTAATATGATATGGGTAATAATGAGTAAAGTGGATAAAGTTAAAATAGATAGATTAGTTGTGTAGATAATTGTGTAAAAATAATTGAAAACTAGGGTAGTTGTATAGGAAAATGTGAAAAAATAATTAAAAAATATAGTAATTATGAAGAGTAAAAAGTTTTAGATTGAAAAGTTTTAACTTTGATATTTTTTATCTATTGTCAAACACACCCATAATTAGAAAGTTCATTACAACTACCAAAAGCACTAATGGTTTCTTAATGAGTTTACTTCACATTGTGTGTAAGAAAAGATTGAAAGTAATTATTTAGTAAGAATTTTTAAAAAAAAGATCAAGAAAAGAAAAAAGATAAGAAAGCTGCAAGTGGAGTAACACAAAATAAATGATAAAGAAAACCGAATAAGGAATTAAGTTATTAGGCCATGTTTGTTAACATGCGTGTGTGGAAAACCTGGGAAAATCATGGGAAATTGTACCTGTAGCATCTTTTTCAAGGCATGATTTTTCCATCATAAATTTCTATTTTTTCAGTTTTATCCCTACTTTCTTATCATTTTTCCTTCTAACAACCTTATTTATTCCAACCTTACCCTTATCCTTTCATATCAATCACAAATTTTTTAAAATATTTTTTTTCTATTTCTCACCATTTCTTGCAATCTCACAATTTTTCATCTTATCAAATGTCCCCTTACTTTTGTCATACTCTGGATACCTAAAGTAGAATTATATCGGTTATCATGCTTAGCATGCGAAGAAATGTACGCTTCTTACTTCGATTTGTTTTAAGGTTAATTTAATTTCAGTACCTAGACACACTTAGTGGTTAGATTTTAGTATTATTACTCATATAAATATGCATGTGTATGGTTGCCTAAGTTACTAAAAGCCAATTGATGTTGAAATATGCATATGTGTAGGTGATGGCAAATCAATTGAAGTTGAGGTCATAGGGATATATTGGTTATTATCAAAGATTAGTTTTTATTTGAATTTCAAAAAACATCTTGTACTGTCTTTTACATAAAATGTGATTTTTATTTTTATATTAGACAAATCTAGTTATTTTTATTTCTTTAAAAATAGATAGTTTAGTTCTTTCTTTGAATTTACATATTATTGGTACTAGTTCTTTATTTTATTATGATAATCTTTATTTGTTTAATACGATTACATCTTTTATCAAAATCTTGCATATAAGTTCACATGGTACAAAACACAAATTAACTAATGTGAATTCTGTTTTACTTTGGCACAAATGTTTAAGGTACATACTTAAGCAAAGAACTGAGATGAAAAATGCTCAATTCTTTAAGGATATTAAGCTTGAAGGAAATAAAGTTGCATATTGTATTTTTAAAGAGTAATATGTTTTTGTTTCTTTGATTTTTACGAATAATGACCAGGTTTCTATTCCTTTGTTATTCAAGAAATAATTTTAGAACTATAAGACATTTAAAAATCTCCCTAATCAAGTTCAATAAGCAATTCCTAATTTCAACAATCTCCAGGACAAATGTCATTAAGGAGATTTACAAGAGAAAGAAGAAGTATAATTTTTTATAATTACATCGTATTTCTCCAAGAACATCGAGATGACATTGAATTGGTAAAAATGATCTCATCAATTTTCAACAAATCATGAAAAGTAATAATTCTCAAAAGTGGATTGATATCACAAATAATAAGATTAACTCTATGAAAGACAATGGTGTGGGCGTACTTTTCTCGTTGCCTGAATATAGAAAGTCCATTGGTTAAAAATGAATATTTAAAATCAAGAGGAATTTGTATAATGATATGAAAAGATATGAGGCCCGACTTATTGCAAAAGGCTTTACTCAAAATGAAGGATTTTATTGATAGACTCTTTTGGGATAATAATTCCTTTAGTGACACGCTTTGATCTTTAATTACGTCGGAGGATGTAAAGACCATAGTTTTCAATGGTGACATTAATGAGACAATTTATATAGTGCAATAAAAAAACCTTATGTCCAGATATGCAAAAAATATGATTTATAAATTTTAAAAAAATCTATCTATAACCTCAAGTAAGCTTCTCATCAACGATATTACAAATTTCATTAAGTTGTTATCTCATTCAGTTTTGAGATAAATGTGGATGATTGTGTATATCACAAGTTCAGTAAAATAAGTACATTTTTCTAGTTTTACATGTTGATAATATACAGCTTATTAACAACGATATAGCTTTATTGCACGAAATCAAGAAATTCCTATCAAACAATTTTAAGATGAAAGATCTTAGAGACACATCTTTGGTATTGAAGATTTAAGTATAATAGGATCACTTTTTAGGTATTCCTAAATTATCATAAAAGGCCTATATTGAGAAAATACTCGAGAGATTTAACATACATTTGTATTGAGGATTTAAGTATAGTAGGATCGCTTTTAAGGTATTCTTGAGTTATCATAAAAAACCTATATTGAGAAAGTACTCAAGAGATTTAACATACAAGATTATAAACTAGGAGATACCCTCGTCGTTAAGGGAGATAAGTTCAATCTCAATTAGTACCCTAAGAACAATTTTGAATGTAAGAAAATATGAAAAAGTCCATATACTTTAGTAGTGAGAAGTCTAAAGTATGCTCAAGTTTGTACGAATCCTAATATTGCATACATTATTGGTATGTTAGACAGATATTTGAGCAATCTGAAAATGGATCATTGGAAATAAGTCAAATAGATTTTAAGGTACCTTTAGAGAATAAAAACACTACATGCTCACGTAAAAAATCTCAAATAATTTAGAAATTATTGAGTATTCAGATTTTAACTATACTAGATGCCAAAATAGTCTTAGATCCACTTCAGGCTATATTTTCTATTTCTTGCAGGGACTATCTCTTAGAGGAATGTTAAGCATAAACTCATATGTGACAAATTGCAAATCAATAGTACCTTTGATGATTAATAACTCAGTTGAAATGAAATAAAGGCACTAACATATCTTGTATTAAATCAATGGAAGAGTGAAATCCAAAAATAAAGCTCAAGAGAATTATTCAGATAAACACAAGTCATATTCAAATGCAAAACAAGTAAAGTTACAACTCGAAATCAACCTCAACAATGACTTTAGTGAAGTCGCATCCAGCGTCGACCCTAAAAAATGACTCAAATGTACGTTGATAGAAATATTTTAAGTTAAGAAGTAGAGCCACACACCCGAGTTGACCTCATATGCGACGTGGGTGAAACGCATCATAAGTCAACTTCATTTACAACTTGAGGAAAAAATCGAAAGGAGCTAAAGTTTTCGGAGTTTGTTGGAGTCCAAAGTTACACTCCTGAGTTGACTTTGCTTACAACTTGCTGAAGTTATACTCCAAATTGATTCTATCTAGGGGTGCAACTTCGGCTGAGTTGAACCCGATCCCAGCTCACCGAACCCGATTTCTAACGGTTTTAGAACTCATTTTTCTACAACCCGAGTCCCAATAACCCCCGAACCCAGTGAGCCCGACTTGTAAATATGATATGATTAGAGTTTAAGTAAACATGAACCCGATCCCGATTTTTATTTTATATTTATTATAAAATATATTTTATATATAATATCTAAATAATTTTTCTTTATATTTTTTGTATTTTATGTTATTTATATTTAAATACATGTTTAACATATTGTAATTATATTATAAATAAAGTATATTATTTTTATTTATATTTATTTTTTATTTCCATAATCTTCTTTATTTATCTTGTTTTTTATGTTAAATTTTTGTTAAAGATATTCTTTATAAATGAATAATCTTATTAGCCCAGGCTAAGCAACTTAGTCCACTTCAAAAAATTCATTTACAACAACTTTTTTTATTTTTTCTTTGTACACTTGTTTATCTAAGTGTATTTAAAGTATAAACCAAGCTTTACAATTTTTGGATATGTGTATATATTTTTTTAGATTTTTAAAGATAAGGGTATTTTAAATACATATATGCATAGATGTTTAAAAATCTCAAAAAAATATATACACATATCCAAAAATGGTAAAAGTTGGTTTATATGTTAAATACACTTAGATAAACGAGTGTATGAAGACAAAAATAAAAAAATTATTGTAAATGAGTTTTTTGAGGTAGGCTAAGTGAGATATTTGCTTAGCCCAAGCTAACAGAATCACTCATCTTCTTTATATTGTTATATTTTTTAAAAATATGTGGTTTGACTTTATATTATTATATTTACTTATATGATTTGTTATTATTATACATTCATATAAAATTTTAAACATATCAATCTTAAATAAAATGTAAATTTATCAACTTAAATTCCAACTCAAAATACAACTCGAATCCGATTTTCAAAAATATGATTAGGGTTTAGATTTTACACTTAGGGTTAGGGTTAGGATTAGGGTTGATGTTTTATAAATATGGTTAGGATTAGGGTCGAGGTAAATTCGAGTTTCATGAGCGTGAGTTGCACCCCTAACTCTATCTACAACTTAAGGAAAAAATTAGGTGAAGCCAAAGTTTGTGGAGTTCGCTAGAGTCCAAAGCCACACACCCAAGGCAACCTTGCTTGTGACCTAAGTAAAGTCATATCCCGAGTCAACCCCACCTACAACTTAGAGTAAAAACAAGTGAAGAAGATAAGAATCAAGAACGTTAGAGTCCAAAGTCGAACATCCAGGTTGATTTCATGCGTGACCTAAATAAAGTCACGCCCTAAGTCAACCTCAGCATATGATTTGAGTATGAAGTCGAATCCTAAGTCAATTTAAGGTCCAACTTCAATCGTAATAGTCAAAAAAGTTTAAATGTTGGCATATTTATTGCATATCACCTACCATCAAATGGTCACTTAAGTTATGGAGGTTAGAGAGAACATTGAATGGTCATTAGTCTTCTTACTTTCAAGCATTAAATTCTCACACTCAAATATTTCAAGCTCAAGCTCTCAAGAATAATTGAAGAAGCTTCCAAGATCACATTTTTCTCATATTTAACTTGAGCTTATTATGCTTAGATCAACCTAAATTGAATTTGTAAAGTATAATTTCTTTTTTATTTAATTTCTTGTACTTATGGTTAACTTAGTAATAGAGACCAAGGCCAAGTAATTAGTTTAACCTGAATTTGGTTCACCAATATCTTTTGCAATATGTATGAAGCCCCCAGAGTTAAATCTAAAAAAGAACATATGCTCTAAATTGTATTGTAATACAATAGTGTAATCCAATACGCACACAAAAGACATGTGCTTGAAAAAGTGGAATAAGAGGTTGCAAACTATTATAAATCTTGTCTATCCTCCTGAGTTTGTGTATACTTATCACTTTTGTCTTCTGCATCATTTTGCTATCAATATCTAGTATGTTTTATTCATGGACAATTGATTTAAACAAGGGTTGCCATTTGAGTCAAAGAAAATTTCATTAACACAATTTATCACTCCCCTCTCAGGTTAAACCAACTAAACATGACCAACATTAAGCAGCACTCATGACTCTTTCTACCATGACAATTGAGTTTATAATATATTTTAATTCATCAAATCAGGCTATATGGCTACAAATTTTGTCACAGGGATACGAATTATGGATAAAATTGAAAGACCATTAGGTTATTTTATTATAATAACTCAACAATCTTATATTTCAATAGCAACAGGAGCTCAATGAAGTTAAAATTTACTGATACTAAGATCCTAGTTGTTAAGAAAAGAGTTCAAGAAGGTCAAATGTCTATAGAGCATATTAAAATAAACTTTATGGTTGCAAATCCGCTTATTAAGAGGTTACTACCTAAGGTCTTTCATGGGAATACTACTCATATGTGTGCTCTATCAATTGATGATATGCTAATTTAGCAAGAATTTATATATACATGCTTTTCTTGTTAGGATATGTTTTTTATGTTATAGATATTTTTTGATAAAGTATTTAATATTTTGGTTATTCAGTATTTTAGTTTTGATTTGATCTCGTAAAGAATAAAGTTGAACTAGTTAAAAACAAGAATGTTAGATCACATTTCATCTAATTTTCATGTTATACATTCATACTTAATCTATGTCATTTGATTATATTTGATATACGTGATAATGGACAAGTCTAATTAGGATAAATGTAATAAAGATCACCTTGATCATGTGTTTGCATAACCAATAGACGAGAATGCTCAAAGATTATTTTAATTATGATAACAAAAGATTTTGAGTTCATAAGATTATATATAATTATAAAGTGTTGTACATATTAGTCTAAGTGAGAGATCATTGAATTTTAGACACAGATATGTATTATTATATTATAATTTATCATAAAGAGTAGCTTAATTTTAAAGTGATCTTATAAGATTTAAAGTTAAATGAGCCAAAATTATCTAATAGCGTATTGGCTTTTTCATGCAGAAACCCTAATGCCTACTTTGTATTTTCTTTTTTTGATGAGTTTAATTAGAAATAATAAAGATAAGTGCTTATACAAATAGTTGAAGTCTCCGTATTATGCACAAGGGTTTTTTTTTTTATAATATCTCATTATTCAAAAAGAGAGAGTTGCCTTCTCCGAAAACTCTTAAAAACTAATTTGAAAGACCTGAAACCTCAAGATCCCAGAATAACAATTTTCTTGGATTCTGATATGCTTCAACTTCTAATTTATTTTCTTAGTCATTTGACGTGAAAGATCCTTAAGTGATAAAAGTTTTTATCAATAAGGATTGCCCAACAAAGCTAGAATGGCATACGCAACCTGCATAACTGTGAGGCTGAGAAGGATTGTTGCCACCGCTACGGATGCAATGGACCAGGGATGACGGAAGTACTCCCGCTTCAAGCTCACCTTCCAAGAAGGCCAGCTCTTTCCCAGATACTTCTTCAACTTGTCCGCTAGGTCCGCAAGACGCGAGCCCGCAATTTCGTCCACAACAATCTCGCGACAAATGCGGTTGAAGAGCTTGGCCACGGCTTCGTCGCTCCCCAGCCGATTGTCGATTATACCCCTGTGCTGCAGGTAAGCCACGTCCCGTGGGCTGTCAATCAACCCATCCAACAACATCATGTACAAGCTCATCTCGTCGTGGGCCTCGTGGCAGTGCGGATAGCACTGTTCGAAGGCCATAAGATTGAGGAAAATCGAGATGGAGTCGTCGATCACCAAAGGCGGAATGTACAGCCTTCCTCCATCCAAGTCAAACTCTACTTCGGTCAATCTGGCCGATTCTTTCTTCACGAACTTCACCCCGGAGTCCCTTAAGGTGGAGACAGGCAGCAGCATCGCCTGATAGAATTTCGCATCTGGTTTCGCTGCGGGTTTTGTACTCCGCATACCTAGCCATTGAGACGGAACGATGGATTGCCAGACGACCGCCAAAAGATGAAGAGGCAGTCCTTTTTCCTTGATTTCTCCAGAGCTTGCTCCACGCGCATCCGGGTTCTTGAGGTAGCCGGGAATGGCTGAGTCAAAGAAGCTGAGGGCAAGAGCAGCGACAAACGAGCCAGAGTTAGAGTCAGAGCCAGTGGTGATCTGGAAGACGCGATCCACGACGAAGAGTGGGATTTGGTTTTCGAGCATCAGCAAGTCCCGCTGGATCCACTTCAAGAGCCCACGAGCAGCGAAGATGGGGTCCTCTCGCGGGTAGCCCAGGCTGACATGGTCACGACAATCAAATGCGAGGAGAAGCTCGACAATGAAACAAGCGTCTAACAGCAGCATCTGCATGAATGCTTTGGTGTCGATTTCGTCTTCCGTGCGCCACGAGTAACAATGGCGGGCCAGGTCCTTGAGCTCAGAAACGGCGCCGACGTATTTGTCTAGGCTGCACTTCGTGCGGGCGAGCGTGCACGCGAGGAAGCGCCATTTGTGTTTTTCCATGGGCATGAGGTTGGGCCGGAATGCGTGCATTGGCCTGGTGGAGATGATTTTCGGTGTCTATGAGTCAAGGTCTATTTCCCGAAGGCCTCCTGGGATTTCTAAGATTGAGGGGCAGTTTTCTCTTCCTGCCCATGAAAACTTCTCCAGCTCTTTCTCAATGCTAACTACATAGTTAGACTCACCGCTGCCTCCTCTTGACCCGTTGGCTGTGCACGTTGTTTGATTAGAATTAACGCTATTTCAATAAATCACAAACAAATTAGATAGCGTGATACTTTTAAAAAAAAGCAGGATTTTTTGGAAAAAAAAATTTATAAAAAACTCCACATGGTATTAATCAGGGTAATTAATCTTGGGCTGCGCATACTTTCTTGGATACTTGGTATTTGTCTTGGAAATGGCCCCCCCCCGACTTCCCGTCGATCTGGACCCATCATCACTGGGAGCACATCTGGAAAATAAGGGGGAAATTAACAAAAATTAAAAGCGCATCAAATTTGCTTTGAAATAGATATTATGAGTGTATTTGGGAATTAATAAATTTTTTAGATAAAAAGTTTTTTACGTAAAATTTTTTACAATAGAAAAAAATGATACGGTATGATTGGATAAATGATAAAAAGTAAAGATAATAAAATTAAAATAAACAGGTTAGTTGTATGAGTATTTATATAGAAATAATTAAAAATACTCTAGTTATATAAGAAAATACAAAAATGTAATAAAGAAATAAAATAGTTATGGATAATGAAAAGTTTTATATTGAAAAATTTTGATTTCACATATGAATGATGTTTTAGATAATTTAGATGTTTAAAATATATCTTTTAAAATTATAATATATATATATAATAATTAATTTTTACATTTTTGACTCTCAAGACATGTGGGCCCTATAGGATAAGATAGGATGAGATAAGAACCCTCCTAGATAAGGTGGTTAAGATAGAATTTAATTTTGAAATAAATTTTATCTCTACAGGATAAGATATGATAAGAATTATCCTAAATAAGATTTGTTAACATAGAATCTAATTTTAAAATAAATTTTATTTTATTCATATCTTCCTATCCCTTAGAAGCTACGAGACTTCTATAAATTGGGACAGAGACTTGATAGATGGGGGTATTCGTAAAAAATGTTTGGAGAATTTTAGAGAAAGCAGCTTGCGTGAAAAAAGAACTTTTATAAGGCAAGTGGAATTTTATTTGAAATTGATTTTAGTTCAATGCTATGATTATTTTTATACAATTGTTATGTATAAAGCATATATTATATATATATATTATAATTTTTAAACTATGCTTTGCATATTTAAATTTTATAATCCTAAATTTATAGGATATAAAATTTTGCAAATAAATATATTGAAATTTTATGCTTGAAATCACATGTATTGAGATTTTTTTTGAATTTTATTATGCATTTTTTAATGCATTGATATGCAATAAATATGTGGATATTGAAATTATATATTGATGATATGGGTTAATTGCAGCATGTATTTAATAATATTTATGTGTATTATGAACGGTGAAAAATCAAGTTATATAAGCCAGTTCCGATTTTCCCTGACGTACATGAATGGAAAGTCGTCCGAATAAGAAGTTTCATGCAGAGATAATTTTCGTCAGAGGCGTCAAGGAGAGGAATTGTCGTGTAAGCATGAAAAGCTTGCTTTTGCAACGAAATTGTTTTGTTGCTTTTGACATTTTCTTTCACATTTAATAATTTTTTATGCTTCTGATCTCCATAGGATTTTGAAAATTGATGTGTGGGCCATTACAGCAATAAAGGCTGAGTGACAGAGGTCTTAGTAGGGCCCACCTGCAGTAAAGGCTACGATGATATAGCTTAATGTGGACCATTTATTTGATTTTATTATAATTTAATTATTTGAACTCATATTTGAATGATCAAATAGTCTATCCCTATGTTTTTGATGCTTCTGAACTCAATGGAAGGGTTTGATTTTGCATTTGAGGCCTAATTTTTAAGATATTAAATTAAATGATTATTTTATCATTTAATTAAGTTTTAATTGGGCCATTATCCATTTTTAAATAATTTTCTACTTGCTAGTTATGATTGAGACTAACCCATTAATTTTTACAGGTGTACCAAATCAAGTGGGACACTAGCATTTTGGATTTATGTGAAGATTTTCAAGAATATTTAATTTTATTTATTTATTTCAAAGGCATGTATTAAGAATGAGACTTGTAAAATTTCTTTTCTTTGTGCTTTGATGTAATAATGGGAACATGACTAGTAGAAGTAGAATTTTAAAATTTTTATAAAATTATAATAATTAATTTTGCCATAAACGTGTGATTGATCTTGAAAAATTGCATTAAATACACGGCCCGGGATCACTTTTCTGGACCGGTATATTACATGTTAAGATATATTATAGATATTTTTTGCATAAATAAAGTATTTAATATTTTGGTTATTCAGTATTTTAATTTTGATTTGATCTCGTAAAGAATAAAGTTGAACTAGTTAAAAACAAAAATGTTAGATCACATTTCATCTAATTTTCATGTTATACATTCATACATAATCTATGTCATTTGATTATATTTGATATACGTGATAATGGACAAGCCTAATTAGGATAAATGTAATAAAGATCACCTTGATCATGTGTTTGCAAAACCAATCCGAAAACTCTTAAAAACTAATCTGAAAGGCCTGAAACCTCAAGATCCGAGAATAACAATTGTCCTGGATTCGGATATGCTTCAACTTCTAATTTATTTTCTTAGTTACTTGACATGAAAGATCCTAAAGTGATAAAAGTTTTTATCAATAAGGATTGCCCAACAAAGCTAGAATGGCATACGCAACCTGCAAAACTGTGAGGCTGAGAAGGATTGTTGCCACTGCTACGGATGCAATGGACCAGGGATGACGGAAGTACTCCCGCTTCAAGCTCACCTTCCAAGAAGGCCAGCTCTTTCCCAGATACTTCTTCAACTTGTCCGCTAGGTCCGCAAGACGCGAGCCCGCAATTTCGTCCACAACAATCTCGCGACAAATGCGGTTGAAGAGCTTGGCCACAGCTTCGTCGCTCCCCAGCCGATTGTCGATTATTCCCCTGTGCTGCAGGTAAGCCACGTCCCGTGGGCTGTCAATCAACCCATCCAACAACATCATGTACAAGCTCATCTCGTCGTGGCAGTGCGGATAGCACTGTTCGAAGGCCATAAGATTGAGGAAAATCGAGATGGAGTCGTCGATCACCAAAGGCGGAATGTACAGCCTTCCTCCATCCAAGTCAAACTCTACTTCGGTCAATCTGGCCGATTCTTTCTTCACGAACTTCACCCCGGAGTCCCTTAAGGTGGAGACAGGCAGCAGCATCGCCTGATAGAATTTCGCATCTGGTTTCGCCGCGGGTTTTGAACTCCGCATACCTAGCCATTGAGACGGAACGATGGATTGCCAGACGACTGCCAAAAGATGAAGAGGCAGTCCTTTTTCCTTGATTTCTCCAGAGCTTGCTCCACGCGCATCCGGGTTCTTGAGGTAGCCGGGAATGGCTGAGTCAAAGAAGCTGAGGGCAAGAGCAGCGACAAACGAGCCCGAGTTAGAGTCAGAGTCAGAGTCAGAGCCAGTGGTGATCTGGAAGACGCGATCCACGACGAAGAGTGGAATTTGGTTTTCAAGCATCAGCAAGTCCCGCTGGATCCACTTCAAGAGCCCACGAGCAGCGAAGATGGGGTCCTCTGGCGGGTAGCCCAGGCTGACATGGTCACGACAATCAAATGCGAGGAGAAGCTCGACAATGAAACAAGCGTCTAACAGCAGCATCTGCATGAATGCTTTGGTGTCGATTTCGTCTTCCGTGCGCCACGAGTAACAATGGCGGGCCAGGTCCTTGAGCTCAGAAACGGCGCCGACGTATTTGTCTAGGCTGCACTTCGTGCGGGCGAGCGTGCACGCGAGGAAGCGCCATTTGTGTTTTTCCATGGGCATGAGGTTGGGCCGGAATGCGTGCATTGGCCCGATGGAGATGATTTTCGGTGTGTATGAGTCAGGGTCTATTTCCCGAAGGCCTCCTGGGATTTCTAAGATTGAGGGGCAGTTTTTTCTTCCCGCCCATGAAAACTTCTCCAGCTCTTTGTCAATGCTGACTACATAGTTAGACTCGCCGCTGCCTCCTCTTGACCCATTGGCTGTGCACGTAGTTTGATTAAAATTAATGCTATTTCAATAAATCACAAACAAATTAGATAGCGTGATACTTTTTAAAAAAAAGCAGGATTTTTTGGAAAAAAAATTTATAAAAAAAATCCACATGGTATTAACAGGGTAATTAGTCTTGGGCTGCGCATACTTTCTTGGATACTTGGTATTTGTCTTGGAAATGGCCCCCCGACTTCCCGTCGATCTGGACCCATCATCATGGGAGTACATCCGGAAAAAAGGGGGAAATTAACAAAAGTAAAAAGCGCACCAAATTTGCTTTGAAATAGTTATTATGGTGTGTTTGGGAATTGATAAATTTTTTTAGATAAAAAGTTTCTTATGTAAAAGTTTTTGAAATAGAAAAAATGATACGATATGATAGGGTAAATGATAAAAAGTAAAAAGAATAAAGTTAAAATAAACAGGTTAGTTGTATGAGTATTTATGTAGAAATGATTAAAAATACTCTAGTTATAAAAGAAAATATAAAAAATAATAAAGAAATAGGATAGTTATGGATAATGAAAAGTTTTAGATTGAAGAATTTTGATTTCACATAGGAACGATGTTTTAGATAATTTAGATGTTTAAAACATACCATTTAAAATTGATATATAAATTAAAGGGAGATTTTTCAATGCACCCACATGCACTTAGCTTTAGTGCACCTGGGTGTATTTAACCCATTTTTCTTTATTTTTTGAAAAAAAATTTAATATAACTATTAATCTAGGTGTATTTAGCATGTATATCAATTTTTACTGATTTTAGATATTTTTATATTTTTTTTGGATTTTTTAAAATTAGTGGTAGTTTCGTAATTTGTGAATTACGAAACTAACACTGATTTTAAAAAATTCAAAAAATCTACAAATATCCAAAATTGATAAAAATTGATATACATGCTAAATAAATCTAGATTAACACATGTATAAAAAAATTGCAAAATCAAAATATAAAAAATAGATTTTTTCACCCAGGTGCACTAGATCTGTGCTCAAAATTAAATAATTTTATTATACGTTTTTCACAATTTTTACAGAAAATTGATGCATATTTTTTATTTGGATGGACTTTATATCATCTCCTAACTAGTTAAACAAATAGTTCTAAATACAATTGACATAGGGCATTTTGGATGTGAAAACATTTTAATGTAAAACTTCCCTCATTATCTTGCTTTTCATCATTTTTTCGTATTTTCTTATACAACTATCATATTTTTTAATTATTTATACACAACTAACATATTTATTTTAACTTTATTCTTTTTATCTATCAACATTACCTCTATTATATCATATGATCATTTTTTATTTATTCAAAAATGTTTACACAAAAATCTTTTCATCAAAAAATTTATGTTTTCGTAAACACACTCACATTGAATTTTACATCATCATCGAAGTGGGAAAAAATAAAAGAAAACTTTTTTATCTTTAAAAAGAAAGTTGAATTCAACCACCACATTACATCGATGCAGAGAGTAATAGATAATGTCGAAAATTTTTCAAGACAACCGTAGGTACGTGTACTTCTACATGATGTTAGTTTTCTCACCTCCCATTAATACTGGTTTTCTATGCATGTGGTTAGAAATTCGCCTTCGTTATTTGGAGTCGTCAGCTTCCCAACCTGTTTGGACGCATGAATTGAGGTTATGATGGAATTAATGGGAGAAAACGAACGATAAAATCGTTAAATGAAAAGACTATCAAAAAGAAAAAGCTTATAGTGGGGAAATAATAAGATTTGGCAGACCAACCGATTGAGCTGCAACGGTGCAGATTCTAGCTGTCCACGACGAGGTGTCGATATGCAATGGCAGAGGGAAATATGTATGCATAGGTAGATGGGTAGATTGCCATGGGTGCAAGAAAAGAAGCTAGAGATGTATCTATTTCCATTCCTTGCGTGTGGAAGAAAGGCGGATGGTGAATGAAGTTTTCTCGGGGCCCACGGACGCAAGACGTCGAAAATTTACAGGCGACACCCGGTTCCAACCCTTGTTAATATTACTCTGGGGGAAGGGTAGAACCTTTTCACATGTGGATGTGGCATGCAAGACACAATGTATGACCATCAGGCTATTGCCCGGGTTCACAACTCATTTATCTTATCCTAACATTTACTTTATTTGTAAAATGTAAAATATAATCCTAACCTTAATTTTATTTAAGGTTTTTCTTAAATATACTTACTATTTTTCATTCTAATCCCAAATATACTCATAACGTTCTCTAAAATATAAACACAATATTTGCATTTAATGCCAAAAATACTCATTCTGTGAGTTAACATAATTAGTCAATAAATAAAATTATTAATATACTCATCAAATTTAGCCTTAAGATGAGATTAAAGGAATTGAATGTGTATAACTCACTAGTGCACTGATTACATATAAACTCTAAATTCGGAGACTCCTAATTTCATTCCCCTTCTATTTTATTTCATCTTGGATTATTTTATCGTAGGAATCTTTTGGTAATTTATAAAAATTGAACTAACACTTTTGGATGAAATGGACATTTTTTGAATAAAATACAAGTATAGAAAGCATATTTAGAATTTTAAAAAGCGTCGTAGGCATATTTAAGATTAAGAACAAACGTAGTTAGTATATTAAGAAAAAACCCTTTCATTTATATAAACAAAACTCATTTTTTGAATAAAATACAAGCATGGCAAGTATATTTAGCATTTTAAAAGCGTCGTAGGTATATTTAGGATTAAGAACAAACGTAATTAGTATATTAAGGAAAAACCTTTTCATTTATATAAACAAACCTCTAACCTTACTTTTATAAGTCGGAAGGATTGAAATTAAAGCAATCAAATTTCTACTCGAGTTTAAGATTTCACCTAAATTTAAAAATAATGAGGTTAGAGTTTAAAATAATAGTGTTCCAATTTAAAATTTCATGTATAATAAAGTTAAATTCAAATTTAAATTTTGGTTTAGTAAAACTATATATTATTATTGTCCTTCAGGTAAATTTTTAGTTTATATTTGCATAAAATTTTAAATTTATAATTCTTAACTTAAACAAAAATTTGTCAAACATGATTTACATAAATAGGTTACGGTTTGGGTTGTAGGCTTTACAAATACGATTAGAATTATCGTTAGGGTTTAAATTTTATAAATAGATTAAGATATAAAATAATATTTTTATTTTTCAAAAAATGAAATTTTTTATTAATTGAAAAGATAAACACATTCAAAGCGTTGGTCAGTTGATCTTTGTTATCAGAATGTGGAAAATTGAGAAAAGCGGCGGTCTCTACTTTTATTGATGAGCCAGGGAAGATGGAGAACAATTCGACAGGCAGTCAGGCATGAGATTTATGTGATCCATGGATCAGACAGATCAGCCGAATTTCGACTTTCTTTCCCAGGGATTAAATTTCAAGCTGGCTGAGTCAATCCTTAGTCGGCACTAAATAATTTTGAAAAATGTTTGTGAATCATTGAATATAAAATATGTCTGATTACAATTCCAATGAAATGAGGATGAGCTTAAAGATTTATGATGAAAAAAGTATAATCATGTGTTACAAATGAAAACAATGACATAAGAATTAAGAAAAATTATACGCAAAATAGAAAAAATATTTTTGGAAGCAATAAAAGTATTTTTAAAAAATAATATATTTCATCTCATCAACTTATGAATAGGTAAAAAAAGTGATCAGGTATGGATGACTCATAATTAATATTAGAAACCATCATTGGTAATATCGACAAGATCATTATCGACCTAATTTGAAGAATGTCTGAAATAGACTACCGGCTTGTAATGGATGACGTATTGATGTCCACACTTAACTAGATCAGGTCATCTGCAGTCTAAACAATTGGTCACTAGCTAGGGAAAGTATACCAATTTAGGGTATAAATAAGGTTGGTCTTAATTTGAATCCGAATAACCTCCCAACCTGATTTATAATAGTCGGGTTATGTGTTTTGAAAAAAAAAATATTATATAAACTAATTTCACAAGTGGATTGGATTGGGTTGGATACTTTTAACCAGACCCGACACAATTCGATATAGTAATGTAACATATAACATATTATTAAAAAAAAATCTTACTTTAGTACATTATATAAAAAAATTAGCTAGACATTATTATTTTTGAAATAAGATTATTTTATGGTTATACTATTGTATAAGTCATAAATTGGAAGATGTTACTATAAAAAGAATTTATTTTTATTTTTATATAAATTTATACTTTAAAATGGATTTAATTAAGAAAATATTTTTAAATATTATATATTTGTAAAAAATAAGGTTGAAAGTAGGATTTAATTGAGATTTTATAAGATAAATTAAGATTATATTTACCTTAACTCAAGTTGACCCAAACCGATTTATACGCATAACTCGAATGTATTCCTCAAGTGGCCTCACTCGTCTAAGAAAGGGGTTAGTTTATGCATAAAATCATTCCACATGCGAGATAATTAAAAGACAACTGAATTCATGGAAATTTGATCTTCATGGAATCTTCTAATTTGGGTGTGCTTTGATTTAACAAAAACTTCATGACGTTTTTGATAGTTGAAAAAGTTGTCACAATCAATTGCATAACCCGGATAAAATTTCTATGGCATTTTTTAGGCCACAAAAAATGATACATTAATTGCATTGCGGAGACAAAAGTTATTCTTTCAGTCAAACAACTACACAATAATTTCCTTGGAAATCGAAATTGGCAACTTGAAATGAGTGGTTTTTTCAAATAGTCCTCTAGTTGAAAAGTTTTAGCAAAAGCATCGAGTTTTATAGATTACCAAACGGACCCTTTATAAACAATAATCTAACTAATTATGTATTCAGAAATATTTATTTGTTCAAACACAAACGTTTGGATTAAAACGATAAAAATTTTGTCCAGCCAAAAAAATTAAAATCAATTAATATCATTTTAATTTTGTAATATTATCCAAACTTTATGAAGAGCAATTATTTTTATAACATATTAGTAGGATTGGAGCATTCCCACTAACATTAAGCGACTATTCCATGACATCAACACCCAATTAAGGATTGGAATTAGAAAAAATATATATTTTTCAGAAAACAATTTCACATATTCTTCCAATGACAATTGTAGCATCTTTCTTCAAAATTAACAATGTGTATAGATAATTATTATTTTTCATCTATTATTCGCCGGCCGAGGGTGGTAGTACTCCAAGACAGCCAGCGCGGTCTGCACCAGGGTGAACGCCAAGGTGAGGACCGCGGCCTCCAACTGAAGTATGGACCACGGACTACTAAAATAGTTGCGCATCAACGTAGCGCGCCAAGTGTGCCAGTCCGTCTCGCATACCTCGGCCACATGCTTGATCAGCCCCGACAGGTAATTATCATCGAAATCGATGGCCACGCCCTTGCACATCCCTTTGAAGATGTGGACCACCTCCTCGTCGCTCCCCAGCCAATGCTCCACGATCCTGCTCTGCTTCAGCATCGTCGCGTCCTTGGTCGTCTCCAGAATGCAGTACATGAAGATGGCGTAGCTCGTGAAATACGTCCCGCTTCTGGGGCAGCATTGCTCGAAGGCGATCATGTTTCGGAAGATTGTGTTTGTAGTGGAGTCGTAGATGGTCAGCGTCGGTATCTGGATCACGCCCTTCTCGAACGTCACGTCCAAGAAGCTCTCTGCGGCTCGCTTCTTCTTGAACTTGATTCCAGCCCTTCGGATCTCGGTCATGGACGGGATCGTTCTGGGCGGCACTGTCGATTTCGCGTGGTGAAAGACGCTCGCGGCCCAGTTAGACGAAGCGCAGTTCATCTGAAAACGAGTTGCGCGCGGCTTGTTTCGATCGGGTAGGGTTGGTAGAAGATGCGCGTGGAGCAGATGCAGTAGATGGTGCACGGCTTTGGGGCCTTGGATCGACTTGTTCGTGGGAACGATGTGGTCGAAGAAATTAAGGGCCAGTCCCACAAAGGACGTTCGTGGGCTCGCCCTGTCGAAGACCTGAAACAAATGCTCGAGGACGAAGAAAGGAAGCTGGTTCTCCAAGAGCAGCATGTCTTGGGCTACAAGAGGCACCATCCATTTGGTGCTGTAGATGGGACCCGCCTCGAAGGTCTTGTTTGCAGCGACGTTGATGAAGAGCTCGATGATGAAGCAGCCATCCAACACCATCATCTCCACGAACTCGTAGCTCTCCAGCGAGATGTCTTCGGAGTAGCAGCTCCTCGCCTGCTCTTCTAACGACCGGACTTCGTTGATGTAGTCGCCCAGCGAATGGTGCGGGTCGCGGGCGAGGGCGGCGTGCAGATGCTGCCATTTGTGCTTTTGCATGGCTTGCAGCCTGGGCTCGTCCCGGTGGTACGGGCCGAAGGAGATGATCCGGGGTTCGTAGGCGTCGGCATCGCCACGGCGGATGTTTTCGGGCACGCGGTAGATGGTGCATGGTTGGGTCGGTGATGGACGGCAGCCGATGCCTTTGGCCCTCTCGGTCATGGAGGCCACCCATGCGTTAGGAGGGTTGGTGGCTTCCCCCATCTTCTCTTTTCCCTTATCCATCTGGGTAAAATCACAAGGGTATAAGGCCAGGTCTACGCATGGTGATTGGTTAGAGAGATGGATAGCCGGCGCTGACAACTTGGTTAGGAATTCTGCTTCCGCCGGCACCTACTAGTTTCGGTCAAGTACTTCCATCGTCCAGTCCATCCATGCAAATTGCTGTACTGGTAGGTGAGGTATGGAGATTAGCGTTGAGACTTGTTTGATGAGACTGGGCACGACAGCTTCCTAGCTCTACTGGTAAACACTGCCTTTAACCCATTTGTAAAACTTAAATTCTAATTTTACTTAATCCAGTTAGGGTTTGGAGGAATTAAGTTGATAATGTTTCATTTCAGTTAAAAGTAACAAGTTCAAAATTTTATTTATGAACATAGAATAACAACTCATAAAGGTTATTTAAATTTTATAATAATTTTAGCAATATTATGATAAAATTTTCAATGAACATTATGGATTTAGGACAATAATAATAATAATAATAATAATAATAATAATATAAATCATAAATCTAATGGTTCCTCTAGTTTTTACTATTTATTTATTAATTAGAAGCTTAAGTAGCTTACGAAATTAATATCCTTTTAAATTTTTGTCATATTAAGTATCTAATTAACCTTAAAAAATTATACCACTTGGGAGTTGTCTGAGTGGTAAGAGCACTAAATTGTGCTCGGGGGAAGTTAGTTTGAAACCCGTCAGCATGAGAACATCTCATCTTTCTCTGAATAACTATATAAATTCTTGAACTTTATTATAAGATTATAAGAAAGCTAATACAAAAATATATTTTAGTCTCTTTCTATTGGGCTAACTATCTTAGATGACTAAATACTTGATGAAAGTACACTTCACTTTATGGGAAGATAATAAGGCCACAACCTCTACCCAATCTCAAATCTTGAACCTCCTTACCTTAATATCATATGTACACTCGTATTGGTCATTTGATTTAAAAGGTTTAAAATGGCTAAAAATATTCTTATATTTTAAAATTTAAAATAAATATATATCTAGAAACAATCAAACTTATTTATAAATTAAATACACCTAAATCTTGCAATAAAAAATACACCTAAATCAACAATATTTTTTAAATCAACAATATTTTCAAAAAATTAAAGAATTTTTTTTTACTATATTTTTGTACCAGTCTAAAACGATCATGGACTATATATATGCGCGTCAAGAGATTCAGATCAATTCCATCCATGAAAGGTGAAACATCGGCTCAATGTTTTTTTAGCGAAAGTGTGCTGAATCATAGAAGATGAGGATTTCTTTTTTAAAAAAAAGAAGGATTTTGTAATTGTGTGCGTGTAAAAAGTTGAGGGTTTGAAACCATACGGGATTGTAGCCTCGATAAAGACTAGACAAAATTTTGTTAATATGAGAACGTGAAGAAAGATTTTCTACGCAAGAAAAATATAATACGAAGGTCTCATTTCCTATTGCTAAAGTGAGATGGGTTGAAGCCTGACGGCCCTTACCATAAAAAATAAGAGGGAAGGAGAGACTTGAGATCGTGGAGTTGTCGAGGGGGAGAACCCTTTTTTTCGTCTCGATGTGCCCTTCATATATACTTCTCCTGTGAGCTCAGAAGTGATCTTCTGCATGCAATGCTAGAGGAAAATCTTATCGTTATAAGATCATGCGAAATGATAAGGGAGGGAGGTTTCGTCAGTAAATCAAAGGTATAAAAGGGTGATTTGCTATCGTGAAACACCCCTTGCCAACAGCGATGTCAAAAGCCGAGGTCTAACATGATAATTTGGACAGCCCAAAGGTTCAGGTCAATCCACGAGGCCATACATATGGGTAACGAGTACTAGTGTCAACAGATGGAGTTGGACCGATTGGAATTTATCCTTAATTCTAATTTATTTAAAATATTCCAACTTTAATTCATTTATTAATTCATTTAAAAATCTAACCCTAACTCATTTTCAACTCATTTAATAAATGAGTTAGCGGGTTATATAATAAAAGACCTGAAGGCTTAAACTCTGACATATGATAATTTTGTCGAGAGAGACAAGATAGTATTTTTGGTAGAGAGAAAGTAGAAATAATGCAACAGGAAATTGAATTAGGGCAACAGTTGAAAAATGAAAATTAGAGCGGAAGGAAGATTTAGCGGAAGAAAATAACCAAAGATTTTACATATATATATATAACTTTAATGAGTTAAATGAGTTAAATGAATTGAACAGGTTAAATGGGTTAAACAGATTACTAAACAAGTTGACGGGTTATAAAATTTTAAACTTAATCTATTTATTTAATTAAATGGTTAAACGGGCTGACGAATCATAACTCATTTATTAAAAAATCTCAACCTAAACACATTTATAAACCAGTTAAATGAATGAGTTAATATGTTGACCATCACCATTAAAACCCTTAGTAACAAGTACGTGACTTTCTTTTAGGTCATGCATGAAGCAAGAGACAGGTAATGCATCTCTGAAATGATAGACCAATGCAATATTACCTCTGGCCTAGGTGCTATGACCTCGTCTTTTGAAAGCGAGGCCTCAGTTGATCAACGACACGTTTTGCCATTCAATACATGTGAGATGAGATAATATAGTATGGTAAATATATTTTTTAATAATTAATTTTACAATTAGATCACCTTATTTTTCTAGTTTTACCTTTACCCTATTTATTCTGATTTTATTTCTATTATTTCATATTATTCATATAATTTTTAAAATATTTTCTTTTCCATTCCCAACATCTTACAATTTCCCCTCATTCTACGTTCCCAAGCATGCCCTTGAGATTGCAACTTGAGGCAAAAAGGTTCAGCTAACATTTTGGTAATGTCCACGGGTGGTTTTCTATAATTTTCTTCTCTTTTGAATATTCTTCCATAAATAATTTAACATATGAACTATCCAACAATGTTATTTTTTTATTTTTATATTCTAATTATTTTTCTTTCAATTATCCTATTTATTTCAAATTTATGTGTTGTTTAGGAATCGCCATTTCTGACGTGAGAGGATATGATGGGAGACATACATTAGTTCCTATAGCGCCCCGTCCTATGACATATTTATACATAAGTTTGTCATAGGATTTCATGCTAGGAATCTTTTGAAAAGTGGCGAAGTCCATAATCTAACTTACATTTATACACCAAGTAAGAATAAAGTGATCTAAAATTTTTCTTTTATATACATATATATATATATATATCTATAAAAATTTCAACAGCATCTCGTCTATAACTAGGACGTTTCTTAAATACAAACATTCACCATATAATTCTTTACATTAAAAAATAACCTATAACACTTCATCATAACCACAAACTGTGGCGCCCCCAACCCGAGCTTCACATCCTGAGTCTTATCTTGGGATCGTTATTGATTGGTAAACGTGATCAGGATTGTTGCCTTGTCACACGGCGGGATTTAATGGATATTTATCCATTTAATCATCATTCCTTAAGAAATAATTTTATATTATTTTCCATCAAATACTCATTCAAGCTAACTTTACCCTGATATATTCATTTTATATTATATATTTCGTAGAAATTCATAACATATTCAACATCCATTGATACTTGTTCATAAAACACGAGTCATAAAATAGATCACATATGATCATCAAAATAACAAATACCAAGTCATTTTACATCCATTTGTCATAAGCAGCACATAATAAAATTCGTCAAGTTTTTACATTCTTCCATGCTCTATTCATGCTCGTTTGTCTTCTTCATTCCTTCACCTATCTATGGGTTTGGAAAACAAAACGTGAGTTGTAAACTCAATAAGCAAGCTGAATATTTTTCAGGCAATTCATTTTGAAGGCAACATTGTTTAAAAGTATTTCTCTCCATTTGATAGAAGACACTTAACAAGTAATCAACTACCTGTGGAGCAGAAACCTTTTTTATTTAAAACATCTTGGAAAGCAACATTATACCTTCTCAAGGGTATATCATAAAAACATGATACTTATACCCTATCATGGGTATATCATGAAAATGCAATGCAATGCATGACATTATAGGATAGAAGGTAGCTAGGCGACCATCCGTCTCCATCTTCTCCCATCTCAAGGAAGCACCGCCGGCCTGTGGCCTATCTTAGCGACTTGGTCACACCAAATGGTGATAATCGATCTGCTTACACCTTTCAAGTGGACATTATGCTTTGTGCATATGAACCATTCTTGACATGCTAGCATTCATATAGTTTTCCATTTGCTTACATTCAACTTAGTTTTCCAACCCATTTTCATTAACATTTACAACCCACTTGAATTCCAAGTCGGGTGTACATGTACAATATAACTTATGCGTCAAACCATTCATTACACCACATGTTCAATATCCATATTTAGGGTATCATTCATATATATCATAACACATTCATTAGTCATTCATTAGACACCATATGGAGGTTTATTACTTTCACTTTTCATTTTTCACATATTTTTCATAATTCACATAGTGTGCTCACTTTTAAGCACCTAGTTGATATCCTAAACCTCATATATTAATCTCGAAATTTGATATTATCATTATTGACCAAAACGGTAACATAATCCACATTTTTCAGCATGTTTTCATACATTTTTTTGCATTTTAACAATTTACATAAACCATTTACCATTTATTCATGTTTATCTCTTCATGTATGTCCATTTCACAACACACAAATCATGTGTTTCTTAAAATTTTTCGAATCAACAATTTGCCTTCTACTTCAACATGATTATACTCCTTAATTAACACTTCACTTAGCGTATTTTTATGACATTTTTAATCCACTAATCATAGGGTTCCAAAATAGAAACTTCGGGTCTCGTTTTATACACTTTCAATGTCCCTTTTAATACTTATCTCTAAACAGATTTTTAATCTCTAAATTTCAGCAACTAATCACACTTTTCTTAACCCAAATTTAGGGTATTATCACGTATTTAAAGTTCATATATTTGTTGCTTACAAAACAGCAATTTCACATGCATGTAGGGTACCCTTCTTGCACCACTTTGGATGTCCACATATATGCCCCTAAAAATCAGATTTAGGGCAATCTGTTCTAACCCATTTTGAATGTCTAAAATACCCTAGGTTTATAGTATTTCACCCTCTTAATCATCCATAAATCATTTAGGCTAATTCATATATGAATTTTAACAAAGAAACATGAAAATCGAGTCATATGTGTAACCCTAATTCACATTCTTTCTAAAATTGATAACTTATGCCTAAATCAATATATATAATTCATCTAATCATGAATCATCATATAATCATAATAACGAATCAAAACAGCAACATCATATATGAATTTAAGAAAATTTCAGCTAGGTTTAACACTCATATTCAATCCTAATCACCATTTTTTTCTCTTGAACCCTTGATTTCATACTTGTCATTAAATCCTCATTCAATACCCTAATCAAGGGCATCATGAATCATCCTTTAAGGGTTCATTATGAATCATATTCATGACTCATAAATTGAGTTAGAAAATTAGGTTTAAATTATTCAAAACTCAATAATACACTTACTTGAATTGAATCAACCTTGAACTTAACTTCTCTACCTTGAATTCCTTGCTTTCTTTCCCTTTTTCTTTCTTTTTTTCTCTCCTTTTTCTCACTCTTTTTCTTAATGGAAAATGGGACGTGCAGTTGCTGGAGTTAGGGGCTTCGCTCTTTGAAAAAAAAAATTCTCAAACACCTCATACACATGTGGTCGTCCACTCATAAGTAGGGCTGGATTTTTCTAGCTTTGTGGCCCCACTTGCCACATCATTTAGAAGATAATTAAAACATGTTTATCCCCTTTGATAACATGGCAAAATATGCTCCAAGTAAATTGCAAATTATCTAGGTAAAATTCATCAAATATCCATAGCCTTGATGATCATCAAGTTGTCCACACATCAACGTCCACTTTCAGCAGCTTTTTGCATTTTTTCCACAAAATGCAGCTTTATTTAATGGCCATTTAATCACCCTAGATAATAGCTTACTTAGGGGTCTATTTAGCAATATTAAAAAATTCACAAAAATCCACAAAACTGCCTTGGACGTCCACCTTTCTTCCTTGCTCCATTGCTATCCACTTGATGATCACGTCCTTATGCCTTGATTTTGACATCTTTGGCCACAATTTTCTGCTCATTTATTTACCTTGATTTCCTAGCTAACTTAGGTGTGAATTTTGTATTAAAAATCACAAAAATCCACTTTTGGAGCTCATGATCGTCCAGTTCATGCCACCTTTATGAACCTCCCTTAAGCTAGTCATTAGCTCCTTAATTTCCACATTAATGCAGGAGATTTTTCATCAATTTTGTCATTTTAAGAAATTCACAAAATTCACTTGTAATTGCCTCCTTTTGACACCTCATTTTTGCCATTATTTATTTAATTATTTTATTTAACTTTAACATAAATGCTAATTGCTTTAAGGTGCAAAAAGTCAAAGGTGCTCCACCTTTTTCGTGCAAGCATAATCTCCAATTCACTTAGCTTAATCCAAGCTTTTCATTGCATTGTTCTCATAATTTTAAACATTCATTTCAAATTTCGTCTCAATCCGACTTTTTTAGCTCAAGTTATAATAATTTGAAGTCATTCTTGGATTTTGGATGGTAATACTCGATTTTCACCCTAACCTCATCAATATTTTCATAATCTAACCTTTTCATAATATTAAGCACGAAATTGTGTGATTTCCGTTCAATTTTCAATTTTAATCCGCCTTACAGGCGTCAAGTTATGAATTTTTTAACATTTTTCAACTTAACTCTATAATTAGCCTCTTAATTTTCATTAATCACATCATGAAAATTAAATTAATTTTTCATGACACACTAATACTTTTTAATCTTTATTAAGTCACTTTAATCATATTGACCCATATCAACTTATAATGATTGATTTAATCATCATTCATAACCATTGACCTAATTGCTATAAATCATCAAAATTGCAAAGAATTCATTCATAATTTAATCAAATCATACATGAATCATTCAAATGCATATACATGAATCCTATGTGGGTCAGAGTTTCACACAAACTCCCCCTTTTCTTAATAAATTCATTATAGCCACATCAAACACTCATACTCCAATATTCTTCATCTTACATCATACATACATCCATACAATTCAAATAATATAAAAAAATTAATACTACAAATATCTTTCACACCGTGCACACAAATTATATATGTATTATATACACATATCAAAATCAAAAGAAAATCTAGCGCTTCTAAAGTTTCTCTTTTTACAAATCACACTCAAACATACACAAGAGCCTCATATGACTCTTCACATCACTGCCCTTCTACCCAGTGAAGTCTCCATCTCTTTTGAAATCAGAATACTCTGCAATTGTTTAATAAAATCAGTGAGTTCAAAGAACCCAGTAAGCAGGCGTTGTTAACAGGGAAGAACATCAAAACCTCCATAGATCATCATATATGCGTGACAATGAAATGCAACCACAACATGCATCATTCAATAACATAACTTCCTCTATGACAGGTGACACTTATCAAACGATCACTCACTCTCATATGTTGGACGCACCAACTAGGCAACATCAAGGACGGACAACCTGTCCAATTACAACCTTGGTGAAACCTTATATTCATTTCCATGCATGAATTACATTCACATAAATGGTCAAGTACATTTGTGTCATAAAAAGAATTTACTCGGCTAATCATAAAGAAAAGGTTCGTTTCCGAAAGTTAAGTTCGAAAGCATTGCCTTAACAACATGAATATATATACATAAATAAAAGAAAATAGGGTAATAGCCATTCCCAAAGATTTTTTTAATGTTTGTATAAAATTTACTTAGCATACCTAAGAAAATTGACTTTATTTGCACATATTTCTAAGGAAACACATAAAGACATAACGTGAACATTTGTTGTAACAACATTTCTCAAGGTAAGTAACAAAATAGAAATTTTATCACAATAAATCATTAAATTTGAAAAGCTTGCTTACCTTAAAGTCTCCGGTAGTGTCTTGTACTTTCTCTTTTCCTTTTCCTATCAAAATTAACAATTTTGGCTAAGCATCGACTTAAATCATCATGTATTGCATTCTAATTTTACTGTCTACGCATGCATTAATTTGAAAGCTAAAGATTTTTTTCATCCATTAAGTGCCTACTTAAGATACATATATTAGGCATACTAAAATCTATCAATCATCCTTATACTATGTGAATTTGTTACCCACAAATTTCACATAAATTTCTGACACCCGTACCCTACCTACAACTTAGCATAACACCTCCATAAATTTTTCTTTTATATTTTTAACACTCCAAACATCTTAAAATTTATCCATAAATAATGTTTAAATCAAATACTCCAAAAGCCCCATGTTTTTCGGCTATTTTTTGGGATAAAAATCAAAATCCTATCCATTTCAACTCTTGGATCCCTAAATAACCAAATCTACTACTCAAATTGGTATAATTTACTTCTATACATATTTATCTAAAATATTTTAGCAAAATCTCTATATTTATTGCATGATTTGGGCAAAAATTATAAAAATTCAATAAAAAAACTATTTCTTCCTTACTTTCGGCGACTCGAGCGGAGGCTGCGTGGACGGCGGTGTGGGCAGTGGCGACAACGGTCCTCTCCTCTCTTCCCTCTCCTTCTTCTTCCTTCCCCTCCTTTTTCTTTCTTCTTCTTCTTCTCTCCTTCCCTTCTGTCTTTCTTTTTTTTTCTGGTCTGTTCGAGCGAGTGCTCAAACTCTTTTACATCCCTTATATTGTTTGGTACTATGCATGTGCACCAAAAATGTGCACATGCAATAGCATATATTAAATTTATTTTTTTAAAAAAAATGGACTAGGCCCTACATTCTTCCCCCCTTAAAAAGGTTTTATCCTAAAACCATTTGATCATTCAGAATTAATTAGGGATATCTCATTTCCACCTCCTCTCGCAATTCTCACGTGGCTTCATTGTCTGGATATCGGTTCCACCGAACTTTAACATATTCAATTGTTCTGTTCCTCAACTTTTGCTGCTTATAATCTATAATCTTTAAGGGTCTCTCTTCATAGTTCAAATGATCTTGAATCGGAAGTTATTCAACGATAAAAATATGACTGGGGTCAGCCACATGTTTCCGAAGCACTGATATATGAAACACATTATGTACTGCGGCGAAAGCTGGTGGAAATGCTATTCTATAAGTCAAATTCTCAATCTTTTCTAACACTTCAAAAGGACCAATATACCTAGGACTCAATTTTCTCTTCTTTCCAAATCTGGTAACCCCTTTCATTAGAGTAACTTTGATGAATACATGATCTCCCACTTGAATATTCAGATCCTTCCTTTTACAGTCTACATAACTTTTCTGCCTACTTTGTGCTGTCCTTATACATTGGCGAACTACTTGGACTTTTTCTGCCATCCTCTGAGATAAATCAGATGCTAAACTTCTTACACCTACTTCATCCCAATTTAGAGGTGTTCTACACCTGCTTCCATACAGCGTTTCAAATGGAGCCATTTGAATACTTGCTTGATAGCTATTATTATATGCAAACTCTGCAATAGATGGGTACTCATCCTATGCTTCTCCAAATTCTAGTGTACACATTCTTAACATATCTTCTAAAATTTGATTGACTCTTTCTGTCTGTCCATCCGTTTGTGGATGAAATATAGCGCTAAACCTTAATTGTGTACTCATCCTCTTGTGTAAACTCTTCCAAAATTTAGAAGTAAATGTGGAATCTATATCTGACACAATGGTCTTAGGTACCCCATGCAATCGCACGATTTCTTTATAGTAAATCCGAACCAATCTTTCAGCCATAAAACTTGATTTAAATGGAAGAAAATGTGCCACTTTTGATAATCGATCAACAATCACCCATATAGAATTATGTCAACCTTGGGTCCTTGGCAATCCTTCTATAAAGTCCATGGTAATATTATCCTACTTCTACTCGGGTACTTCTAAGGATTGCAATTTTCCAGACGTTTTTTAATAATCCACCTTTACTTTTTAGTAAGTTAAACACTTCGAGACATAATCTGTAATTTTTTTCTTCATGTATTTCACTAATATCCTTGTTTAATATCTCTATACATTTTTGTACTGCCTGGATGCATCGAAAAAGGGAAAAAATGAGCTTCTTTTAACAATAAATCTTTCACTTTCCTTGAATTTGGAATGCAAAGACGACCCTTATACCTATAAATTCCTTGCTCATCAGCAGCATAATCAGGGTTTTCCTTATTTTTCATACGATTTATCAGTTCTTGCAATTTTGTATTTTTTTGTTGTTCATTTTTAATTTGTTCAAATAGAGTTGACTGCAACTGCAATTGAGATAATCGTACTGACAACCTTGACATACTAACAATTAAGTCTATTTGCCTCCATTCATTGAGTATTCCTTCTTCTAATGTAAGTAAATGAACAAGGTTTATGTTCCAACTTCAAGGAATCTGCAACCACGTAGCCTTTCCGGGATGATAATGAATGGTTATATCATAATTCTTCAATAATTCCAATCATCTTCTCTGTCTCATATTTAATTCCTTTTGTGTGAAAATATATTTAAGACTCTTGTGGTCTGTATATATTTCACATTTCTCACCATATAAGTAATGTCTCCAAATTTTGAGGGCAAATACTACAGCTGCTAATTCCATATCGTAGATTGGGTAATTTAGTTCATTATGTTTCAATTGCCTGGAAGCATATGCATTTACCTTACTTTTCTACATTAACACACACCCCAAACCTTGATGAGATGCATTACTATAAATCACAAAATTTTCACTACTATCCGAAATTGTTAACACTGGTGTTTGAATCAACCTTTGTTTAAGTTCTAAGAAACTCAACTTGCAATCATCAGTCCATTCATATTTAACTCTTTTTCGCGTTAACTTAGTGAGTGGTATAGATAATTTAGAAAATCCCTCAACAAATATTCAATAATAACTAGCTAATCCTAGAAAACTCCGTACTTCGATTACTGTGGTTGGCCTTGGCCATTTCATTACGGCTTTTGTTTTCTGTGGGTCCACTTTGATTCCTTTAGCAGAGATGATATGCCCCGAAAACGTAACTTGAGTTAGCCAGAAATCACATTTCTTTAATTTATCATACAACTTCTCTGCCCTTAGCCGATTTAATACGATCCGCAAATGCTCACAGTGTTCTTCCTTTGACTTAGAATAAATTAATATATCATTAATAAACACCATTACAAATTTGTCTAAATATTCTCAAAATACTTTATTCATGATATCCATAAATACTACAGGTGCATTGGTTAACCCAAAAGGCATCACCAAAAATTTATAATATCCATATATGGTCCTGAATGTCGTCTTTAGGATGTCCTGCGAGCTCACTCTAAGCCGGTGATTGCCTAATTACAAGTCAATCTTAGAAAACACTATGGCCCCATTAAGCTGATCAAACAGATCATCTATTCTTGGCGATGGATACTTGTTCTTGATAATTACTTTATTCAGTTCCTGATAATCAATAAATAACCGAAAACTCTCATATTTCTTCTGTACAAATAATACCGGTGCACCCCATGGAGACACACTCGGACATATAAAACCTTTATCTAATAATTCTTGCAATTGCACTTTTAACTCAGCCATCTCTATAAGCGTCATACGGTAAGGGACCTTAGAAATCAGTGCGGTGCCTGGTAAAACTTCAATGGTCATATCAACTCCTTTTTTCCAGAGGCAAACCTGATAGCTCTCCTGAAAATATATCTGAAAATTCGCAAACCATAGAAATTTGTTACAACTTCCACTGATTTTCTTCAAGTAATTGCATCAAAACCAAGAAAGTCATACATTGTTGACGTACTAATGACAAGCTGCATATATGTCTAATTAAAATACTCATTTTAACGCAAGTATACGTGTCGATCAAGTAATAAATAGTGAGTTAAGTATCGTTCTCACGAGGATATGGTCCAACTAATGTTATTGATTAGTTCAATTGCTTTCGGTGAGTAGAAAGGAATTTTACAAATGAAGTGGAAAATATAAAATACGTAGAAGCAATAGATGAGAGTTTAACAGAATAGCTGAAATACCAAAAAAGAATTATCAGATTGGGATGATAGATGAGATAGTTGGGAATCCTTGAATTTAAACTATATCGAATTAGTTCATTTTCTTTAGATTGTGCAGGAGTTTCCTAGTCAAAATTCAATGATCTTCATATATATCTTCCAACACATATAAAGTTAATTACAAAACACCTAATTATTATGTTCCCATGCAATTAAATGAAATGAAATTGGTAGATACATAACCTGTTCACGACTACATATGGTTTAACAGTATATTCTTATCCATTAAACAATTTCCTTTAACAAAGGAAGAAACCTATGCCCTACACATGGATCTGGCTTAGATTTTCCTCTTCCAATGATGAATCCTGCAATTAAATCATCTTACAAGGTAGCTAATCTTGTTAAAAATATTAATCAACATATGCAAGAGTAAACCCACATAGCACAATCATATAAAAAATTAAATATTTATTTCTGAATCATAAAAAACCAAAACAATATAGTTAGATCTCAATTCATCTCAACTTTCCATCTATGAGAGTTTAGCTCAAAGACATAGCATCAACATTCATTACATCAAAATGAAAGTATTCTCAGAAACAAAGAAAAGGAAAGAGAATGAGAAAAAGAAAAACTAAATCTCGTGAGCTTCCACCAACGAGATCAGATCTCTTCTTCGAATACACTGGAAACGAAGTCCTTTTCCTTCTCTTTGCGGCTGCTCCGTCGGCTCTCTCTCTCCTTTGGTACGAATCTCTAGGTGTCTATTTAATTCTCTTAATCCGTATGGCACACGTGCAGAAACGCACGTGTGCGGATTCACCATGGTGCCTAAGCGCCCCAAGCCGGTGCTTGGGCGCCAACTCCTTGGAAGCTGCTTGACTTAGAAACTTTTCGAGATGTCTTTACATGCTAATGAAGTGGCACCTGAGCGCCATCTCATTGGAAGCTTTTTGTTGTGTAAGGTGTTGGAACATCTGGCTAAGGTATGTAGGTTGGCGCGCGCCACTAGTCGGCGCCTGGGCGCTAGCCTGCTTGCTTCTTCACTTTGCTCGGTTCTTCGTTTGACTCACTCGTACGCTTATAACTGTCCATCCTTCCTGCAAAATCAACTAAAACTAAATAAATGAACTAAAAATATCTATTTTATATTAAAAATGCATAGAAACTATATATTGCTTCTAAAATGCAAAGTGAGTGAAAATTAAGCTAAATAGGTGCAAACTAACCACATTCTCTTAGACTAACATGCAAAACTAGCCTGAAATAGGCCATGATAACTTTTATTTTTGTGAGTTATCAACTAGCTTAGCAGCTGTCATTGCAAAAATCAATATTGCAGGCTCCTTCAATTTTTTCAAAATTTCAATAGAAATTTCCTTCCCTGGTATTGTGGAAAAAGAAACTTTTCTTTATTTGCAATTTATAGTGATGCCCCATTGACTTAACCAATTCATTCCTAATATGACATTAAATTTAGCCATAGGAAGTAATGTCAAATCTGCTTTCAAGATGCATGATCTTATCCTAATATGACAAGATTTACATTCTTGATTAACACTGGCTAGTCTATATACAGGTGATTTTACATGTACAATGGTATCAGTTTCATGTACAATTAAGTTGTGTGTAGCTACAAATTAGCATGATATAAATGAATGTGTTGCACCTGAATCAAACAATGCCATAGCAGGAAATCCAAAAATAGAAATTGTACTCGTCACCACTTTTTTCTCCTGTTCTTTTGATTTGCTTTGAGTTAGCGCATGCACCTGAGCTTGGATTCCTTGCCGACTCGAGGTTGATGTCGATTTCTGCTGAGCAATCTTCCATCAGATATTCTGGTTGCCTTGACTTAGGTTTGGATATTCAGTCATCTTATAACTAGGTTTGTTGCACCAGAAACACATGGGACCGACTTCTTGAATGGAACGTCTTACTTCTTGAATAGTACCACAATTCTTAGCTTGGTGGCCAGTTTGTCCACATTTATAACATTAAAAGGTCTCCTTTAGATACTCTTCTTTATGCTTCTTTTGACATTTAAGGAATACAGAGAGTTCCTTTCTCTCCTTTTTCTCTTTCTTGCCCTTTTCAAGCATCATCTGTTTAAATTTTTGCTCCTGATTATCCTTCTCCTTTAAATTTGAATTTATTCGCTTTCGATTTTGCTGAATCTCGTTAGTTCTTTGCTCCGCAGCTTCTGAGGTTCTTGTTCTTTCCAATGTTGTAGCATAATCGACCAGCAAAAAGGGAGTCAAACTCTCCCTTAAATGGGTCCTTAATCCATCCTGAAAGTGACGTGCTTTTTGTACAGGAGAATTCGCAATCCACGACACATATCTTACCAAGGCATTAAATTTAGTGGCATACTCTGTTACACTTATCTTGCCTTGATATAATCTCTCAAATTCAAATATTTTCTTAACCATTAGGGTGCTTGGAAAATATTTTTTCTTAAATTCCTCCACAAATTACGCACATATTACCTAATTAGGATTCTTCGTCGTACTCAACAAGGTTATCCACCATTCCTCAGCTTTATCAATTAATAAGCGGACGACACGATCTACCTTCTGTGTGTCCGTGCATGGTGATATCTTAAATAATTTTTCCATCTCCTTCAACCATCGTTCTGTTACTGCCGGATTAGGTGCATCTGCAAATCTAGGGGGTGATGTGCTAAAAATGCTGAACTAGCTTTGAGATTAGCCTCCATTTGCTCTTCTTCGTCTAATCTTGTCCTGCCTAATTCTGCACCAACTCTATGTTGGAATCAATGAAAAATTAAGCACAATCTATGTTTTGATTATTAACAACTCAATTTGAGAATATTTTGGGTATTAATGTGACTTGGTGAAATTGGTTAAAAGCTAAAAACTTCAAATTCGAAAGCTGGAAGACCAAGTCACAAAGCCAAGTTGACTTAGTCATCGACTTGAGTGAAGTCGATACCCAAGTCGACTCTAAAATCGACTTCAGAGGGGGTAAAACCTTCCAGCGCTGAAATTGGAAATCAAGACAGGTGAAGTCGCAATCCAAGTCGACTCCGGCTGCGACTTGTGTGAAGTCGCAGACCCAAGTCGACTCCACTATCGACTTCAAATGTTCAAACCTTCCAGCGTTGAAATTTGGAACCAAGACAGGTGAAGTCACACCCGAAGTCGACTCCATGTGCGACTTTGGTGAAGTCGCATCCCCAGGTCGACTCTACATGCGACTTGAGAGAAGTTGAACCTTAAATCAACCTAAGCATCTGACTTGAGTAAGAATGAAGAAATATATAGTCCAGACAAGCAAATGTACCTGATTTAATCATACAATATAGTATATTACTCAAGGGAAAATCATTGGGCTACATCTATGGACTGCAAAATCAAGAAAATCAAATCATTCTAAGTTCAAGGTATGAAGACAAGCCTCTAAGAAAAGATGAATATGTCGAGTTCCAAGAACAAACTTTCAAGATCAATAATATCAGTGGAAGAACAAGATAAGATGAATAACAAGCAATCAAGATCACTCTAAAGAAATTCAAGTTCCAACAAATGCATACAGAAAGTGAAGTCGCACCCGAAGTCGACTTCACCTGCGACTTGAGTGAAGTCCAGGACCAAGTCGACATGAAGTGGAACTTGAAGATGCTAGAGACCGAAGTCGCACCCGAAGTTGACTCCAGTCTGTGACTTGCGTGCAGTCGCATCCGAAGTCAACTACACATGCGACTTGGGTCGCAACGGTCGAAAAAATTCGAACGTTGGCGCATTAAATGCACGCCATCTACCACCAAACGTTCAAATGTACTTTACCATTATAAAAAGAGCATTCAAGTGAACGTGCTAAAAGTTAGAGAAAACATTTACTAAGATCAAACTATCATCCTTTCCAAGCATTAAGTAATCAACACAAGTTTCAAGTGAAGAACTTAGCTCCAACTTGCTAAAAGCTACATCGCTGATCAAATCTTTCTTCTACAAGTTTTTCCACGAGCTGAAACCTGCCTACACAACCTGTAAAGTGTAGTTTCTTTTATCTTATTCAATATTTGTATTTGACACTTAGTTTGATATTAGTGATTTGAACTAAGTGTGAGCAAAGTAATGTTGTGACTTGAGTGTGACTCGTCACCTACTTGTGCTGTGATTTGTACACGCCCCCTAGAGTTGAAATCTAGAAGAGAGCTGCTGCTCTAGCTGTATTTGATAATACATTAGTGGAACTCAAGTCACAAAGGGTGTGAGCTTGAAAGAGTGGAGTAGGGAAGGTTGTCCGAACCACTATAAAATTTGTGTCTACTGCTGTGGTTTGCATCTTTGCTTTTATTGCTTTATTTCTCTTCATATTATTCGTTTGTTTCATTAAGGAGATTAAATTAAACAGGGAAAAAATTTTGTTTAAGTGAAAATTTCAAAATACTCAATTCACCCCTCCTCTCTTGGGTAATAGTCATAAATTCGGGACTAACACTCTATTGAAATCTACATTTACTGGGTTCACCCTTCCTTGACTTGGTTCAAGAATACTTTGGAAGTTTTCTCTTCCTATTGCCTCCAAACCCATATTCATCAGACCTTCTGGCTGGGTAGATCCACCACCTGTATTTATGTTTATGTGCATTTGTTCTTCTATATCCCTTTAATAACGCATAAAGTTCTTCATCATATCAGCTTGTCGAGTCACCCATCGCTGATCCATAGCATCCATAGCTTAAGCTATGGCTTCATGTACTACCTCATGTATTCTTTGATCCACAATTTGCATAGGATCTTCTGACGATAACAACACTAATTCTGCTCTTGCAGGTAAGTTGGACACTTCCTTCTCTGATGGCCTGGTCTCTTGTTAGTTTTGCTCTTGTATTCGAATCTCAGCCACCTTTCATTTCTTAGGACGTCCAGGTTTTCGTCTTTCCACCATCTTTACTTACTATATAAAAAAATTAAATTATAAACACATAGATTATAACTATGATATTCAAAATAGCTAACAAAATTCATATCTTTCATTATCTTAATAATGTACATCATTTACATCTGTGTATACATGCATGACACGTATGTGATCCTATCTCTTAAAAAAAGTCATACATGTACAATATTCAAAAAAATATATCACTTTTCACTTTTGTAACTATTTACACTTTCTAAAAAAGAACGTGCAATTATATTTTTAAAACACCTATTATTGCACCAAAAAGAATGGTATAGACCATTTTGTCCCATAGCTCCTCTTTCTTTAGCCAACACTAAGATTCTTCTGAATCACTAGCAAGTGGAGCCTCTTCCCCTATATCAATCACTTCTGCCTCTTTCTCTATATTTTCTTCAAAATCTCTCTTCATCTAGCTCAGGCTTCTCAAACCCTTCCTCTTAGGGCTCTTCAAGGTTCCCATCTTCAGGCTCTTCGGGTTCATTTTCATCCTCAGGCTCTATCAGGTCATCTTCATCCTTAGGCTCTATCGGGTCATTTTCATCTTCAGGGAGAAGGTCATCCAGTTCCTGTCCGTCCACAACAGCATTTCCATTGTCATTCACCTCTTGATCCGATTCATTAACCAAAATTATCCCTATTATTTTTTTTTGTAATTCTACTTCTTCACCTCTCACATGCCTGTCTGCTAACTGTTCGTCAATCTTCCTTCGTTATATATAATTTTTGCAACAGTTGCTCCATGGCCAAATCTGTAGAGCCCGTGCTCCAATTTATATCTGGGCCCTTGCTCGGGATCCTCAGGAGCTGAAATTCCTTCCCAATATTCTACTATTTGCCTTTCTTGTAATCTATTAAGTATCGTAGGAGGATTCCTTATAGGAGACATTATATTTTGAGCCAAAAATATTAAACTTTCACCATTTTTCATTTCTAATAGAGGGCAGGTTGTTCAGGTTGCCCTAGTTCCTCTTGCCCACGGAACCAGCGTCTTATTCTTTCATCTTGTAACCGACGTCTTTCTGCTGCCTCTTGTTCCACTCGCCTTGGTACCGCGAGTGCTGGCTCCGGGCCTTGACCCGCCGTTATATCTATTTATAGAAATGTCAAAACATAAAGCAAGAAATGTAGCATTATATTTCTTAGCTCGCAATTTTAATATTAAACTTACAAATTAAATCATAATCTAAATTAACAAATCCAAAAATTTTACAACTTCACCACTCATTACTCTGATACCACTTCCGTAGCACCCCATCGTATGACTTATTTATACATAAGTTGGTCATAGGATTTCATGCCAGGAATCTTTTAAAAAGTGATGAAGTCCATAATCTAACTTACATTTATACACCAAGCAAGAATAAAGTGATCTACAATTATAAAAATTTATAAAAATTTCGGTAGCATCCCGTCTGTAATTAGAACGTTTCCTAAATACAAATATTTACTATATAATTCTTTATATCAAGAAATAATCTGTAACACTTCATCATAACTACAAACACCCCCTTTTCTTCACAAATTCATTATAGCCACACCAAACACTCATACTCCAATATTCTTCATCTTACATCTTACATCATACATACATTCATACAATTCACACAATGTAAACGAATTAATACTATAAATATCTTTCACGCCATGCACACAAATTGTATATATATATTATACACACATCTCAAAATTAAAAGAAAATCTAGCACTTCTAAAGTTTTTCTTATTACAAATCACACTCAAGCATACACAAGAGCCTCATATGAAAATCTCCATAGATCATCATATATGCGTGACGATGAAATACAACCACAACATGCATCATTCAATGACATAACTTCTTCTATGGCAGGTGACACTTATCAAGTGATCACCCACTCTCATATGTCGGACGCACCAACTAGGCAACATCAAGGACGGACAACTTGTCCAATTACAACCTTGGAGAAATTTTATATTCATTTTAGTGTATGAATTATATTCACGTAAATGGTCAAGTGCATTTCTGTCATAAAAGGAGTTTACTCGGCTAATCATGAAGAAAAAGGTTTGTTTTCGAAAGTCAAGTTCGAAAGCATTGCCTTAACAACATGAATATGTATACATAAATAAAAGAAAATAGGGTAATGGCTATTCCCAAAGATTTTTTTAACGTTTGTATAAAATTTACTTAGCATACCTAAGAAAATTGACTTGATTTGCACATATTTCTAAGAAAACACATAAAGACATAACGTGAACATTTGTTGCAATAACATTTCTCAAAGTAAATAACAAAATAGAAAATTTATCACAATAAATCATTGAATTTGAAAAGTTTGCTTACCTTAAAGTCTCAGGTAGTGTCTTACACTTTCTCCTTTTCTTTTTCTATCAAAATTAGCAATTTTGCCTAAGCATTGACTTAAATCACCATGTATTGCATTTTAATTTTAATGTCTACGGATGCATTAATTTGAAAGCTAAAGATTTTTTTCATCCATTAAGTGCCTACTTAAGATACATATATTAGGCATATTAAAAATTTATCAATCATTCTTATACTATGTGAATTTGCTACCCACTAATTTCACATAAATTTTCGACACCTGTACGCTACCTACAACTTAGCATAACACCTCCATAAATTTTTCTTTTATATTTTTAACACTCCAAATATCTTAAAATTTATCCATAAATAATGTTTAAATCAAATACTCCAAAAGCCCCGTGTTTTATGGCTATTTTTGGGATAAAAATCAAAGTTCTATCCATTTCAACTATTAGAACCCTAAATAACCAAATCTACTACTCAAATTGGTGTAATTTACTTTCATACATGTTTATCTAAGGTATTTTAGCAAAATCCCTATATTTATTGCATGATTTGGGTAAAAATTATAAAAACCCAACAAAAAACTATTTATTCCTTACCTCCAGCGACCCGGGCGGCGGCTGCGTGGATGGTAGTGTGGGCAGTGGCAACGGCGGTCCTCTTCTCTCTTCCCTCTTCTTCTTCTTCCTTCCCCTCCTCTTTCTTTCTTCTTCTTCTCTCCTTCCCTTCCGTTTTTCTTTTTTTTCTGATCCGTTCAAGCGCCTGCTCGAACTCTCTTACACCCCTTATATTGTTTGGTGCTCTGCATGTGCACCAAAAACGTGCACATGCAGTAGCATATATTAATTTTTTTAAATAGACCGGGCCCTACAGTTCCATTCTCTAATAAATAATTTAATAACTCAATAACTTTATTTTTCTAACTTTACTCTAATACTTAAATAATTTTTCCTTTAAAGTATCCTATTTTTCCTAATTTTACCTTTATCATTTTATATCAATCATACAATTTTTAAAATATTCTCTTTTTCATTTTTTGCCCCATCCCAAAATCTTCATTATCAAACATCTTCAAAATACTTTCTTTTTCACTTCTCGTACTTTCTCCTAAATCTACAAAAATTCACATTATTAAAATTACAGTTATATCTATTATTTTGGAATAATAACAAATAAACGTATATAATTTCACATCAATAGTAAACATACCCAAAATATCTTCTTCTTTACCACCTAATCCCTAGCTATCCTCTCCGTACCAGCCTTTTCTTCTCCACTTCCGGTAATATATCATCCCAATTTTCATCTTAATATCTTGTTTTTCATAAAATCCATGAATCCACTTTCTTCATAAGCATTCCATGAATATGCGGCTGGTATTTTCCTTTGGTTAAATTTCTTTTCTTTTCCTAATTTGAAACTAAGGGTGAGATTAGGGTGGGTAGACCCGTGACCCAACCTTGACCCAACTTGTTTTTGACCGGGTAAGACTAATATTTTTTTGACCTATTATGGTTATGAGTCAGAAATTTTGATCTAAATTTAAAACTAGGGTTGACTATGTCTCGACCCGAAGTCCAACCCATGCCGCATATATTAATTTATTAAAAATTATAAACTTATGTTTAAATCTTATTATTATTTTCTTTCAAAACTTTTAAATTTTTTTATAATTAACTATATCAATAGTAGAAGAATCAATTTATCCACAAACAATATAAGATCAATAAAAAGAATTTACACATATATAACTCTTACGTATAATTGTATATTAACCTATTTTAATAAATTTATACTATATTTTCTCATATTTTGTTTTAGCAATGATATATTTTTTAATAATTAATAAAATATTAAAGCATATAACATTTAAATTTAGTATAGATGTATCTTTATATTTCATAGGTATATAAAATTTTAAAATCATCTTACATTTTTACCCGACTCGCTATCCCGAAACCAGTCTCATATTAACCCGAAATTTGTCAGATGACCTATTAAAAAAGTGAGGGTCAAACTAACATTATCCCAACCCGGTATAAAAATAAGGTTAAACTAAATTTTTTAAAAGTAAGGTCAGGGTTGGACAAACCCTAATCCGGTATGGCCTGCTCGAATTCCCACCCCTGTTCAAAACCATGAATGTAAAAGGGAAACTCAAATGAATGAAATCAGGATAGAAAGGACGATTTTGAGACCTAGTTTGTTACTTCTACGATTCCAGGTGGTTCAGCCACCTTTCGATTGGCGTTCTCTGCCTGTTGTTATTCGCCCTAACCACGTTTCTATTTGAATTCTATTTCACTCACAATCTGGATTTCCAATTCTTTCAAGAATTATTATAGAAAAAAGGATAGTTGTAATGGCGAATTGGCAATATTGTGGGTTGGATTCGTTGAATTGACTGTCCAAGTGCGTATTGTGAGTCGTGACGGGAATGGTATTGTTACATCTGTTTAGGGGCTCACATGTATGGGTGTAAATCCGGTTAGGTTACTCGAGTTGAGTTAAACTCAATCTTAACCCACATGGTAAAATCTTAATCTAATTCTACTTTTAACCCTATTTTCTCCACTTCAACCCAACCCTTAAATAACCCTACAAAAATCAGTTCGGTTCGAGTTAAAAATTAAATTAATAGATTATGCAATTATTGAAATATATATTGTTCAAACAAATGAGAGTTAAGATAGCTTCTTAATATAATTTTCTACAGTGACAAAAACATTAATAAATTATATAAAGGGTGAGTAATTATATGAGTTACATTGAGGGAAGTATGCGCTTCAATAGCATCAGCTTCTTCTACGCCGAATAATGCATACAAAATTCATCATTTTAACAGATAAACTTGGAAGATGAATCAAACAACACTCGGTGAATAATGCGTACAAAATTCATCATTTTAGCAGATAAATTTAGTAGATGAATCAAACAACACTCGCTAAATAATGCATACAAAATTCATCATTTAATGTATAAATTTGGTAGATGAATCGAACAACACTCCAATATGAACACTTACAAAAAAAATAAACATTAGATAAATAATTTATATTTCAAAAATTTATAAATACCTCATAACCATATGGGTTGCAACTTGCACAACATATATACAAGGCAATGACGACCGAACATGAGGAAGATGGTGGTGGTTGCGAGGGATAGATGTTGTAGGTCGGATGAAAGATGTGTGAGGAGATGCCTCCCATGGAATGAAGGAGGAGAGGAACAAGGGAAAGAGAATTTGCGGGAAGGTGAGACAAAGAAGGAGAAGAAAAATGGGAGGGAGGAAGAAGGTGGAGAAATGGAAGGGAAGGAGAAGGAGAATAGAGAGAGGAGAGAGAAAGGGAGGGCGAAGAGGAAGAAAAAGGTCATGGAACGAAAGGAGAAATCAAGTGGGGAAGAAGAGGGCTAGAGGTGCGGCATTGGCAGTGGAAGATAACAACGGAAGGGACGAAGATATGCTTGCGGCAGCTGAAACGAGGAAGAAGGTTCGGGTTGGTGGCAACAAATGGGAGGTAGGCGGGAACTATGACCCTTAGGGTTTCTTAAGAATTATATGTGCATATAATATAATATAACAAATAGAGAATATATGTAGGTTGAGTTGACCAACCTCCGGCCCTGCTCAACTTGATTTTTGAAATTCTCAACCCTTATGTACATGTGTCTTGAGTTAATGTAGATTCAGGTTGGACTAGCCCTATTTACACCCTTACTTGCAAGCATTTCATTTCATTTTCCAGAGATAAGGACACATTTTGCAGCATTGGCCTTCATATTTTGTTATTATTTTTTTATTTTTGAGGGAGGAATGTAAAAACTTAAAAATATGGCTTTCAATGAATGTACTTGAGAGGCGTGACTCATCTTACTTCTTTTAGGGCTTTTGTTGATGTGTACTCGCTACTTTCGATCCAACTTACAAATATGATTATACATTTTCACAATTATTATTTTTTTTTTTTTTTGATAAAAAAAGGAAAAACCCCCATCCCTACCCCCACGCGGTTATAGAGGGGGTAGGGATAGAAGGATCCTCGCAATTAAATGCCAAAAAATTGTCAGTACAAATGTTTCCAACAATATCCCTAGGAGGATTGTCATACCAACACAGTTGGTCATCCTCCGAACAAATAATTAAATCGGCTAAGGAATGAGCTACAGAGTTACCTTGCCGAAGAACGTGGTGTATCGAAAAAGCCACATTGTTGGAGAGGATGGAAATGATCTCTTCAACTATAAAACCCACGTCAGAAAAAATAGGAACCGAGTTGGAGATGAAGTCATACAGAATAAGAGAGTCGGTTTCCACATGTACCTGGTTAAGCCTCAACTGAACCGCCCATCTTAGACCAAGGAGAATGGCTGTAGCTTCCATGAAAATTGGCTCCGACTTACCTCTCCGTTTCCACCCGCTGGCAGCAACAAATGCACCACAAGAGTTTCTGAGAATAGCTGCACACCCAAAATAGCCCATATTCACATGCCATCGTGCATCCACATTGATTTTGACAAAGCCCGGTGGGGGCCTAGTCCATCGAGCCACCAGAGGTCTATCCAATAGACCGGAACAAGAAAGCCTTGGCGCCGATTTGTACTCATTCAGGAACTCCTTGCACCACGGCAATACCGTCGAAAAATTAGGAGGAAGATTCTCCATTTTGAGTTTGTTCCGCAGGAACCAGATCCTCCAACTACAGATAATGAGGAGAGCAAGATCGTCAGATCGGTGGCCCTGCATCAGGGAATCCATAAGCTCCCGGACTGTCATAATCCGGGGTGCCACGCGGGCCGCCTTCCAACACAATCCCAATGTTGAGACACAATACAGGAAAATATGGTCAGCATCCTCACATCCCGATGAGCACAGGACGCACCGCATATCATCCCCAATACCTCTCTGCCGGAGATTCCGCATGGTTGGGAGAGCATTTGAGTAGAGACGCCAAGCAAAGATAATTACCTTACTTGGAAGCCGTAGTCTCCATATGGCCTTGAAAAAACCTGAGTGATCCGTCATCGGATCCCCGGAGCACAACAATCTGTAAGCCGACTTGACCGAGAAAGAGCCATTCGGTTCATGCATCCAGAACATGCTATCGATCACATCCGAGCGAGGAAGGGGAATCGTTCGGACCCTCTGCCAAGTGGCCTCTCCCGCCGCGGCTAGAAGACGATCCCTCCTCCAAGAGTGCGACTCCCGATCAATGAAATGGCATACCCGCACCTCATCAGGAATCGAGAGGGGGAGAGGTCCCGCCTTTGCAATCTTGGAGTCCGACCAAATATCGTCAAAGAAACGGACCCTTTGTCCATTACCAATTCGCCATTTGCATCCCCCTTGAATAACATCCCTCGCTTTCAAAATGCTCTTCCACGTAAAGGAGTCTGATGGCCTCGCCTTGCACGTCTATATATCAGAGTTCCTGAAGTACCTCGCCTTTAGCACTCTATGACACAGCGATGAGGTACAAGAGACCAGTCTCCATACTTGCTTCGCCAGGAGGGCTAAATTAAACTTCTGAAAATCTCTGAACCCCAATCCTCCCGCCCTCTTAGGTTTGCATAAGTCCTTCCAGGCGACCCAGCTCATCTTCCTTTTCCCATCCGTTTCCCCCCACCAGAACCTACTCAGCATCCCATTGATGTCGTTGCAAAGAGATCTTGGTAATAGGAAAATACTCATCGAGTAAGTGGGAATCGCTTGGGCAACAGCCTTAATGAGCACCTCCTTTCCTCCCCATGAAAGAAGTTTGCCCTTCCACCCTTGGATACGATTTCTGATGCGATCTTTGAGACCCTTGAAGAACCCCGTTTTGGAGCGGCCAAGCCATGCTGGAAGTCCCAAGTAATGGTTAAAGTCGGTCCCCGCAGAACCAAGGATATGAATCAATTTCTGCTTGGCATCGTAAGTTACATTGGGACTGAAGAGGGCGGCAGTCTTGTCAATGTTTACCACTTGGCCAGATGCGGCCGTATAGAGATTAAGCATATCCATCAACTTTCTCAAGTACCCCTCATCCGCCCTGAGGAAAATGATCGCATCGTCGGCAAACAGAAGATGAGAGATCATAGGTCCATGGGGTTGCAGCCTAATACCATGGAAAGCACCTCTGCTAGATTCATAGGCCATCAGTGCAGAGAACCCCTCAGCACAAAGTAAAAATAGATATGGAGACAGGGGATCACCTTGCCTTAACCCTCTCCCCGGCTGGAAGAAAGAAGATTTGAAGCCGTTGACGTTTACTCTATAACTGACAGTAGATACACAACTCATAATCCACTCGATCCAGGTCTCATCGAAATTCATAGCTTGCATTATGCATCTCAAAAAGTTCCATTCCACTCTGTCATATGCCTTTGACATGTCGAGCTTAACAGCCATCTCACCTTTCCTGCCTGACTTGCGCCTTCGAATAGAGTGGATAGCTTCATATGCAATAAGCATGTTGTCGGTAATAAGCCTGCCCGGGATAAATGCACTCTGCTCTTCTCCAATGATCTCGTGAAGAACAAGCTTTAATCTGTTAGCCAAAATCTTAGCCAAGATCTTATAGACCACATTGCAAAGGCTGATCGGTCTGAATTGTGATAACATATGTGCTCCCTTCACCTTTGGGATCAAAACAATAGTGGTTTTGTTAAAATCCTTGATAAGAGTACAAATCTGGTCAGGATTACGCTCTTTCATGACATCCCTGCACCACTTCGTAATGTCGGGGCCCACCGTGTTCCAATGTCTCTGATAGAATCCGGCAGACATACCATCCGGTCCCGGGGCCTTTGAAGGGCACATCCCTTTCACAGCGCATCGCACTTCGCAATCAAGAAGCGGGAGAGATAAAGATCTTCTATGCTCATCCGAAAGTTTCCTCGTAATGACACTTTCAATCCAAGAAGCTCTACATGGCGAGCAAGAAGTAAACATCTCCCGAAAATGGTGCACTGCCGAATTCATCATCATGTCCTGGTCCGTAATCCAATTCCCATTCTGATCGCTGAGAGCTTCAATGTGATTTGAGCGGTGCCTGATAGAAGCTGCACGGTGGAAAAATTTAGTATTCCTGTCGCCCTCCAACAGCCAATGAGTTTTCGCTCGCATTCTCCATAATTGCTCCTCATCCTCCAGTAGGAGATTGATTTGTCGCTTAAGGCAATGCACAGCATCATCCCTAGCATCATTCTGTCTTCTCATCAGTATGATATCCAACAACCTTTGCTTTCGCCGAATCTCATGACGAATGTTACCTCTCCTCCTAATGCTCCATTTATCTAACTCAGAACTGCAGAAACTTAGCTTCTGTCCCAGCACAGTAGATATCCTCCCATTCCCCTGAAGTTGGGAGGACCATGATCTATTCACGATCCTGGACGCCTCCGGGTCACGGTCCCAAAAAAGCTCATATCTGAACTCCCGTGGCGGTTTCCTTGTCCATCCGTTAGAGTTGAACGTCAACAGGATAGGGTAATGATCTGATGTAGGAGCCACAAGATGAAGAACCTTAGCTTGAGGGTAAAGGTTCATCCAAGAAGGAGACGCCAGTCCCCTGTCCAGTCTCGCCTCCACCCGTTGCCTCCCGCGTCTATTGTTTGTCCATGTCATCATTGGCCCACTGAAACCCAGATCATGAAGGTTACATTTATTGGCAGCTTCACAAAAAAGATCCAATTGGACCTGAGGGCGGTTTCTGCAACTAGCATGTTCATTATGGTGCATCACTTCATTAAAGTCCCCCATCACAAGCCATGGCTCCTCATTATTGAGACTTAACAAGTCTAGAGTCTGCCAACTGAGATGCCTGTTATGTGTTTCAGGATGACCGTAGAAGCCCGTGAACCTCCACCCCAAAAAGCTCGCATCAATATGGTGAGAGGAGTAGCTTTTGATGCAGGCCGGTTTGCTGTTTTGCCACATAAGAGCCAACCCCCCTCTTCTCCCATCCGGGTCCACTGCGAAGCAAGAATCAAAATTGAGACGCCGTCTAACATTATCCATCTCTTTAGAGTTACATTTCGTCTCGGAAAGGAAAAGCAAACAGGGACCTTGAATCCTGACCAAGTCAAGAAGGCTACGGATCGCTCGCGGGTTCCCAAGCCCACGGCAATTCCAAGCCATAATAGCCATACTAGTGGAGGCGGGCCTGGGGTAACTCCCCGGCCGCCGCCTCATTCAAGCACCCACCACCTTGACATCTTTTCTTATTTGAAGACTCAACCCCCTCTTCCTCCATGCTACTCCTCCCCCGCTTTTCCCCTCCCAACACTTGTACCATCACCGGTACAAGCCCGTCTATGTCCCTTCCCTTCCTCCCCCTCCTCTTCCATTTGCCAGAGTTGGCATAAGATATCACTCCACTGGCCCCCGCATAACCATCCCCTTCCCCCTTCAGCATTTCCACTTGCACCTCCTGCAGGATCAGCTCCTTGTCCCTCCTGTATCCCTCCATCCCAATCTCCCTCTCCTGAGTTTGCTTCAGCTCGAGTCCCCCATTCACCTGCACTGGATACAATTCTGCTCCATCATGTTCTCTGGACTCCACTGACCCCCGCCGGTTAGACCCTTCAAGCTGCCCATCTGAGTCCCCAAAAGTATTCCTAGCAGCGCCAACAATTTCAGATTCCCCCATGGAACGGACTGGGTGGAGTCCACCAGCCCCCATCTCAAAGCCTTGCTGCCATGGCTGTTCAGAAAGTGCCCCACACGACAGCAGACAGTTGGTCTGCACATCCGCCGCCTCCTGCCGCATTCCCTGGAGCTGGCCAGCTTCAGCCCACCCTGCTTCCACGTCCTCAACGACTCGGGCCTTAGACTGCAAAGCCCCAACAGCACCTTCTCCAAAACTGGAGTTGACCTCCACATCTTTTCCCTCCCGCACCTTCCTGGAGCTCATCGATTGAGCATGCAGCTGCCCAGCACTGCCATGATTCGTCCCCAAGTATTTCTTAGGCACCACTCTGCTGCTCTTCAATGCCCCATCATGGAATTGCATTGGTTTCACTCCTGTCCTCATCCAGCTCCCATACGGCATGGAGGCCTCCGAATCAGGTTTTGGTGATCCCAGGATCTCTCCACATTCACGATGTGCATGGCCTAACCTTCCACATAGGTAGCAGAATACAGGAAGCTTGTCATATTGAAAGGATATCCATTTTCTCTGCTGGCCATCTATTTGAATAAACAGCCCTCTCCTAAGTGGCTCTCTGCAATCGAACATAATTTTTAGTTTCAGCTCATTCCCGGAGGCCACAATTTCCTCTACCTCCTCAAACGAACTCCCAATGCTGCGTCCCAAAGCTTCTCTATCAACAATATACGGAATTCCATTCACATGCACCCAAAGGGGCGTTTTCACAAGCATCAGGTGGTCAATATCTGTTTCTTCTTTCAGGTCGTACACGAGCACCAAATTCCTCTCATACAACCATGGCCGCCCCATTAGAACACGTTCTTTATCCTCCTGCTTTGAGAAAGCTACTTGAAAGAGATTCTCACCTAACTCTGTAAATAGGCATGAACCCGTTGCACGCCAGAGTCGTCGCAGCATGGCCTTCAGCACCTCCCTATTATACGTCTTTGACGACCAGAGAGAGCAGAGGATGGACCCATTATCGCCAGGATAAATTCTCCTAATAGCTTCGCCGGATATTGCTAAAGTCTGTAATTCCACACCCAGCAAATCCCCTACATTTGGGTTAATCTCCCTGTTCGGACTGCCGCCAGTCGCCATCCGTACAACCGTCTGATGGTTGGCTGCTTGCTCGTTCTCCTCCAATCGATGCGCCGGAGCCGATTACCCCGGAGCCGATTACCTCTACTCAGTCCCGAGATGCGCCGGAGTCGCCTGTCGGGGCTACGGAGAGAGGACGTAATTTTTTTCATTTCCACAATTATAAATGTAACTAGTGTGTTTAAATCTAAAAAAAATTGAATTCTATCATAGATGGTTGTGTAAAATAAAAAGTTTTTTCAAATATGAGCTTGGATTACATAGAAGGGGTCTCTTGTATCTCCTTCAGATTTAAAATTTTTGATGCTAGATAAAAAATTCAGTCCATTAATTATATCTAATATTATTTATTTATTTAAAAGACCCAGTTTCATCTAAATCAAATATGTACATGGATCACATATACTATAAAATAGATATATTTATTTGTAAATCGAAAAAAATGTTTTGATCTATTCACGTATATATTAGAATATAATAATAACTCGTAGAATTATTTATCCACATAAAAATTATATTTTAGACCGTTTAGATATTGAAAATATAACTTTAAAATTGATATTTAATATTAAATTATTTTATTATATTGATTTTACACATTTATATATGAGGCCTAGACATAGTGATACTAGACAAGTGAAAGAGTTTTCAAAATACTGTAAATGATACTAAATACAAAAAATAAAGTAGATTTTTCGTTAATTATCAAAATATTCAAAATGAAAAAGGTTTCATAAAAGCATCCCCATTTCAAATAAACCTATTGCACTCAGCTTTAATCTCAAATATATATACTAATTAAGTTTTCATTTAAACTCAAAAATATTCATTTTATGTTAGCATAGGCGTAGCTCAGTTGGCAAAAGTCTCTGCCTCTGTTGCAAGATGTTCAAGTTTTAAATCCCGATCTGAGAAATTTGTCTTCCATTTTAAGAACAACGTCTCTTGTAAATACAGTGTTAGTTACATTGTATGCTTACACCCCTAAAGCAAGGATTGAAAAATATATACTTGGGATAACTTGAGTTATAAATAAAAAAATAAAAAAAAGGTTCATTTCATCATGAAAGGCCATTAGCTACAATTGCAAGGGGATGGAGGATGTGAAATTTGGGGTTATAGTTGTGGAAAAATAAGGTAATGATTGTAGTGAGTTGCTTGTGTTGATAGACTTTAAAACCTATCCTATTCTAATTAAGTAGATTTTTCTTTTTACTTAGAATCTATCATATCATATCATACTAACTTTTCTGCTAAATTTAGAGCATCTTACCTTAGTTGCACCTTCATTCATAATATCTATAGAAGCACTGTTATTGAATTTGGACATGACCATGGAGGCTCACCACTGGAGGATATTCAGAGGATTATAAATTTAGCTGAGGGAAGAAATAAAGGTACATTTTACGCCTATCAAAAACAATGAAATTAGGTGAAATTTTAATGACATGTCTATATTTATAATTTATATTAAACTATTAGACGTAATTGCTTATTTTGTAAATAAATGAACGAATTTGCAAAAATTCATCAGCTAAATAACTCGTGCCATCCTGATGGTTTATAAGAGCCTGAGTGATTACGTCCACTCAAAGAAAATATATCAGCGGAAATGACAAGCTAGCTAGCCTAGCCTTGGAAGTTGGATGTCCGTTTGCGTCGGTGCAGCCAAAGCTGCAGGAGAACCATCCCATCAGAACTCTATCATTTACGATTGCGAGTTTGCCACCGTCGATACTTTTTAATTCTGTTTATTGTAATGATCATAAATCATTTACTTATACTCTAAAAGATTATGTTGTTGGTAAACGACAGGCAATGTTGTGAAAATTTTTGAAAAATTTGCATTCTAAATTCTCTAACTTTGCATATTTGCATTTTCAACTTCAATGTTTGCGTATTAGTATTTTAAACCCCGTGAAATTTATTTTTCTCATTTTAGACCTTTGCCCTAACAGTTCTAAAAATCCGCTTTAAAATTTTATAAAATGTTTAAAATGCTAATACATAAATTAAGATTTCAAAAGTATTTTTAAATACTGTGAGTGCTATAAGAGCGAAGAGTTTAAATCAAACTCACACGATTTAAAATGCAAATGTATTTCAAACATTTTACCAAAATTTAACGGTGATTTTTAACACCGTTAGGGTTGAGGATTTAAAATGCAATGAACCAAACTTCACAAGGTTTAAAGTGTTAATACGCAAACTTCGAGGTTTAAAATGCAAATACGCAAAGTTAGAAGGTTTAAAACGTAAATTGCCTAAAAAATTTTAGTGTAAAATTTTGTAAAATGAAAAAAAAACGATGTTATATGATAGAGGTAATGATGAGAAGTAAATAGAATAAAATTAAAATAGATAGATTAGGTGTATGAGTAGTTGAGTAGAAATGATTGAAAAATAAGACAGTTATTTCTATAGAAAAAATGAAAAAATAATTAAAAAGTATAATAGTTATGGACAATGAAAAATTTTAAATTGAAATATTTTAGGTTGAAATTTTTTTGGGTAAACAACCACCCCTTATGAAATTACAAAATTACTCTGGCTCTGGTAAATCTCGTATTAAAATTTTAAAATGATTTTAAACAATGGAGCCAATAATTTGGAACGTATTATTACATTTCATATGCTTTGATAAAGAATTTTCGGTGGAAAATTTTAAAATAATATTTGATTAGGATTATATAGAATTTTTTACAATAATTATGATATATATACAAATGTTATTAAATTTTGGTGTTATTGTTTTGTTATTTCTGGATCAACAGTCCAGATGCATTTTTACAATCCGACCTGTAAGTGCGGAGACAGCCGCGCACCACTTCCATCGAAGTCGTTAAAAAGGTCACATCATTTACCGTGCAAGCAGAACCACGGCTTTAACGAAAATGGATTAGTGCACCCCTCTCGTCAGCTTCCACCTGGCGAGGTGCGGTTGGTGCGTGCCCTAGAAGTTGGAACACCGTCGTCTGTCCGCCCTATAGCTTCCACGAAGCAAAAATCACACCTGGCATGTAAAATTGCGCAAAAGCCAATTATCAAATATCAAACAAGCAAGCATTAATTTTAAATATACCCATCACCTTTACTTTTAATTTCAAATATACCCATGAAGTATCAAATCTTCCATACATACCCATTAAGTAAATCCCAAATTTCAAATATACTTTATTTCGCCATGCTCTAATGCGCACTACTTCTACGTTAAAAAGGTCACATCATTTACCGTGCAAGCAGAACCGCGGCTTTAACGAAAATGGATTATTGTGCCCCTCTCATCAATTTCCGCCTGGCGAGGTGTGGTTGGTGCATGCCCTGGAAGTTGGAACACCATCATCTGTTCGCCCGTATAACATGCATTAATTTTAAATATACCTATCACCTTTACTTTTAATTTCAAATATATCCATTAAGTATCAAATCTTCCATATACACCCATTAGTTAAACCCTAAATTTTAAATATACCTTATTCCGCCACGCTCTTATGAGCATAGTAAACAAGTTTGAAAATGACAAGAGTACCCTTTAGAGGTAAGGTTTGTTTTGAACCCTTAAGGTCGGATTGAAAAATTCGAGAGCTTCCATTATAGGGAAAAAATTCAAGCCTATGCCATCATTGTCTTCTTCTACTTTCAGACGAGTGTAGCTTAGTTTTCTTCCTCCCATCTCTCATCTTCTACTGAAGCAGCCTTCGCTGGTTTGAAATCCCAAACTGAAGCAACCATTGCTCTGTGTTTTTGTGCAACAATGCTTTGTCCTCCGTTCACAGCCAAAGTTGTTGCTAGATTTATGTCAGTATCAGCAATTGCGTTATCCTTCCGAGGAACATGTGCGATCTCGATATCTGTGAAACACTCTGGAAGTTGCCGAGCCTTGTCATAATAAACTCACGAACGTTAGTTGCCGAATCTCATAGTCTGTTGTTAACAGTTAGATCACCAGTGCTAAATCGCCATAGGTGTTGAAATAATCTATACCCAAATCCAACACAAGCTGCAATCCTACTATTAGAGCCTCATACTCTGCTGCATTGTTGGTACATCTCTTTCCTAGATGAAGAGAACATGGCAAGATACCCTTTTGTTGGTACATCTAAACAAAAGGACAATAGCATTTTAGATGTAAAAAAAATTCGATTTTACAAACTAGGGAAGAACTTGATAGCAGAATGATAAGAGCAAATTTTAGATGCAAAAATATGTTTAGACCTCTTTTTCTCACGCAACTCCTTTGACGGCAACGAAAGCTCCCCGGACGTCTCCACCTTCAATATACAATGGTTGCTTTATAGTGATGTGGAACGAAATATAATAATTTCATTCAAGAGTAATTTCGTCATTCAAAAACATTTCTCTAGATAAAAAAACTCCGTCACTTGCATTTTTAAGGGAATTTGACAAAATGAGATATATTTGAAATTCAAAGTTTACTTAGTGGGTATATATGAAAGATTTAATACTTATTAAGTATATTTAAAATTAAGAGTCAAGGTTACGGGTATGTTTGAAATTAACCCCATGATATAACATTTAATATTCCATTCACATATATTTACATGAGAGGTCAGAAGCTTCCATATATTATTAGAGTGTACAATAGGCCCATACTTATGTTAAATGAAATGCATGTCTTTTAAACTTTCAAAGAGCCGGAACTCCCACACAACGTAGAAATTACCTCGTCTATGAAGGCCGCGAGTGTTACTGACTGGGCCGCTGCCTAGTTAGCTTTTAATACAAAAACCTTCTACGATCGCAAAAGACTGCATCATTCAGAAATATACTTGAATTATTGAAAAATCTAACCATATATGCGGAAACCTGCAAATACTTAGTCAGACATTATCCCTTTCTTAATGCTCCTCTTATACGAAAACGACGTGGCATTTTAATATTTATATAAATTGATAGGTTGATATTTTATTTTAATAAATAGTTTTATCCTGCATGGTTATTGGATTTAAATAAATTTACGTACTGTTTTAATTTTTTTTTTATCGCTGATTTGAATCGATTGAAGAAATGAAGATGTGCGTGATTATGCCGATATTAGAAGAATTGAATATGTAATTTAAATAAATATATTTACCATTTTATATGATTGCTGGTTCGGACCCATATAAAAATATTAATATGGGTCAAATTATGCCAATATTACTGAAATATCGGTAATACATGCTTTTAAGAAAAAAATTTAGGGTGTGCTTTAAAAGTAATAAAATTTTTGAGAAAATTTTTTTGGCATAAAAGTTTCTAAATGTTTATGAAGAAAATGGCACGTTGTGACATGAGAGGGAATAATAATAAGAAGTAAAAAAATAAAGTTAGAGTAAATAAATTTGATATACAAGTAGTTGTATAGAAATGATTGAAAAGTAGGATAGTTGTATAAGAAAAAATAATAAAAAATAAGATAATTATAAAGAACGAAAAATTTTAAATTAAAAAATTTTAGTTTAAAATATTTTTGATGTAAACAAACACCAGTTCCCACGCAACAAAAATCGAAAGGTAAATGAATTTGCTATTATTAGGCTAGGCGGCAGTCTGCAGGTACAGTGACTATAGTCATGCTTACTTCCACACTCATGTGCTTTTCCCACTGGCAATCGGATGGATTTATGTATATACACCGGTCCGGTGAAAGTTCTTAGCGAGCTATGCATGCACCTAAAATGAATGAAAACATCGTACATTCCGAATTCTACCAATTCATCTTAAACGTACAAAGTGCAATTATGCTATTTTATGTACCATGAACTATCATTTTTATGTTTTTTCATTTGGTTAACTCGCTAGAATATTCAATTAGCCTATGTTCAAAAATTAGAAGCTACACATATTATTTGAATGAAAAAAATTCTTCAAAAATGAGGATAAATCAATGTCCAATTGAACTAAGTACTGGTCAGATTATGATTTTGCATCAAAGCATTTGGGTATACGAAGAGTTGTGTGCCGCCTGAGTATGAAGCGCACAAGAATTCGATATTCTTTCCTTGAAAATTTGCTATTTCCTGCTCGAATCTTCCTTCGTATTTAAACGGACAAAAGCATCCAAAATCTCACAAAAACCCACTTTTCCTTTTCGTTTTTGTGTCCTTGACAAATCCCTTCCTTGGAATCTCGGCATTCTCATTTTATGCATTTTGCTCTGATAGGGTTTCGCTTTGGCGATTCTCCTCCTCCATCGATCTACTTCGCTGAGTTTCTGCAATGGCGTTCTGGTGGCCGCTGCTCGTCCTCGGCCTCGCCTATGCGATCTGCCGCTTCTTGCTGTTGCTCATCCCTCCAAACGTGCCGTCAATTGAAGTCGATGCATCCGACGGTATCACCCCTCTAGCCGATGGACCTCGCTTTGCGTTTGCATTTTCCTCATGCTCGAATTGATTTTGTTTGGGATTTTATTTGAAAATCTGGTTGATTTTTGCTTGTAGTGTTGGACGATGGAAGCCAGACGAAGGATAACGGCTACATTTATGTAAGTACTGAGAAATGCACGTTGTTTAGTTCTTGAATGCTTTTGTTTTTCCGTTTCCGTGACCAGTGCCAGAGATTTGTGCGTTGGGATGTGTAAGTTACTCTGATTTAGATCATTGCTAGCATGGAAGAGGAAACAGATGATTCGAGTGCATGTGCATTTGATAGCATTATTACATTGCTAAGTGAATTTGAAATGGATGCGTTTGCAACTTGGACATGGCTATTCGATCTGGTTCGAGTACTTGCGCCTAGTGTTAGGCAAAATGAAGGGCTGAAGCTGGACGAAAGAAGAGCCAGCACTGCGATATGAATTCCTCTAATGAATATCTTGAGTACTTAAGAAAATCACTTTAGTTCTCGACTACACTTCTCCACAACTAGTCTCATGACTTGGATGGTTTGAGCTGTAGTAGGCATGAATCCTGTGTCTAGATAATAGGCTTTGGTTTGTAGATCCGATATTCAGGGAGAAAGTTCGGCAAGACATTGATGTTTTTGTTGACAGCGATAATTTATTAATCCCTGTGGGTGAGCTTACTGAACTCCACTAACTGTGTTGGTAGTTTTGATTCTGATAACAGTTCATAGTTCCGAACTCATTGAATTTCTGATATCATGGTCATTGAATTTCTAATAACAGTTTCCTATTTCCAAGCTAGGTGTTGGGTCATATAAAGTGAGATATGTTTGAAGTTTCTTGTTTTACTGATTTTGCTACAGGTTGCAAGCAAAGTAAGAGCTGGTCAGTTAGATAAAGTTCAGTGCTATGAACCTGCCACTATGAAGTACTTGGGATATTTTGATGCTCTCACACCTGATGAGGTTGGTCATAATAAACACGTTTATGTATTGTGTGTTGCATGTTTTTTCTGTTGATAACCTCATATGCAATTTCACTAAAACTGAAAGGTGCAGTGAATGATCAAAACTGTTCATGTAAAACATCAAAGGTTGGAATTAATATTATGTCACTTGCAAATGTTGATGAGCATCCATCATGATGTTGCACTATTGCTATTGAAGTTTGTTTTGCTGTCATTCACGTCTGCAACAGCCAGAAATGGGGTAAGCTAGGCCTGGCCTTGCCAGCCCCAGCCCAACCTAGAAATTTTGCAGTTGGAGTAATCCAATTGTTGTGGCTTCATAGTACGGATCATTCATGGCCACCTAAAGGTTGGCTAGCCTTTGCACATCCTTTGAACAACAAAACTGAAAGCTTGTACTAAACCTGAAATGAACCAGCTAATTATTTAATCCCATGCTTAACTAATTAAATATTTCTCAAGCCCCAGGTCAATCCAGGAAGAATACTTGGTTCCATTCATATTATACATGACTACTATTCACCAATCCCATCTTAGAGAACTATGGAGTACATTTTTGTGTGTTTTTTCAATTGCTTCCTTTTTAAGATTGCATATTTCTATAGGTCTCAAGTTATGCTATGCAGTCTTGTTTCATATGAGGTGATTTTATCGAGGAAGGAAAATGGTGAGGAGATATTGGATATTGCAGCTGCAGGTTTTAGCAACCTTCTTCCAATGTGCTTCTCCCTCTCTGATTCATGCTTGTGCCCTGTTGCCTACTTGTGATTACCTGATGATATTCAATGTCTCAGAATCGATGCTCCCATTCAACCTTGCTTTAATAGTTTGCTATGTTTGTCCAAAGTTGCGTGATGATATGCACACTGGTTTGTAGGATGACGATTCACACACTGGTTTGTAGGAGGATGTCTGGTTCTGGACATTCTTATATCCTATATGATAAAAATTTCCTCAGCAAATCTAGAATCAGGATTTTTTTTTTTTTTTTAAAACATTAGTTGTCTCATCAAAGAGGAAATGAACTTGGCAGGTCAATGACCATGTGGCACAGGCAAGGAAGGCACAGAAGATATGGGCCAAGAGCAGCTTCAAGCAAAGACGCCAGTTTCTGCGGATACTTCTAAAATATATTATTGAACACCAAGAACTCATTTGCGAGTATGAAACAAATCCCGAATTCCCTTTGAAGTTTGAATTTGTTTCCAATAAAGAAGACTATTACTTTGATAGAGATTAATGGTGTAGAAGGATTAATGTAGCTGACCCTCGCTAGTTTGAAATTAAATTTTGATAATGACAATGATTTCTCAAGGGATTCCCTTTTTTTTCTTTTTTTTGGAATCCTTTATTTATTTTTTGGATTTATGGAGACAATATCATTTGGTTGCTTTTGCAAGCTCTCACGTTTCTGTTGAAAACATAAATAAATTATGTTTTATAGTTTACACATAACTCATAGTTAAGGGTTGAGATGAAATGCACATAAACAAGACTTTGGCCAGTTAATGTTTTTATACAAGTATAAAATAGGAAGTATACTCTAGCCCTTATTTGGCACTATAAATGCAAATAATTCCTCTAGAACTATGGCTTGATGCACCCTTGCATTGTACGAGCCCTGAGTAATGAGTATTTGACCATTTATTGAGCCGTGTTTTCATGCAAACTTGCTTCTTTGATTTGTAGAATGTATTTGACATTTATATGATCAAATGATGCTACCTACCTGTAGTTCTGTAGTCAAGCTCCTTATTAAATGGTTTAAATTAGCTAATTAATGCTTAGATAATTACATTGTTTTGTTGCTGGTCTCCACTAGTTCCTAGATCTAATGTTTCTTTCCAATCAAAGGCATTACTAATAATTTGGCTATAAACTCATCTGTTTTCTATTGGATAGAACTTCTTCTCGAGATACTGGAAAGACAATGGTTGATGCTTCACTGGGAGAGATAATGACCACATGTGAGAAGATCACCTGGCTTCTGTCAGAGGGCGAGCGGTGGCTAAAGCCTGAATACAGGTTCCAAATTGATATGCACCTCTAGCAGGCCATGGGAATTATCTGTCAGATAGATGTCTGGAGTTGCATGTGAACTATTTTGAATTATTTCAGTTGATTTCAGGTCTTCTGGAAGGTCAATGATGCACAAGATATCAAAAGTGGAATTTCATCCCCTCGGAGTGATTGGTGCAATTGTTTCTTGGAACTATCCATTTCACAATATTTTTAATCCCATGCTAGCTGCTGTATTTGCCGGAAATGGTGTTGTGATAAAGGTAGATAATCTTCTTACTGGACTCATTCTGGTTTTTAATATGAATTGTTGTTTACCGTAAAGTCCTACGAGAAATCTTCTTGGCACAACATGATTTTCTGTACTATTTTTTTTTTATTTGACTCATGATTTATGATAACACTATTATATTCTATTTAGGGTGTGTTTGTTTGGTGCAAAAACTTGTCAATTAAAACTTTTCAACCTAAAACTTTTCACTCTTCATAATTACTCTATTTTTTAATTATTTTTTCACATTTTTCTATACAAACTATCCTACTTTTCAATCATTTCTACACAACTACCCATACAACTAACCTATCTATTTTAACTTTATTCTCTTTACTCCTCATCATTATCCCTATTATATCACATCATTTTCTATCAATTTGACAACTTCTACCTCTAAAACTTTTCGTCAAAAGTTTTACCTCCAACCAAACACACCCTTAGTGTTTTCCCTGTGGTTGCTAGGTCTTATGCCTTGTTTCTCCATGTACGCAGCAATATTATATATATTGCTTATTGATGAATTCTTGGTTTCTAACTCTGTTATCAATGATTTCCACTGAATGCAAGGTTATTATCAATGTTATGCATTATAACTGCAATGCACTTTGCTATGCTGCCTAGAATGCAATTGGAACATAAAGTTTCTCTGTTGGATAAAAGTGGAATCTTTTATGTCAAGATGTCATAAAATTTTCTTGCACATACCGGAATCTATTGTGGCTTCATAGAAATTATCATTATTATTATTTATTATTTATTTTTTTTGTAACTTGAGGGCACACTGGTTTAGGTGTCAGAACATGCAAGCTGGTCAGGATGTTTCTATTCCCAAATCATTCAAACTGCTCTTGCAGCTGTGGGGGCTCCAGACAACCTTGTTCATGTAATAACAGGGTACTATGCTTACCCATCTAGCAATTGCTTCCCATTTATCTTTTATTACACTAACATTTTTTATGCTTGTTGATGCCAGATATGCTGAAACAGGAGAAGCACTGGTTGCTTCTGTTGACAAGATAATTTTTGTTGGATCACCTAGTGTGGGAAGGATGGTATGGTCTTAATTTCGGTAATTTCTTGTAAGTTCTTTGGTTCTTCCTGGTTTATGTAACAGTGGACTGTGGGCTTTGTGGAAAGTTGCTCAACTGCATGGTTGCTCTCTAATGGTTCAGAAATCTTAATCATCGCCTCCAGATAGCGTTGACAAATAATATAGTAGGCTGCACTGTCCTGTTTAATTTGTTAGTAGACAAATCTATCATGGTTCTGCAGAGATATCCAAGTAATTGTACTATTTTCACCTATATGAGGATTGGATTCGCTGAATTTGATTCTAGAACAACTACATGACAACACTCTCCTGATGACATTTGGCATAGCACTCATGCTCGCAGTAGCTGCAGGAGTCATGCATGGATGCAGTCCTATCTCATCAGATCGGCTTAGGAAACTTGATCAGAAAAACAGATGATTCCCAAGAGCCTTCAAGTTTATGATGACCATGATTTCTAGTTCATGCAATAATTGTTTGAAGTTTGAACTTTGAAGGCTTGAGGTTGATATGCAGCCAAGGGTATGCTTGGATGGAATGGACTAGAAAGATGGTGTAATAGAAAGAGTAGTGGATGATGATTTCAGCAAAATAGCCTTTTTAATTGAAAGTAAGAAGAAATTATTGAAAATGTAGTTACCAATGAGAAAAATGTAGTTGAGGTATCATATCAATAAAAAAGTTTTCGTAAAAGAGGTGTTTTTTGTTGCAACCTTTTCCATTACATCTGAACCGATGTTTCAGACCCTTGACCTGTCCATGAAAATGGTATGATATAAAATGGTTCATTTAGCAAACATCAATTGTTTGGGAAAAGGTTTAGACAATGGTGATATAATTCCTCAAAAGCCTTGTCCTTATCTGATTTTGTGTCTTCTTGAAGTTCTTGAACTACTATAGTTGATTAAAGAATATAGCCATCCCTCTTCAAGTATTTTGGTTGGCAAATCAGGGGTTGATTTGGAAGAGCCTAGGGATTAACCTGTTTCATTTATAAGAAACGATAAATTTCATATCTTCACGAAGATTTTGTTCTTCATTCACTACTCATAGATATGACATTTCGAATTTTTTTTAAGGATGCATAATGTTTTGGAAGTACTTTTCTCTTCATCATTTGTGGCAAGATGACACATTGATTTTTCAATGCAGATAATGAAAAATGCTGCAGATACGCTGATCCCAGTTACCCTTGAGCTTGGTGGGAAAGACGCTTTCATTGTCTGTGAAGATGTAGATGTGCCTCATGTATACATCTTTTTCTATCTTATGATAAAATGTATCAGTTCTATTTGTTCATTCCTTTAGCCACTAAGATTTGATAATCATTCTTTTGGATGGTTTAAATTCATCAAATTCCATGCTTTTGATTCTGTATCTAACCTACCTATCACTATGTAGGTTGCACAAATAGCAGTTAGAGCTGCACTTCAATCTAGCGGGCAGAATTGTGCTGGTGCGGAGAGATTTTATGTTCAACGGGACATATATAAGACTTTTGTTGCTCAAGTGGTCAAAATTGTAAAATCTGTTTCTGTTGTAAGTACACTCAAACATGATAAGTTGCATTTCTTTCCAATTAACTCCTGGAATATCCATGTAATTAATTACAGTATGCTACTTTGTTGTATTGATGAGGCATCATGATGTTCCAGATATTTCTGTAAAAAAAAAAAAAGTATTATTGAATGTTTAACTATGTGCAGATATCTGGCAATTGGTATCCTAGCACATTTTATCATCATTTTCACTATTGCAAGAGTGCTTGACATCTCTGCCACCACCTTTGTCAAGACTTTATCCCATTCCCAAACAAGTCAATTTTATGAAAAATCCTATTCTGCCATGAAAGCATCATCTGGATATGTTTGTGTGGGTATAAAATCCCTTTTAAGTTCCACACTATCATAAGCTTGATGAAGAGCCTCTGGTTTTTGTATTTGAAATAGGCCTCCTAACTTAGCTAGTCATTTTGGGATAGGAGAGACCCATTTCAATGGAGTATTTCGCCATGAAGAAATGTCACAGCTTTGTTTATCACATTTACCATGCCTGACTGCTAAGAAATGCTGTGTCTTTGTTTATCATATCTACCAATGCATGAGCCATTGTTTCACCATTAAGAAATGTTGTCTTTGTTTGCCTTATCTATGATCTACCCACGCCTCGGCCTTCTCATTTCCCTCATAGAAACTTCTACTTGCATCCGCCCACTCCTAATTGATGCAGTTCTGGGATTCCTACACTCAAATTCATCATCATCTTCATATGTTCCGCATCTAAGTTACAATTGAACTCCTACTTTCTTATTTGTGCTTATGCATCTTGTCATTCATTTATCTTAAACTCCAATTTGGCTAATGCCCAATACCGGGCACATTTCAAGTATTCAACAGCACTTGATCCACTTTTTGTGTTCAGGAGCTGTATAGGTTAGAAAACTTGTGCAATTGGCTGCATTTTGTCATTTGGAAATTTGAGATCGAAGATCATGCGATTGCATAAGAGTATTAAAGTTTCGAATCAAATCAATATTCCCTGGCTGCTTTTCTCAGGGGCCCCCTCTAGCTGGAAAATATGATATGGGAGCAATTTGTTTGGTAGAGCATTCTGAGAAGCTTCAAAACCTGGTGCATGATGCCTTGGATAAGGGTGCTGAAATTGCTGGTAGAGGAACCTTTGGCAACTTGGATGAAGCTGCTGTTGATCAGTTCTTTCCACCTACTGTACTAATGAATGTGAATCATACAATGAGGCTAATGAAAGAAGAGGTAGCCAAATAATCTGTACAATGTCTTATGTTTACAGACTGCATGAGTGGGGCTTGGTTGATCAAGATTTTACTGGCTTGCAGGCTTTTGGACCAATCATCCCAATTATGAAATTTAGTTCTGATGAAGAAGCCATAAAGCTTGCCAATGACTCGAACTATGGGCTTGGCTGTGCGGTGTTCTCTGGAAACAAGCAGCGTGCAAAAGGGATTGCTTCCCAAATACATTGTGGAGTTGCTGCAATCAATGATTTTGCATCAACTTACATGTGTCAGGTATTATTTTTTCATGTTATGGCTGTTTATCTTTTGCTACACCCTTTCTTCCGGTATTTACTTTCAAGTTTTATTCAAGAAGGCAGCAATGTGAATGCATATTTGCCTTTGTTAGCATCTTGGTTAACCGTTCTCTTTTCTTAGCAATGAGTTATCCTATGTGTTCTATAGATGGGTCTTGGTGTGTTTAGGATTATCCTATCCAAGAATCTGGTATTAACTTTCTTCTCGTATGCTGCAAAAATGCTTATTTCTTAAAATTCTGTTTTTTAGTAATCATGTATTGCTGGTTGAGATATTTGGAATGAGGTTTCAAAAAAAAGTGGAGAAAAAATTTCCGAGAAATTTTTTGAAAAGGTAAGCAAGTAAAGAAAATAAAGATATATTAAGTGTAATGATTTGGAGTAAAGAAAAATAAAGATAAAATAAATAGGATAGTTGGTTGAAAAGATGCAAAAAATGGCTGAAATAAGTGTAATAATTAAAAAAGTAGAGTCATTAGGTAGTTAAGACGTCAACATATCAAAAGGTGGTAAAAAGAGTTAAAAAGTTGTTTTTTTTTAAAAAAAAAAAAAACTATTTTTTTTAAGGCCTCTGACTTTATTCCAAATTGCGCTTGCTAACCTGGGTTTCTTGTTGCCACCTTAATGTAGTCCCTACCTTTTGGGGGTGTGAAACACAGCGGATTCGGAAGATTTGCTGGAGTGGAAGGCCTTCGCGCATGCTGCCTTGTGAAATCTGTTGTGGAGGACAGATGGTGGCCATATATCAAAACCATTATACCCAAGCCACTCCAGGTTCAACAAGATGACCTTTTTCACTTATAATCAGAATACCATTATCCCGGCTTACTAACCGACTTTTCATTTTCCTCCTTGGTGAATCACAGTATCCTGTTGCAGACAATTGTTTTGAGTTTCAGGAGTCACTCGTCGAAGCTCTTTACGGGTTGAATGTTTGGGACCGACTGCGAGCATTAGTTAATGTATTGAAGATCCTTTCAGAGCATAACACGCTGGCCGGTAACTCAAGTAGGAATGAGTAACTACATCGATTCGGTCCTCCAAAAGAGGTGGTTTCTTACCTGCATCATGCCATTAGCAGACTTTATGGTGGTGTTTTCTGGGGTTATCACTCATTTGCTGGCCTCTTTTTGACCTCATCCTTAAACCAACCCTTAGCATCTGGCCTCGTACCTTTCCAACTAGTACAATTAGCTTAAAGAGTAGAGCGTGTAAAAATCTAGATCTGAGGCCTAGCACATGCAGAAAGGCTGTTGAACTATAATGTTGCCCCATCCAAGGAAAATAATATATATGTTGGAGATGCTTTCAATGCATTATTTTTACCTTTAGTTCCTTTGTGCAGCAGGGTGGAGTCAAGTAGCCTTTTTAGGAGCTATAGTCGCCATCCTTCTCGCATAATGAGTATGGTGAACATTCTACGTACACGTCAAGCGTGGATTTGAAACTTTTCCACTGGACATTGTTCTATGGGGGAGCGCACTCAACTTTATTAGCATCCGTTGACACCCCACTTAAATGTAAAAATTAAACTTTCAAATGGGCTTATTATCATTTGGCACACCCATTTATGTTTTTTTGTGAATTTATATTTGAATTCTTAACCCATATATTTGCAAGCTCAAATTTGTGTAGAATCAATGGGCCTCCAATGCTTTAAGCTCATTACGGAAGTAACAGCCAATAATTCATACTCTTGATGAAGAGCAATTTGTATCCAAGATGAAGTGAAAAATATTTTTTTTAAGTTAACTGAAACAGAGTAGATGTGATGAACGCTTTGGATTAAATAAATAATTAATATTTTTATAAGATTTTTAATGGTCAAAATAGGTTTGACCAAGAAAGGAGGTACATTTGCAACATTTCAAATGATGGTTAAAAACTACTAGATCCAACCTACTAAATGAAAATCTGAACTGTTAAAATAGATAATGGACATCAATAAGCATGAGCCCCACCTAAGATCAAAGAAAATAAGTAACGATTAAAATATAAGTGAAGGACCAAAAACTCATAAAATCAAAGACTGGGAAGAAGATGACTTACTAGCCAAGCAAAATCATGGGCCCATTGGTGGTTTTCAAAAACTACCTATAAATTTACCAACAAGTCCACTTTGTGATAGAATTTCACAAAAAAAGGAAAAAGTGGAGTTGTGCAAAATATTAAAAGAAAATACCAATATATAAATTATCAAACTTAAAAAGCTATAAAAGGGCCCCTCTCCCCTCATTTGAGGCATGCGTAAACGCCTAAAATCCATCCACTCTCCCTTTTCTTTAAATCCATTTGAATTTTTTTTTTTTTGCTACTCTTGGCTCATTTTCTCATTATCAGGTAAAAAAAACAAACAAAGGAAAGGGAGCAAGAAAGGAGTCCAAACCACGCACAACACTTGCTCTTTTGTATTTTTTTCTTTTTCTTTAAAAAAAAAAGATATCAAAAACAAACCTCTACCATGTTGTCGTCCTTCCTTTTTCAATTTCTCATTTTTCATTAAAAAAAATAATATATCAGTACTCATCTCTCATTGCATCATTTCTGTTTATTTTCACTTTTATAAAAATAAAAACCAAAATCTCCAGCACATTAACGACCCTTTTACATCATTGTCCTAATTTTTCATTTAAAAAAAAACAAAAGAAAAATCTCCAGCACGTTATCTGCCCTTTGCACCATTGTCTTTTTTTCATTTTTTTAAATAAAAAAAAACAAAAGACCCACTAGCACGTCATCTAGCATAGCTTTATCATATAAATTTCTTATTTTTATCTTTATTCATCGCATATCGTCCAACCTGGTCTCTATCATTATCATTCTTATTTATTATATGAAAAATTATCCCCATCAAAAAAATAAATATTTGCGAATTCAGAATTTTTTTTTACGAATTATAAAATAGATATTTGCTAACTTTTCTTTAAAAAAAACTTATTCCTTCGACAGGAAATATAATCTTATCCTATGAATGGGAATTAGGTTCTCATTCTCAGATTGAGTTAGGATCTCAAAAAAAAACCTAGGGATTAAATTCTCGTCTCCACCTTCTTGAGCTTTTACATAAAAAATATATATATTTTCCGCACTTCTAGGACCAATGTACTAGAAAAATAAAGTTGTATTTTTTTCTAGTTGTGAGTTCACCCAGAGAATCTCTGTATTTCAGTGCCTTATTGTATACGGACTAACCACCGTTTTATGGTTCGTGGCAACTCCAAAAATTAATATATTAAATTTTATCAACATTTGTACACATGTTACTAACTGGTAATTGTGCCTAATTGAGATACATGTTTGTGTTTGACTAACTCGTATTATTTAAAAATCTCTAAGAACTTGCATCATCTAAAAGCCTTAACGCTTGCATCTCCCTTCTTTAACTTCTATGTCTATACCTTTTATAGTTTTTTCATTTTTGATCTTGAACCCCTTTTTTACAGCTTTTACATTTTTTATTTTGCACTTTTAATTTCTGTATCTAACTCGCATAATATCTAACCAGCTGACTCGCTAACTTGCATCTCATACTTATTTTCCTCTCTAACATATATGTATTTACTTTCGTGTTTAGTTCGCAGTTATATCTTTCTATTGAGCATACCTTACATTTTAGGTCCATTTGCCGGCACATCGTAGTGTAGAAAAAACCACGTGATACAGTTTGGCGACTCCACCGGGGGACAGTTAAGAGTGCTAATTTTCATTTCTTAGTAAAAGCTCATGGAGGATTTTTTTCAAGTTTTTTTTTTAAAAAGTGAAAGTTTTGAATTTTTTTTAAAAAAGACAAGGTTTTTAATTTTTCTTTTTAAAAAAAACTTTTTAAAAGGTTTTAAAAAAGGGTAAAAAAAAATCAATAGTCTTTTAGAAAATATCTATAAAATCTAAGTATCAATGGGTATTAGAAATCTACCTATAAAGCAGGAATTGTGTGTAAAAGAGGAATATTACCACCCCGTAGTCCGGTGGTCACTAAGTACAAAATAAATCAAAAAAATATGACTGAAACATCGCAAAATAAGGGAGGATCATCCCCAAAACACCTTACTATAGATCTCACTAGTGTAATACAACAGGTAGATAAGTTAGAAGGAATGATATCCAAGGTCCTAGAAAGGGTAGAAACCTTATATCGATCTGGGAACCAAAAAGATAACAAGGAAGACACTTCTACTAGTAATATTATGAAAGGAAAAAATGTAGACCATTATGAAAAAGAAGAATTTATTTTAAAACATATCACAGATAAAATTGAAAAAGTAAAAGAAACCTTTCAATCTCAACTTAAGAAATTGGAAGACAAAGTGAGACAAAAGGATGGAGAAGGATTGTCATTTTCAAAGATAGAAGATCTGTATCCATTCCCAGACATTGAATTATGTAAAGGTATAAAAGTTCCCAAATTACCTATATATGACGGGGATTCATGTCCAAAAGCTCATTTGGAAGCATTTTGTGGAATTTTATACTCTCTAGTTCAAAGGGATGAACTTTTAGTAAAATTATTTCAACAAAGTCTGAAAGGAGATGCACTTGAATGGTATGTATTTCTAGATTACAAGTTTATTAAAAATTGGGGGCAATTATCTACAGTTTTTCTAGACAGATTCTCTTATAGATTAAATATTGCACCTAAAAGAGCATACTTGGAAACTTTACGGCAAAAAGAGGGTGAACCATTTGCTGAGTACATAGCTAGATGAAGAGCTTTAGCGGCAAAGTTAAAGATCAATTTATCCATAGAAGATCAAATGTCCATAATCATCAAGACTGTACATCCTAGCATTTCTGGATATTTAGTCTCATATTCCTTCACTAGCTTTGCACAACTAATACAAGTCGGTGAACAAATTGAGTATGGATTAAGAAGAGGAACCATCTCTCCTTGGCCATATCAAGGGAGTGCTTTTTGCGAAAAAAGGAATTATAAGTCATAAGTGTCCAATAATAGCCCACAAGTTTATTTGATTAAAGAAGGTAAAAGTTATGACTCTTACATGCCCAATAAACGAACATTTTACACAAATATAAAAGACGAGGTTCTTATTCTAATGGGTACACCTCCAATCCCATCGCTTCTCAAAGACGACCTACATATCAAACCGATATTTTTATTTTAAAAGGTGCACTCTCCAATCCTGTCATTTTTCAAGAACAGCATGATAGCTTAAATGATACTATTATTTTAAAAGACACGTCATCTAGTTCTAATATATTTTTAAAACAACTTGTTGATGAATCAAAAATTATTATTTTAAAAGGGGAACCTTCTAATCCTATCATTCCCCCGACACCACCTATGAATTATCCTATCTTTTTTCAGAAAGAGCCTACAAAGTCGACTCTCCAGTGACTAACTTTTACGAAAAAAGAAATTAGTATATTCCATGAAAGCACAAATAGAGTACCAAAAATGGCCAACCAAGTAGACCATTCCCACATATTTTCAAAAGAGATTCTTGCTTCAACTATCCAATCAAAGCCTATAGATTTAACGGCCTTTGAATCTTCTATCTTTGCAGAAAGTATGATAAATAAATTTTTCGAGAATATTTATGAAACACCAAAAACAGCTTCCCAAACAAAAGTCTCTCATTTATTCTCAAAAGAATTTTTTACATTTTCCAGTTAATCTAAATCTAAAAAGTCAAATTCTCTTCCTACGTCCACAAGAAAATCAATTATTAGATTCTCTGAAAATACAAATAAAATATCAAAAGTGAGTTATCCAACAAATTTCTCCCAAACACCTTTCATTCCTCCAAAAAAATTTCCTCCTTTATTAATCAGCAAACTGATAATTTCTTCGTATCTTTAGAAAAAATTCTCATTCCAGCTAATCAAACAAAAGATAACTCTCATATATATTCGGAAAAAATTCTCATTCAAGACATTTCATCGTCAAAGCTTGAAAAGGTTAATTTAAAAGATATTTTTCTAGAAAAACTTTACACTCCATTTGACCAACCAACGAATCTTAAAGCGATTAATCCAAAAAAAGAAACAAATCCTACTATTGCAGAATATACCAAAACCTCATGCAACATGACTTAACTAGAAAATCAAACTAAAGCATCTACGACTCCTTGTCAAAACCTCGTCATTTTAAACAATTCAAATAAAGTCAAATCTCAATCATTGGGAAAGTTAGCCCGTAAAGCCGCGGAAAGCGCAGGGAGCTTTATTACCCAGGTATCAAAAAAGCTAGCCCGTAAAGCCGTAGAAAGCGTAGAGAGCTTTATTATCCAGTCATCAAAAAAGATAACCCATAAAGCCGCAAAAAGCGCAGGGAGCTTTGTTGTCCATTTTTGAAAAAAGCTAGCCCGTAAAGCCGTAGAAAGCGTAAGGAGCTTTATCATTCAAACATCGGATAAGTTGGCCCATAAGGTCGTAAAAGGCGCATGATACTTATCCAAAAATCAAATTAATCTTCAAAATGAGGCTTTATCATCATTGCAAATAATGCTTTTAATCAGCATGGATACCACATTTTTGCAAGGTCCCAATATACTTCGGATAGTTACCAATTTATCAAAAAAAGTTACAAAATCAAGGGCAACTACGAATATATTAAAGAAAGTTTCAAAACTAGGAGTTATCAACATACTAAAATATGTTATAAAAATGGGGACAATATTTGCCAAATGGAAAATTATGCAGCACAAATATCAAGGTGATATCATTTTCAGACAAAAGATGAAGCCAAATAATAGAAGACAAACGATAAAAAAAGAAAAGAAAAGGAAACAAAGCAAAAAATTTATTTTATTATGGGGGACCAAGACAACCATGGCTCAAATCAAGGAAAGTCATTGAAGTTCCCAGCATCAAATTGGGCATCGCTGCAAACAAGATATGGGACCCTGGAGAATAGTTACCAAGGTACGCCACTTTACCCTCCTCCATCCACATTTTATATGCATTTCTTATAAAAAGGGGGTTATTATTTTTAAATAAAAGGAGTGTTTTTAAAGAAAAAAAAAATTTAAAACTTACATATGTTTTAGCAAATTTTCAAAATTAGTCATATGGATAACATATCTTATTTAATAACAATATAAAAAAATGATGAAAAATGACAATGCAAAAAAAGGACAAAATGAGATATTAAATATATATATATACACTTGAGAGACAACCAAATCATCTTTTAGCTATTAGGAGGCAATCAATTCCCAATTAATGCTATCAAATACAAAATGAATTAATTAAATTCAACAAAAACGAATATGAGTTTGTCTTTTTAAAGTGTAGAAATGTGCAATTTAATCTCAAATGGGGGCATCACCATCATTAATATTCCAGTTATTAAGCCTTGTAAGTCGCAGAAGGCGCAATACACTCATCAATTAAGCCCAATAAGTCATAGAAAACACAAGGCCCCAACTCTATAGACCCCATTATGAGAATGTCATTGACCACACTACTTGAAAAAGTTGAATTCCAAGCAAATATTAATCTATAGAGTCATAAGATATGCATGTTGGTTAGCCAGGTATAAAAAAAATAAAAAATGCAAAATACATAAAAGGAAAAAATGAAACAAAATTAATTTTTTTTTCAAAAAACAACAAAATTTTGAGTTAAGTTTTCAAGATGTCAAAACATTTCATGCAAAAAAAAACTTAAAAATATCTATTACTCTAATGGATCAAGAAGTGAGAAGTAACCAGTTATATTCATGAAAATCTTTCATGACATATGTAAAAATTCTATAACACTCTAAAAAAAAATCTTATACAAATATTAATGAAAATTGGTCGATACAAAAATAGATTTAACATTTTCTCATCCAAAGAGATAACTATTAATATCATTATGAAATGTGGTGAATTGTTTTCAAAAAATAAATGAAAAAAAAGATCCCCAGATACCCCGGAATATGGTGAGGGGAAGAAAAAATATATTAAAAAATCCCCAGTTATCCTGAAATATGGTGAGGGAAAGAAAAAATATATTAAAAAAAATCTCCAGGTACCCTAAAATATGGTGAGGGGAGGAAAGTACAATACACCATCATTATATTTTGATATTTTGGTTAATTCACTTGGATGAGTTGTTAAGGTTTTATACATCTGACATCTACCAGTTGAGTTAAATTTTGAGTTAAGTTTTCAAGATGTCAAAGCATTTTATGTAAAAAAAAAACTTAAAAATATCTATTACTCTAATGGATCAAGAAGTGAGAAGTAACCAGTTATATTCGTGAAAATCTTTCATGACATATGTAAAAATTCCATAACACTCTAAATTTTTTTTTTATACAAACATTAATGAAAATTGGTAGATACAAAGATGATTTAATATTTTCTCATCCAAAGAGATAACTATTAATATTATTATGAAATATGGTGAATTGTTTTCAAAAATAGAGGAAAAAAATCCCCAGATACCCTGGAATATGGTGAGGGGAAGAAAAAATATATTAAAAAAAATCCTCAGATATCCTGAAAATATAGTGAGGGGAAGAAAAAATATATTAAAAAAATTCTCAGATATCCTGAAATATGGTGAGGAAAAGATTTCTATAAAAAAATCCTCAGTTACCTTAAAATATGGTGAGGGGAAGAAAAAATATATTAAAAAAATCCTCAAATATCCTAAAATATTGTTAGGGGAGGAAAGTACAATACACCATCATTATATTTTGATATTACGATTAATTCACTTGGATGAGTTATTAAGGTTTCATACATCTGACATTTACCAGTTGATAAATCACACATTCACGTGCTATGTTATTTTAGATACTTTATGAAAAATTATCACTAATATAAATTAATGAAGCTCACTTCTTAAGCTAATTGTTTCAACTAATAACCTTGAAATTTTGCAACTTCACTACTCATATGGCTAAAAAAGCCAATAATTCTTAATTTTTTTAAAAAAACTATGAAAGCTTACAATGATTACATAATTAATAGGATTACAAGAAAATTTCCTAAAAAGAAATTATTAAAGACAATCTAAAATAAGATGAAAGTATGAGAGTAGGGCAAATTATAAAAATTAAGAAAATCATACTAAGCTGCACTAAAAAGAGAGAAAAATTTTAGGTGTCAACCATACCTTCTTTGATAACAATGTTCGTTATCATCAAAGAAGGGGGGGCAACTGTTGACACCCCACTTAAATATAAAAATTAAATTTTCAAATGGGCTTACTACCATTTGGCACACCCATTTAAGTTTTTTTGTGAATTTACATTTGAATTCTTAACCCATATATTTACAAGCTCAAATTTGTGTAGAATCCATGGGCCTTCAATGCTTTAAGCTCACTACGGAAGTAACGACTAATAATCCATACAGTTGATCAAGAGCAATTCGCATTCAAGATGAAGTGAAGAATTTTTTTTTTAAGTTAATTGAAATAGAGTCGACGTGATGAACAATTTGGATTAAACAAATAATTAATATTTTTATAAGATTTTTAATGGTCAAAATAGGTTTGACCAAGAAAGGAGGTACATTTGCAACATTTCAAATGATGGTTAAAAACTACTAGATCAAACCCACTAAATGAAAATTTGAACCGTTAAAATGGATAATGGACATCAATAAGTGTGGGCCCCACCTAAGATCAAAGAAAATAGGTAACGATTAAAATATAAATGGAGGACTAAAAATGCATAAAATCAATGACTAGGAAGAAGTTGACTTACTAGCCAAGCAAAACCATGGGCCCATTGGTGGTTTTCAAAAACTACTTATAAATTTACCAACAAGTCCACTTTGTGATGGAATTTCACAAAAAAAGGAAAAAGTGGAGTTGTGCAAAAGAAAATACCAATGTGCAAATTATCAAATTTAAAAAGCTATAAAAGGGCCCCTCTCCCCTCATTTGAGGCACGCGCAAACGCCCAAAATCCATCTACTCTTCCTTTTCTTTAAATCTATCTGAATTTTTCTTTCCTTGCTACTCTTGGCTCATTTTCTCGTTAACAAGTAAAAAAAAAAAAAAAAAGGAAAGGGAGCAGGAAAGGAGTCCAAACTAGGGGTGGGAATCGGGGCGGGTCGGGGCGGGTCAGGGTGTGCCCAACCCTGACCCTCCTTTTCAAAAATCTTGTTTGACCCTTATTTTATACCGGGTCGGGACAAGGTCGGTTTGACCCTTACTTTTTTTTTATAAGGTCTCGGGACAAAATTCGGGTCGGATCGGGTCAACGGGTCGGGTAAAAAATTGCGGGTCAAGTAAGAAGTTTTTTAAAAATTTATAAAATTATCAAGTATAAAGACAAATTTATATTAAATTTAACTACTATATGCTTGAATCTATTATTAATCAATCAAAGTAAATATAAATAATAAAATAAAACATGAATATTAGCATTAAACGAGGTTTTTCTTTTTAATGTAAAATATCAGAAAACGGGTCAGCCTGTTGACCCGCCCCGACCCGCCTTGACCCGCCCCGCCACCCCTGTTAAAGCTCGCATTTTGCCCCGACCCGCCCCGACCCGCACTTCTGTAAAAACCCGAAAATCCCGACCCGCCCCGCCCCGCCGGGTATGAATTACTGACCCGCCCCGGTATTAAAACAGGGTCGGGCGGGGCGGGTCACGGGTCGACCCGCCCCGATTCCCACCCCTAGTCCAAACCATGCACTGCACTTGCCCTTTTGCATTTTTTTTTTAGAAAAAAAGATATCAAAAACAAACCTCCAGCATGTTGTCCTTCCTTTTTCAATTTCTCGTTTTTCATTAAAAAAATAATATATCAGTAATCATCTCTCATTGCATCATTTCCGTTTATTTTCACTTTTATAAAAAAAGGAAACCAAAATCTCCAGCACATTAACGACCCTTTTACATCATCGTCCTTATTTTTTATTTTTAAAAAAAAAACAAAAGAAAAATCTCCAGCACGTTATCTGCCCTTTGCACCATCGTCTTTTTTTCATTTTTTTAAATAAAAAAAAAACAAAAGACCCACTAGCACGTCATCTAGCATAGCTTTATCATATAAATTTCTTATTTTTATCTTTATTCATCACATATCGTCCAACCTGGTCTCTATCATTCTTATTCTTATTCTTATTTATTATATGAAAAATTGTCCCCGTCAAAAAAATAGATATTTGCGAATTTAGAATTTTTTTTTACGAATTATAAAATAGATATTTGTTAACTTTTCTTAAAAAAAAAACTTATTCCTTCATCAGGAAATATAATCTTATCCTATGAACGGGAATTAGATTCTCATTCCCAGATTGAGTTAGGGCCTCAAAAAAAACCTAGAGATTAAATTCTCGCCTTCACTCTCCTCAGCTTTTACATAAAATATATATATATTTTTCGCACTCCTAGGACCAATGTACTAGAAAAATAAAGTTGTATTTTTTTCTAGCTGTGAGTTCACCCAGAAAATCTCTGTATTTCAGTGCCTTATTGTATATGGACTAACCACCGTTATATGGTTAGTGACGACTCCAAAAATTAATATATTAAAATTTATCAACATTTGTACACATGTTACTAACTGCTAATTGTGCCTAATTGAGATACATGTTTGTATTTGACTAACTCGCATCATTTAAAAATTTCTAAGAACATGCATCATCTAAAAGCCTTAACGCTTGCATCTCCCTTCTTTAACCTCCATATCTACAGATTTTATTTTATTTTCATTTTTGATCTTGAATCCCTTTTCTACAGCTTTTACATTTTTTATTTTGCACTTTTAATTTCTGTATCTAACTCGGATTATATCTAACCAGCTAACTCGCTAACTTGCATCTCATACTTATTTTCCTATCTGACATATGTACATTTACTTTCCTGTTTAGTTCACAGTTATATCTTTCTATTGAGCATACCTTACTGGCCCATCGTAGTAAAGAAAAAACCACGTGCTACAACATCTAATTGCAATGTTTGGTTATATGCTAGTTTCGTGCTCATTTTGTAGAAGGATGGAATAACTCGGATTTTAGGCATCGTTTCATGCACTACAGGAAAAATCTTTCCAATTGATGTGGAGTTTTGGTAATATTTTGCAGGTCATGTTTTTTCTTTTTTATGAGTCCATAAACCATCATGTGGTGATTTTACCTTATTAATCATTTTCCTCATTCTCTCAAAGCACCTGAAACAAATAGAAATGCTCGTCTTTCATTTTTTTTTTTTTTTTTTTAAAGTTTCACGCAAATGTTCTTATGAACACCGAGAAGTGCTCTCCAAATGAATGCTTTCATTTTTAGAGACCCATCCAGTGCACCTGGGTGTATAATCTATTTTTATTTTTTTTATAAAATTATAATTATAGGCATGCTTAATTCATATACGAAGTTTTATTATTTTTGAAAATATGTATATATTTTCTTAGAATTTCTAACTTTGGGATTTTCAAAAGGTTTGAAATGACTAAAATATCCCTATATTTAAAATTTCAAAAAATATATTCATCTTCACAGATAATAAAATTTAATATATATTAAATATACTTAAAATAACAGTTCTATGAAAAACAAAAAGAAATGAGTTACTCCAGTGCACTAAAAGCCCAATGCACCCAAGTGCACTGGATTAGAATCCTTCGATTTACCGAGAGCTGATTCAGTGCATGCGGACTTTTCTTGACACGCGTGAGATTCAGTTGCATGTGGTTTTCACAATTTTTTGAATTCGGAGAATATTTTTTTCAGAAATTTAAAATAAAAATGGTAAAATTTCATGGGTAAAATGTTTATGTTTGGACCCACACATGCATGGCAAAACCTCCAACGCTGTTAAGTGCTAACATTTAGTGTTGTAAGAACCGGACCGGACCGGCCGGTCCGACCGGTTCAACCGGGAACCGGTCAAGTTTTCGGTTCGATTGCATCCGGTTCGGTTCATATACATAAAACCGATCAAACCGGAGAACCGGCGGTCGAACCGTAACATACGGTCGAACCGGATTCGCCCGGTCAGACCTGAGATATATTAAAAAAAAAACGATGCAGGTGCCCGCTCGTCTTCTTCTCATTTTCGCCCAAGAAACCCAACTGTTGCTCGCCGACGCCCGACGGGCGCTCGCCCGCCTTCGCCTGACTCCCACTCTCCCCGTCTCCCACTTGCTGTCCGACGCCTGCTAGCTGTTCGCGGCGGTGTCGCCTGCTCTGTTCGGTACTTGGAAGTTGGAATCAATGGCTGAAAATGGAAGCACTGGGTTTAGGCGGAATTAATGGTAGCACTTTTGGTGGGTTTAGGAGGTACAAAAATTGCTGCCGGTCATGTTGCTGGTTGAGTTCTCCCGATTTGGAGCGCCGAGGAGATCGATGGGTAGATGGGTGTTGGGCAGAAGACGTCGATTCAGGGAAGGCAGCTGCTTGATTTTGGGCATCTTGAGATTTCGTCTCAACGTGATTAGAGGTGTGAATTGATGAAATAATGGCCGACGACTTGCAATTGCAGCTATTAACAATGGGTTCGATCATTTGGATTTGGGCGTCGAATTTCATCGCAGATGCAGTGCCTGACAGCTAGATTTGGGGGTGATGGAGTACCGGAATTTTCGTGCTCCGGTGGTGCATGGTTGTTCGGTGTTCCTGCTGTGCATTTAAATACGAATTTAAATATTAATTCTTTGATAAATTATTTCAATAATATCATATATCATCTTAGTTTAATTCACTTTATCCTTTAATTTAATTTATCTAAATATAATAATCTACTTTGTTCCCCATATTTTAAAATATAATTGTAGTCATATATGTATGATTTTTCCAATTAAATAATTTTATAAATTTGCCCAAATTATATTAATAAGCTAATACACTTTTCAACATTAAAATTTTCTAGCCTATTGATTCATAATTTTATATTTTCAAAAAAAAATGTTGCAAAATGATCCGTTTTATAGCAAAATTAAAGATTTTATGAAAAATACAATTTTCACGAAATTTCGCATAAAATCTGTATTTAATTAACATTTTTATACTAAAAAAGTGTGAATTTAATATGAAATTATATGAAGATTTTTAGAATTATCAGAAAGCACAAATAATAAATATGTATGTGTGATTGCTGCAGCCTACCCCCGTCCCTACTGCAGCATCCCCTGTCCCTCCTGCATGTTTTATACTTATATTGTGATTTTTAAAATCTAACATATATATTTATGATTTATGAAAATATAATTTTATCAATATATTTATTTAAAATTTTAAAATAGTTTAATATTTATGACATCTTAAATATATCATGCTGACGTCACTGGTTCGAACCGGTTTGCTGTTAGACGCTGTTAAATTAAGGTGGATTTCATTAAATTATATTATCTGGATTTCAAGTTATGTAATTAAGATATAAATGACCTTATAAGGAGCTGAGGATCATATTACAGGTGTTAAATTTGGATTAACTTATTAATATCAAAAGTTAGATGTCGTTAGATGCTGTTAGATTCTGTTAGATAAGGTAAATTTCATTAAATCCTATTATTTGAGTTTCAAATTCTGTAATTAAGGTATAAATGACCTTATAAAGATTTTAGAATCATATTAAAGGTGTTAAATTATGATAAACTTATCAATGTATTTACTTAAAATTTAAAAATAATTTAATATTTATGACATCATAAATATGTCATGCTGACGTCACCGGTTCGAACCGGTTCGCTTAACCGGTCGAACCGGTTCGAACCAGACCAGTTCCTTTACCGGTTCAATTATCGGTTCGGTTCTGATAACATTGACATTTAGAGTAAGGCCCACCTGATGAGTGGAATTTCCATTTTAGCAGCGAGTGATTTTCTTGTCGAGGGAAAAAAAATGCTAGCAGAAAAAATATAACACACGGCTGAAGAAGAAAACGATGATTGGACTCGGAGTTTAAACCTAAAAGGTGATAATTTTAACTTAAAAGGGTGATGATTGAACCAATAAACTGAGTTCACAGAATTGAAAATAAAAATGGATGGAACTGTTCCGAAATCCGAATGCTTGCAACTTCACAAAATACTGTTATTATAAGTTTTGCACATAATCTTACTCCTGGAAAGGTCCTGAAAGCTTGAAAGTTGATTGTTTTCAATCACCCCGAAATCAATGTCCCTCAATTTAGTCTCTCCAATAGTTAAAGAATACATCTTGGGAGGCTAGAGGAACAGACAGAATAGCAGTCAAACTAGAATGGCCAGCAGCACACCAGTTCATACACATACACTGGCATTGCAAAATGGCTTTTTATCATCACCAGAAAGTTTCCAATTGGAGGCAATGCCTTATTTTTCAACAAAATTACCTTCCCATAATTGATGGATTTGAACTCTGCAACAAACGTGAAGATATTGAATGATTTCACATAAAATGAGTGCAATCAATAAGAAACGTGAACACTGACCTCCAAATCAGTTGCATCGGGAATGCAATGATATCATGACATACAAAAATTTTTCCATCCTCGTCTGCAAGAGCGACCTCCAAATGGAATGTTCGGATAATCTCACCATCACAAATTCAATAGCAGGACTTGCACTCCAAGAACCCTTGAGATTTTTCATTCACGAATTGCCCACAAAGCGGATGTGAAAATCTTGAATTCAGGTGATTGTACTCGATTTGTTGTAGTTGAACGTTGCATATCTGCTCCAATTATTAAAGGAACTGGAAGAATAAGTTGACTTGGGTCATGTTATCAGTTGTGTTCTGTGGCAGCCTCGAAAGCAGATTGGCTTTGAAGGTTGTCTAGGTCTATTCTCCAGCCCCACAGAAGCTGACCAAGCAACAATATACAGAAGAAAAGCAGGAAAACCAAATCTTCCAAAATGCTACGACTCTGCAAAGATATATATGTGCATCGTATTGCTCTGGCTAGATAGATCAGAGAGACAAGATAACTTATGGAGACGGAGAGCTAAGCAATGATGGCAAGGAAATTATATTTACAAATGCTCCTTTGTCCTTCTCAAACCAGGATACTTCAAGCTTGTCATGGGAGAAGACTGATGCCGCTAACTAAGAAATTCTCATGATGCAACAGATAAGCAGGGGACATATACTAGGTGGCTACAAATTGAACAAAAAGCAATAGAAATACACTTCAATCCTACTGGAAGTCAACACAGGAAACTAGGAGTGAAAATAGGGTTGGGCCAACCTGTGACCCGCCTCTCATCAATTTTACATAAGGTTAGGGTAGGAATCTTGATCCAGTGAGATAGGACATGTCAGGATTTGAGAATTGTTCTTCAATTCTGAAAGTGGGGCGAGCGGACTATGTCCTTACCCACCTTGACCAGCCCCATCCTGAAAAGTATAAATTATCTTTATAAATCATATGACTTATGTAAATGCATTTTTGTTAGATAGATGTCTTTAATTTTACAACTTACTAACGTGAATATGGTTTATGTGGATAAATTTTTATTTCTTAATTGCATATATGTTGTTTGACTTATGCCCTTCACACGGTTTATCAATAAAACAAAAAGTATTATCAATATTGTTTACGCCTTTCAAGAATGAATATTATTATGTTGCAATTTAGTAATTTTAATTATAGGACATGTTTATTAATTACAAAAACTTTTCAAACTCCACAACTACCCTATTTTTAATCTTTTTCACATCTTCCTATACAACTACCCTACCTTTCAATAATTTCTACATAGCTACTCATATAACTAATCTATTTATTTTGACTTTATTCTCTTTACTCATCATTATTACCCCTATCACGTCACATTACTTTCTTTCAATTCAAAAATTTTACACTAAAAATTTTATCTCTTCCAAAATATACCCATAATTCAAAATTTTACACCTAAGTTTTTCTTATTGAAGGTTGATACACATATTTGTCAAGGTCAAGTGAAATTATTAAAAAAAAATTTCCAATACTTTATTATGCTAATTGTGTTTTACATAGCTAAATAATAAAATATTGAAGCATTTAACCTTTAAATTTACCGTCGATGTGACTTTATATTAATATGCATACAAATTTTTAAAATTATCACACTTTGACCTGCTTTTTTAACCTGATGTTGTCCCGATAATAATTCGAAGTTTGTTAAAAGACCTATTAAAGAAAGGTGTACGTTGGAATGACCTTGTTTCGACCTAGTATAAAAAAGTAAGGTCAAACATGATTTTTTTAAGTAAGGTTAGGATTGGACACACCCTAACTCGTCTCGTCCCACCTCCATTTTCACCCTTAGGGAAAACCCAAGCATGAACAAGCCATAGGGATCAAAAGTAAGTAAATATCCACCATTCGAATCATGAGAATAACCATCTAGATATTTGCATGAATTATGTATCCTCATGTTGATAGAAATTTTTGACCCCACATAGGTGGGAAATGGCTTATGATGATGATGATGATGATGTTGATAGAAATTTTTCAATCGTTTTTTTTTTTTTTAATAAAAGATCACTCACATCTTCCTTTTGCTGATAGCACATTTCAAGCCAGAGATGAAAACTGCATGACCAATGTCCAATCTTCCCAGCGACCTAAAAAACCAAAAGATGATATTTTAGATATACATTGCATGCATCAACTAAAAAATCCTTCACTAACTTTGGAATCAGAACAAACCATGCAGCCAATAGATTGCATGCAGATGTTGCTAACATTACAAATATGAAGAACTCAACATTTTTTTTCTTTTGGATTTCTTATATTACAACTGAATCCAACCCAGGTACAATTTTTTCAAATTCTTGCTCAACGAGTAAATTCAACCATATAACCAACAATGTGTCTACAAAAGCCATTGTTCCTAAAATGGAAAACAAGTTCCCCTGACCAGGACTCAAAGCCTAAACTTCCTGCGCACATAGCAGGGGCTTTGCAAGCCGTGCTAACTGCATGCTAGCAGAACTCAGCATTTTGAACATACCTTTTTTTGTGCCAATTGAAAAAATTAGAAAATATGAGACAGATCAAACACGCCCTGAATGCATATGTCAGGACAAAAGATGAAGTACATTTAACAGGACAATGCGTATGTAGGATAACTGATGCCTAATGTTTTCATGCAATCCATTTCTGTTGGACACAGATCCTGATAAGTATATTTGATTTGTTTGATCAACAGCCACTACAGTGAACCCTTGCTAATTTACAGCTTGGATATTCCACAAATGCACCAATTGCTGTGTTGATACATGCAATCATCATTGGACTGGCAGTTGGGACTATGAACATCCATTTAAACATAATTTTTAAATGAAAAAAACCAAGAAATAAAACAGACGTGATTCTGCTTAATGGATATTGGTTCAGCTAAAAATCTACCTTTTTTCTTGTGGCCTCTGATGACTCTAGAAAACTTCGAAAAGTTTGACATTCAATCTTTTACAAATTCAACTTGACTCCTTCCAGATGATTTGGATCCTTAAAGAACAAGCAGGGAAAAAAGGGAGATTAGCACTGTAATCATCACTTTCCAATAACCTCTGCAAATCAGAGTTAACAGGTATTGTTCAAGACCTGAGATCTCCAACAAGTACATGCCTTTTAGAAGAACAACCATTCAGTGAGAGGATTTTTGCATCTGTACCTACAAGGATTGGGCAACATTACAAGGGTGCCTACAAACCCCAAACCTTTTTTTAAAATGATAAAAACGCCCTTGCAAACAATAAAAAGAAAAATACAAAAAAGTGCTTTTAAAATACTGAAAAAATTTGTTTTTGCAAATATTCTTCATTTCCAATAGTTATATTTAATTCAAGAAATACTTTTAAAAATAATTTTTTTTTATTTTAAAGGCATTTTCTTATATTTTCAATTTGTTGTGTATAAGGGTATTTTTGTCACCTTCAAAAAGGGTTTAGGATTTGTAGGTACACCTGCAATTTCAAGCGAACTTTGTAGGTATTGATGCAAAATTAGCAAAACTAGTGACATGCCTATAATTTTGCCCAAATCTTGTAGGTACAGATGCAAAAACCCCTTCAACAAGCAGAAAAGGAATTAACCAGAATGAAGACAATAAAACAAAGGAAGAAATAATTGCTTTTCATTTTTTATTACCAAAATCTGGCAAAATGCAGCTTTCTCAGAATGGTTCCTGTTGTATCTTCAATCGTCAAAGAAAAATAGAGTTCCTTCAATATTGCTTTCTGGAGAGATATTTGTCATAACGCCATAAAGACTGATTCCAGTCATCTTCTAGTGAAGATTAACAATAAATGACCGCAAGATCACAGAACGAAGGCAACAACATAATTTATTCACCTGAAGACATAATATATATGTCAAACAAAATGGAAAAGGTAAAACAATAGATTATGGATCCTGTACTTTAATGAGAACTTTACTTTTCCTTTCTCACTGCATTTCATAGGAAACTTACTACAATTGTCAGAATATCCTTCCACACATCGTTTACCAATTAATATCTTTGTCACACCCTCTTTTTCGAGCACTGATCCTTAACGACTGGTCTGAAATCTGGTCTGAAATCCGGCGATTTCAGACCAGTCATTAATGATCATTCGGCCTCTTTTTTCGTCAATTTACAACTATTGGCATCTCCTCGTTTCTCTTACAAGCTCCTGTGCACTATAAAGTAAACCGTGGCATAGCACCAACTAGGTGTGTAAATAGAGTTGGTTTCAACCTGAACCTGACTAATTCAACCTGTTTGGGTTAGGCATTTAAAAATAAATAAATTATATAACCCAATTTCAAAAGAGGGTTGCTTTGGGTTGGATGATTGTCAACCCAACCCAACTTGATTTCATATATTAATATACAATATAATAAATTATTAATAAATAGTCTTACGTTAGCACATAACACATACGAATTAACTAACATTATTGATTTGAAATAAGATTATTTAGCAATTATATCATTGTATAAGTCATAAGTTGGAAAATATTCCTATAAAAGGGTTAATTTTTATTCTTTCATATAAATTTATGTTTTAAAATAGATTTAACTAAGCAAAATATTTTTAAATATTATACATTTATTAATCTGATTTCTAACCCAAAACAAATTAATTTCTATTCGGTTAAAATAGGTTTGGGTTTAGATATGAAAAATTGAGTTGAAAGTAGGGTTGGGTTGAGATTTTATAAAGTGGGTTGGGATTGTGTTTACCCCAATCCAAGTCAACTTGACCCAATTTACACCTCTAGCACCAACTAAGAAATAGGTATAGAGGCCTACGAGAAGGAATAATATGAAACATAATATATCAATCTGGAGTGACACCATGAGCGTGTAGTTTTTAGGCCGCAAACATCTTCCTACCTTGATGATTAAAATGATATTTACTATGAATTTTTGCTCACTTTGTTTGTCATTCATCATTTGTCTTTTTCTCAAAATTTCTATTTCCTGGCTTGGGTAAAACAGAAAAGACACTTATTGCATGATAAACGTCAATTCTTCCTAGCCAAATAATAGCTAAACAAGATGAATTTTTTTTGCAAATAAAGACGCAATTGTCACCTTGAAAGGATAATTACTGAATTCAATAGTGCTTTCAGAGTCACAGGGTAGTGCCACTTGGGAAGCTTTAGAGCCCTGGCTTCTGGTCCAATCCTTTTAACAACCTTGATCCTTGACAACAATTTTGTATTGATGCTACGAGCACCTAACAAACTTAAAATGTCAAAGGGTATTTACATAACCAAGAAAGGCTGCCTAATGACTAAATAAATACTTACCTCCTCTTCATGATAACAAATGGGACTAAATATAACTGCGTAGCGGTATCATATTCCTGACCAACTTCATCATTCATTGTGTTTTCGCTGTCCACCGAATTTGCTATGGAAGGTCCGTCCAATGCAAGCATGCTTCCTACACCGGAAAAGAAAAGTGAGGATGTAGTCACAGCCGAACAGGCAAACAAACATGATAGTCCAAATAAGCATTAGCTCACCAAAAAAGATTTGCGAGGTTAACTTGGTCACCCCACACGAAAAACTTTAACTTGACACCATCATTATCAACAAGAGTGATTCGCTTTCGCTGTAAACAACCAAACTTTCCATGAGTTTCCAACAGGCCAATTGATTCAATCCTACAAAAAGAAGATGGTAAAGAATACAAACAAAATTAGCTACTGCATGGAGAAAATGTGTCTCCTATATTACCTAGTTCAATAAAACGACTGAGTTGTAATTGCCCGACACTCTGATTTGGAGAGATTATAGGATAATCCCAAAAACATAATCAAAAAGAAAATTGTTTCAGGAATCAAGAGAACTTACCCTTGCATAGAATGAATATGAAGTTCCATCCTTCACAGCATCAAGACAGATGGAGGAGAAGAATCTGAACAGAACTGAGCTCCAAGAAGCATTGCATCTCCATCACCATCCTACATCAAAAACTAACAAATGTCAATCAAGAGGTCACCATATCAAGATATCAGGAAGCAAGTTATCTACAAAGGCATGATGGTTTAGTGAAGCAACACAATGGGAAAAACAAGGGTAATTGGAGAGGTACAGACAATGCAAGCGTGCCAGAGTATAACAACTGTTGCTTCTGAGAATCAAATCCATAAATGTATCCCAGCATTTCTCAGTAACAAAAGCCCCAAGAGTCAACCATCTCTTTGCTAAAAATGGTGATGACATGATAAAGCATTAATTAGCATCCATCAAGAATGTGGCCAAGAACACTTGAATTACCATTGACATTGAGTGTGGAAGAATCATAAGCTACATAGCGAAAATTGTAATCTATCCTCTGACTTTGACAATGAAAAACACAGGTTAAAATCCTGTTACATTATTGTACTTGCAAGTGCAATCTCATTGTTCAAGTGCTATTTCATTCTAAGAAATGGATGCAGTGTTTGAATAAGAGATAGGGAAACATTAATCTAAAGTTAATCTTCAGTAGATATTATTACTGATATCAAAATAATAATAAGAATAATAATTAATCTTCAGTAGATATCAAAATAATAATAATCATCATCATCATCTTCAGCAAGTTAAAAGAATAAGAATAACCTATTCCCAATATTTGGCAGGAGGATTAAAGGATAAAAGAAATCTACCATGCTATTATCTTAGAACTGAGCAAATCAATTAAAAGAAAGTTGGCAAGTTGCTAGCAGCTACATTTAGTATGATGTTCTGTTTTCTACCTCATTTAGCTACACAACAAGATATTCTGTAGGTAGAAGTCATGGCTGGCCACATCCTTCTTTGGCAGTTCGAAGAGAGCACCCAGTAAGAAAGATCTCACGACCCTTCTTCAGAATCCCATAATCAGGATTAACCACATCATAGTATCTGGACCACCATGAATATGATACAAAAATAATATGAAACTCAAATGACATATCCAGTAACAACTCTGGGCACAAGGTATTTGTAAGACAGCAGGAGCATAGAGGCTCAGAAATAAGTAGATCGTTGAACTAAAGCACATGAAGCATGAATCATCCATTTAGTTTCACCTGTGGTGGAGATAAAGAACAATGGTAGAAGTACTCCAAAAAATCTCCCGGTGTAAGCTTTGTGTATGTTTGTACCTAAAAGGACCAAAATTACAACAAAAATAAAAAGGAAAGTGAGAAAGCATCTAAAAATAAATTTTAAAACTATGTTAAGCATCGGTCTCAGAATTGATGGCTCTAAAAGCACAGTAGCGACAAAAAGATTTGTAAAAGGCAGTTGGGAGTTACAAAATTTACCTGGAAGAAGATAGACATTCGAAAGAGCTGCTTCCAAAACACTATTCATGGACAATAAATTCTTCTCAAGTACGGAATCAATAGTGAGAGAGTTTGGAAGCTTTGTTCTCCTGTGTTTCATCTTTAACTGCAGAATGAACTCTGTTTGTCATTTGGAAGATCCAGACCTGTGCTGCTCACTCCATGCCTGCATATAAAATCAATCAGATAAACTGTCAAGCAGCAGCTCAGCAAGAATACAAAGAAAAGTTTCAACGGCGAGTTTAACCTTAGTAACAAAGTGATATTTCAACAGAAGAATAGGATTTGATTTTGAACATTCTAGTAAGACATCCGCATAGTAACAATATGAAATTGAATCCAACTATTAAAGAATAATAAGATGACGAGCAATGGCCATGGGCATCAGAAAAGGAATTCAAATATCCAATTTTACTTCATTGACTCTACAATTTTCGTTTTGGTGCATTAACGCATGGAAACATCCTCCTGAAACAAATGCAGCAAGCAAATCAACTTGACAAGAAACTCTTCGGCAGAAAGGGGCAATAAGATAAACGTAATGAAAAGTCACAAAATCCAGATGCATAGAAACCAGAAATAGTTCATACCGGCTTCACATCAAACACGTTAGGATGATGAAGATTCACTTAATCCAGAAATGCAAAGAGATTCCACAACAAATCCGCACGAAACACAGCTCTACGGAAAAATAGAAGGTCCAGATACGAGGAGGGGGGAAGATGCCTGAAATAGTTCGTAAAGTAGAATGGCAAAAGTGACGCCGCTAGTGTAAGTGGTGGACGTTTTGAGGATCCGAGAGGCAATCCAGCTCCAGGAAGGGCCCTGAAGGCTCTCGTCGTCTTCCCTGTCAGTCGATTCTCCATTTCCTCGCGACAACGGCATCGAGCGTGCAAAATCAACAAACCACAGAAATGCATCATTGGATTCAGCATGAGCATCCGGTTCGCAGACGAGGATCGATCGAGAATCCATTGATCCTGCTAAGAAGTCCCCGAAACTAGAATAAGAATTTCAAACTTTGTGGGGGAAGGGCGCGGCGGGCAGCCTTTTGAAACGGTGAGATTTTTTTTGGCGGCAGCTCAGCCATCCTGTACACGCACCGTTAATGTGGCAATAACCGGGTGAGGGAGGTGTGAGGGTAAATGTGATACCGCGGATATGTTAATTATTGGGTGTGACCTCTAAGTGATAAAATTTTTGGAGTGGGCCATACAATTTTTAGAAGAAAATTTTTTTTACTGTAAAAATTGTTAAATTAATAAAAAAAATGTGATATATTATAAATAATGATTAGGTGTAAAGAGAATAAAGATAAAATAGATAAATTAGATATATGAATAATGGTTGAAATGTGAGACAATGATGTTATGATAGGGATAATGATAAAGAATAAAAAAAATAAAGTCAAAATAGATAGATTAGATATATAGATAATTGTGTAGAAATGATTGAAAAATATGATAATTATAGGAAAAAATAAATAATTAATTAATTAAAAAACAGATTGAAACATTTTAGCTTGAAGAGTTTTAGGTGTTACCATATACCCTCTAATACTAAAAATCAAACACTTTTGATTCAAAAGTTTTATTATTTTTCAAACACATCTTTTAAGACATATTTAGTTAACATTAAATTTTTTCACGTTTCACATTTATCATATTTTTTATTTTTTTTACATTTTTTATACAATTGCCCTATCTTCAACTGTTTTTATACAACTAACTTATTTATTTTAATTTTATTCCCTATACTTCTCATCGTTACCTCTATTATATCATTTTTTTTAATTTAAAAACTTTTATACAAAAAAAAATTTCATTTGAAAGTTTTATCACTTTCCAAATACACCCGTAATTTTACAAATTAATAATTCAATAATTCTTTTTCTCTTATCTCTCCATTCTAATGTTTTTCATATTATTCGTACAAACTATTTTATTCAAGGTATGTTTAGTATAGAAGAAAAAATGTTTTTTCAATCACTTTATACATATTATTCTACATGATTACTTCACTTTTCAATCGTTTTCTCACATAACCTTTTCTATCGAAGTTTTATTTCCGCCTTTTTCTTTAACGAACATGCCAACGTTTTTTCAATCACTTCTATACATGGTAAACGCTATTTAAAATAAAATTTAACTGATTGCATATGATCATTACCTCAATCATCATCTTAATAAATTTTGAAATCCGAAACCAGATTATATACGGCTCATAAACAGTAATTGCTAAAAAATTAATGGTCTAGAAAATTTTAAAGTATATTTGAAAAGTGTTAAAACTTTTAATAAAAAATTTTTGATATAAAAGTTTTTGAATTGCTAGAAATGATATGATATGATAAGAGTAATCATGAAGAGTAAAGATAATAAAGTAAAAATAGATAAGTTATGTACGAATAGTAGTTATATGTAAAAATGCAAAAAAAATTAAAAATAAGATAATTATAAAGATTAAAAAGTTTCGATTGAAAAAGGAGCTGCGGTTACATGCACCGGGGCACATTGAGTGTCAATGTACCTAGTTGTATACACTCATTGTTTAAAATTTTTTGAATTTTTTTACACAATTATTAATATAAGTTTATTTAAAATATCTATAAATTTTTACCATTTTTAGAGATTTTTAGATTTTTTTTTGAATTTTTAAAAATCAGTAGCATTTTGCCACTAATTTTTTAAAAAATGCCATTAATTTTAAAAAATTTCAAAAAAAATCTAAAAGTTTTCAAAAATAGTAAAAATTAATATACATATTAAATGCACTTAATTAACAGTTTCGTCGAATTTTTTTAATTTTTTTTTAAAAAAGGTCATATGACCAGAGCACCGAAGGAGTTGTTGACAATTGACATGCTTAATATTTTTTCAAATGGTCTTGATAAAACTGCAGCACCGCGAGAGAGATTTTCGACGCGCTAAAACAAGTGTCCACTAGCCGAGCCCAACAGCCCCAGAGGCAAGCGGCTAGCGGCGAGTGGCGTGGGGGAGCTGGAAAACCCCTAGTTCGTGGTTGGAGTTCGGAGGCGAGCGGCGTGGATGGTAGGCAAACATGGCGAAGAATCCGATCCGCGCATTGAGCGCTGTCATGACAGATGCAGCACATGCAAAGGCAACGACAACGGCAACGAAGGTAAGCGCCTCGGCATCTGATCTCTACCGTCGGTTGTCGGGATTGGGTAACTGCAGCAGCGGAAGCGTTGAGCAGACGATGAACAACTGGTTGATGGAGGGCAACTCCGTAAAGAAATACCAGATCGAGAGATACATCAGGGAGCTCCGCAAATTCAAGCGCCACAGCCACGCTCTCGAAGTATACCCTCTCTTCACCCCTACCTCTCACACTTTCACTTCCTTCAAATCGCGCAATTGCCCCGTTGTTCCTTTCAATTGGAAGTCTTGGTCATTATTCCCATGGGAAAAAGTGTCATTGGGAATGGATGGATATGCGTTTTAACCTTTTATTCATGCTATTGAGAGGAGGAACTTAGCAGCAATTGCAGGTTTTTCTTTAATACTTGCATTAATTAGAAGGCATGAACTATTAATCAGAAAGAAGGATGTAGAAAAAACTCGAGCAAGGAATGAGAAGACATGGTTAGAGGTGATTTAGAAAGATAGGGAAACAATGGAGCTTACTGACATGGGCGGGAAACAGCTTTGATGGTAAACAGGAAACTGAAAATGTTGGTTGGATCAGATTGCTAATTATGCATGTGAATGTCAATGCTCCATGTCATATCTACTTGTTAAACTTGCCTTGCCAATCAACATGGTGTTTCCATGCCTCTATATTAACTGATTTTTGTTCCATTTATTTAGCTAATGGACTGGATGAAGAGCAGGGGCATTGACTTTTCTAGCGCTAACCATGCAATTCGTTTAGATCTCCTATCAAAGGCCAAGGGGAACTATGCTGCCGAGGAGTACTTTGAAAGCCTTCCAAAAGATGTGAAGAATATGTTTACTTACGGAGCTCTCCTCAGCTGCTATTGTAATGCAGGAGAACCTGCCAAGGCATTGTCGCTCCTTGCAAATATGAAAGCTCAAAATATAGCTTCTAACACTCTAGTATACAACAATCTGATGTCTATGTACATGAAGTTAGGTCAGCCTGAGAAGATACCTCCACTATTCCATGAAATGAAGGATAACAAGATTGCACCGAATACATTCACATATAATCTTGTGATGCAGAGCTACTCGGTATGGAAGGGTATTGAAGCAGTAGAGAAAGTTGTGAATGAAATGGAGGAAAGGAAATTGAGCCGTGACTGGACCTCATATAGCAATCTTGCTTCCATTTATATTGCAGCAGGTGATTTCGAGAAAGCTAAAGCGACCCTTAAACAGCTTGAGGAGAAAATCACTTGTCCTGCAACTTGTGATCGCCAACCATTCCATTTTCTCATCCCCATGTATGCAAGCACTGGCCATGCAGCGGGGGTTAAGAGAGCAATTGAGTCTTTGAAGTCTGCGTTTCCAGGGATAAACAACACAAGTTATTTGCACATGCTTCAGGCGCTAGCTACATTGGACGATCTTGATGGTCTAAGGCAATGTTTCAAAGAATGGGAAGCAGGTCATGTCAGGTACGATGTCCGGCTAGCGAATGTCCTTATTGGTGCCTACCTCAGGCAGGATATGATCGAAGAAGCGAAATTGCTCTATGAGGATGTCATGATGAGGGGATTTAGTCCCAACTTTGGGTCACTGGATTTGTTCATTGCTTTCTACTTGAAGAATAATCAAATTGATTTGGCGATGCAATTTTTTGAAAAAGCTGTGGCCAAATCTGAGGGGGAGCACGGTGTGTTTCGACCTAATGAAGAGAGGGTGATGTCATTTTTGAAGCATTTTGAGGGTTCTAAGGATGTCGAAGGAGCTGAAAGCTTTTACAAGAAATTGAAGAAGATTAATTATCTTGACTTGGAAGTCTATGCATCATTGCTTCGGACCTATGTTGCTGCTGGACGAACAGAGCCTTTGATGCGCCAGCGGATTGAATCAGATAAGATTGAGATGAACTCTGAAACAGAGGAGCTGCTACAGAAAGTCTGCCCAATGTGAGTTCTGTAGCTAGATGAGTATCTAACATTATAAGTGACGTAGATGCCATGGAGGGCTTCTTGGATCGGGGAGATTGTAGTGTCAGAGACCAAAAGCAGTAAAAGAGCGTGAAAACTTCAAATGACCGTAACTTATAATTTGAGAGGAATTACGAGAACCGGAATATATTAATGAAAAGCATTTTTTGTGCTCGTCAACCCGGCAACTTGGGTGGAACCTGGTTGAACACGTTTCCAATGCCAAAATCCACCGTTTGTGTATGATCCGGGCAATTGAAGTTTTACGCAATTTTATTTACTATCTATAGCAAATTCTACATTTTTACTTTTTTTTTTTTTGGTAAAGAGCGTAAGGTAGGATTTTTCTAATTTACTTGCGTATGGATTATTAGCATAAAGTTTCCTTCTTCTCTTCTATAAAGTCTAGCTATTTTCGTTTTTTGGACAGATATTGAATGATATTCAAGAGATTTTTTTTTTTAAAAAAAAATTGTGTTTGAGTTTTGGTGTTGAAACTTATTTATCAATCTTGAATGCATGGTAGCTGTGTCAATAAAATAAGTTAATTTGAACCTATGCCCGTTTCATCATGCGAAGGGCTTTTATTGCAGTTGTAAATATTTTTGGATGCTTAGCTGTGATTACTTTCACTTGAACTATCCCAAGTAGATGCAACAGTATTTGTTTGTAGTGTGCTTCTAATTATTACGTTCACTTAAGTATTAAAGCCGTACTGTAAATATGCAAAAACAACCTGCCACTGCCTTATTATTTGAATGCACTCAAGCTTGTCCTGCTGTCTTCTAAGGCTTCAATTTTCAAAAGAAGAAAATCAATATTTGCAGCTACAAGGGGTGATTAGTGACTCGAATCACTCCCCCTCAAGGCCACAACACGAAACTTACAAATGCAAAGCCAAATTACGAAACTTTGTTTGAACGCTCCGAAACAAACACATTCCAAAGAAATTATTTTTATTTTATATTAATGCATCTTAGGACTTTTTATTTTTTTTTATTTTTCACGGATATTTAGGTTTAATCTCGATAATTCGTTGCCCAAATTACGTGTATTGCAAATATTTTTAATTTAAAAAAAAAAAGGGGAATTTTCATGCGCCGATATTTTTCAAATTTCAAAAGTAAAACCTTTTTATTTTTCAAATTTTAAAACATTTTAAAAAATAAAAAATAAGCCACAACGGCAACGTCCACTACCCATTTGGGTTGATGGCGGGTCGAATCACGTTGTATGCATGTTATTGTTTATTCTTCTCAAAGTTTGTGGGAGTTTTATATAATTCTCTCTGGTAGGAGAGTTATGGAAAAAATTTCTTTCATATTGTGAAGATTATGAATGCACTTGATTATAATATCAAATGTCATATTGCATATAAGTTTTAATAAAAAATAAAATCAGACAATTCAAACATCGATAAAAATAAAAGCGTTAAAGTCTAAATTCTTGCGTGAGCATGGGATCAAATGCTCCATTTTTTTTTTTAAATTTAAAAAATTTAAAAATAAAAAATGTAAAAGGTGAGCAATCGACCATCTTACCCGAACCCACATATTTTGAAAATATTTTTGAATTTATAAAGCATAAAAATGCCACTTTTATTTTCAAATTTAAAAAAATCTACAAAAATAAAAATATAAAATTTGGGCATTTGGGCAATGAACCATCTAGCCTGGGCCCAAAACTTTCGGGGCGTAAAAGGTCGAACAACTACCACAAAGATGAGCTCCAAATGCGCACGTGTGGCTTAAAATTGCAACTGTGCTGTTACCTAATCACGAGACCAAACACGGCCTATTTTGTCGAGCGGTATCGCTACCCATCCGCACTTTTCGAAATTTTCTGCAAAAGTGGTTATGGAATGGGATGAAAATCGGAATCGGATGGAATAAAATATTTCATTTTTCCAAAAAAAAAAAAAAAAAATCTTATCCTCGAAAATAACAACATTTTCTTATTTTTAAGACTCATTTTCTCATTCCTAATATGCATTTTTCCATTACTAATATACAACTACACTTTTTCCGTCCCACGTACTCATGCCATCTTTATCATATCCATGAACAACTCAAAGCGATTGGCTGTGCATTGGAGTTAGGACAAACAGGCGAATGCTTGTACAAGCATGAGATCTCAGCCTACAAAAATGCCCAATTTTTATTTTTCAAGATTCAAAAATATTAAAGTATACGTAAAATTTAAGCAATGAACCATCTAGCTTGGGCACAAATTATGTTTAGATATTTTTAAAATTTTGAAATTTTAAAAATATTAAAAAATAATTTGGGCAATGAATTATTTAGAATGGGTCCTCAATCCATGAAAAATTTAAAAAAATGAAAAATGGATCTAGAGTGTATGAATGCCAAATTAATTAATTTTGTTAAAATACGTTCGTTTCAAAATGCTTAAACATCCTTTTCCACCATTTTGCTTTTGTGTTTTGAGCGAAGTCCTTATATACAACCAATTTTGTCTATAATTTTACTTATATCTATGAATTTTCAAAAATTTCTTTCATACCTATGAATTTTTATCTTAATTTCACTTATACCCATGTCATTAGTGATCTATTAGAGAGACCATTAACTCTTTAAGAAATGACAAATATGTCCATCTCTAATTATGATTTTATAGCAAAAAATTTATATTATAATGAATTTTTAGTAATTCTATAACTATAAAATTATATATTATTTAAATATGAATATTTAACTTTAAGCAAAATAATCTGAAATTACATTTAAACTTGGGCATTTTCATCATTTTACAGGGGCTAATGGCCCATTTAATGGATTTCTAACCGTGTAGGTATAAGTGGAATTAAATTGAAAATTCGTAGATATGATAGGAAATAAAAGTTGATAGGTGTAAGTGGAATTAGGAGTAAAATTCGTAGATACATAAGAAATTTACACAATTAATTATTATAGAAATATTTTATACATTAATTTTGTTGGACTCGACATTCCCGCATATAGTCTTGTATGCTTCTTCATTTTCAGGAACTTGCTCCTTCGTTAGGTATTTTTCTAAAATTTGCTTTACAGTAAGCGACTAACTTCTATGTAAAACTTACCAATGAAATTTTTACGCACATCGCCCCACGACAAGGCAATAAGCTACTCGATCGTATGAAATTATTATTATATTTTTTTATAAAAAAACCATAAATGTTTGTAACCTGAAAATATTAAATATACGTAAAACAAGTGTATAAAAAAAAGTTTTTGAAATAAAATATGATAATAGCAACAAGTTCTATAGATCTTAGTTGTGTAAAAGATAATTTGAGCCAAATCAAGATCTAGATCATGAAAGGGTGGATTAACTAGATCTTTGCACGCAGGATTTTCATGGGAAAAGACTAATTTAGCCATGAGATCAACCTAAATAAAGCCATGAGGGTCTAAGGCCGAAAGATTCCGCTATAAATATACTTGTGTGATTATGGTGCGTGTAAGCTATCTGAAATTGATCATCCTTTCTCGAGCATTCATCTTATAAGATGAAATTTTCAACAAAGGGTTAAAACTTTTTTTTTAGGGGAGGGGGTTGGTTGACCCATGATTCAAATAAAGTGAATAAAGTAAAAATAAATATGAATAATTTTATATAAAAATGTACTGAAATGATTATGATTAGAAAGTAAAGTGATTATACAAAAAAATATGTGAGAAAAGAATTTTAAAAAGAGTAATTCTCAATTGTGATGGTGTGACCTCATGATGGAACAGTCGCATGAGGACCAAACTGTGGTTGGCGAGCGCTGTAATTATCGATAGCACGCAAGTCTCGACAACATTTGAAAGTGATCCCTAAATCTCTAATCTCACACTAAGAGTAATAACGAATCAGGTCGTATAAGTTAGAGTCTAATCTTAGTATTAACTTATTTAAAAATCTTAACCATAATATGTTTATTAGCTCACTTAAAAATCTCAATCTTAGTCCATTTATAACTCATTAAATAAACAAGTTGACGTTTTAATAACAATTATGTGTGTATGTTACAAATAAGTGAATAAGTTAATTTGGAGTTGAGTACGTGTTGTGTGTAATTATCATGATGAATTGAACTACACCAACAAGATACACAACATGGCCATATCTTCATTGAGAGAAAAGTATATATTTGATATGTCAACATGAAAAAAGATGGCTACTTCGTGAGATAGGGAGAGAAAGAGAGGACAAAGAGGAAAAACATGAATAAAGATGGAGAAGAGAATAATTGAAAATGGAGAGGGATAGATGAAATGAAGGAAAGAGAGGAGAAAGAGATTGGGAAGGAGAGAGATGAAGAAGGCACAAGGAAGATATTGTCGAATCATAAATGAACTGAGAAAAATAGGAAATCAAAATGAAAAAATAGATTTAAAATTTTGTAAATAAATATATATAACCAATCAGAGAGTTACAAATGGGTTACTAAATGAGTTGATGTAGGGTGTGTTTGTTTAGGACAAAAAAGTGTCAACTAAAACTTTTCAATTTAAAACTTTTCACTCTCCATAATTATTCTATTTTTTAATTATTTTTTTCACATTTTTCTATACAAACTACCCTAATTTTCAATCATTTCTACACAACTACCCATACAACTAACCTATCTATTTTAACTTTATTCTCTTTACTCCTCATCATTACTCCTATTATATCACATCACTTTCTATTGATTTGACAACTTCTACTCCAAAAACTTTTCATCAAAAGTTTTACCTCTAACCAAACACACCCGTATTATGAAATTTTAATTTTAATCCGTTTATTTATTTAAATAATTAAATGAGCTGATGAATCATACATTCTTTATTCAAAATTTTCAACCTGAACACTCGCAAGTGGCAGGGGGAGCTGGGAAAAAAGGGGAAAAAAACCCAAGAGCGAGTTGGGAGTTTTAGCAGTTGCTGGAGCCAAGCGGTGAGGGAGGCAGGTAGACAACTAGACATGGCGAAGAATGCGATCCGCGCGTTCAGCGCTATCACGGCAGATGCTGCAGCCGCGACTGAAACGAAGATAAACGCCGTGGCATCTGATCTCTATCGTCGGTTGTTGAGATTGGGCAACTGCAGAAGGGGTAGCGTTGAGCAGACGATGGACAAATGGGTGATGGAGGGCAACCCCGTGAAGAAATACCAGATCCAGAGTTACATCAGAGAGCTCCGCAAATTCAAGCGCTACAGCCAGGCTCTCGAGGTATACTTTCTCTTCAACCCTCCCTCCTTCCCTCCCTTCCACTTCCACCAAATCACCCAATTGCCCGTTGTTCCTTTCAATTGGAAGTCCTGCTCATTCTTCCCACGCATCGAGAGGTTGTCATTGGAATGGAAGAATATGTTCCTGAACCTTTTATTCGTGCTCAGGTATTCGGAGGAGGAACTTAGCAGCAATTGCATTGGGAGGGCTTTTTCTTTAGTACTGGCACTAGTTAGAAGGCATGGACTTATTCAGATAGGAGGACGTAAGAGAACTAGACGGAGGACTGAGAAAACATGGTTAGAGGTGATTCAGAAAGATATGAAAACGATGGAGCTTACTGACATTGGTGGGAAACAGCTTTGACGGTGATGCGCTCTTGAAAATAACCCCCTACGATTTGTGCAGTCTCTGGATCTCTGCTTTGGCATTCTGCGATGTGTCATCCATCATTTAGGTTTCTAGAATCATGCCTATTCAAAAAAAAAAAAAAAAAAAAAAAGAAGAACCAGAAAACAGAAAATGTTGGTTGGCTCAGATTGCTAATCATGTATGTGAATGTTAATGCTTATGTCCTATCTGCTTATTGAGCTTTCCTCACCATTTTTATGGCGTTTCGATGCCTTTATGGTAACTGATTTTTGTTCTATTTATGTAGCTAATGGACTGGATGAAGAGCAAGGGCGTCAACTTCTCTCGCTCTAACCATGCAGTGCGCATACATCTCCTATCAAAGACCAAGGGGAATTGTGCTGCGGAGGAGTACTTTGAAAGCCTTCCAAATCCTGAAAAGAATATGTATACTTATGTAAGTCTACTGAGTTGCTATTGTTCTGCAGAAGAACCTGACAAGGCGTTGGGACTCCTTGCAAGGATGAAAGCACAAAATATAGTTTTTAATACCTTAGCGTACAACAACTTGATGTGCATGTACATGAAGTTAGGTCAGCCTGAGAAGATACTTCCACTCTTCCATGAAATGAAGGATAACAAGATTATACCAAATACATTCACATATAATCTTGTGATTACGAGCTACTCGGCATTGAAAGGTGTTGAAGCAGTAGAGAAGGTTGCGGATGAAATGAAGGGAGAGAAATGGAGCCCTAACTGGACCACATATAGTCTTCTTGCTTCCATTTATATTGCAGCAGGTGATTTCAAGAAGGCTAACACGACCCTTAAACAGCTCGAGGAGAATATCGCATGTCATGCAACTAGTGATCGCAAACCATTCCATTTTCTCATCACCATGTATGCAAGCACCCGCAATTCGGCTGGGGTTAAAAGAGCATTTGAGTCTTTGAAGTCTACTTTTCCAGAGATAAACAACACAAGTTATTTGCACATGCTTCAGGCACTTGCTAAACTGGATGATCTGAATGGTCTTCGGCTATGTTTTGAAGAATGGGAAGCAGGTCATGAGAGGTATGATGTCCGGCTAGCGAATGTCCTTGTTGGTACTTACCTCAGGCAAGACATGATCAAAGAAGCCAAATTGCTCTATGAGGATGTCATGATGAGAGGAGTTGGTCCCAACTTCAGGACACGGGAATTGTTTATTGTTTTCTACTCGAAGAATGATCAGATTGATCTGGCCATGCAATTTTTTGAGAAGGCTGTGGCAAAATCTGAGAGCGCGCACGGTACGTGGCAGCCCAGGAAATATGTAGTGATGACATTCTTGAAGCATTTTGAGAGAGCTAAAGATGTTGAACGGGCTGAAAACTTCTACAAGAAATTGAAGAGGGTTAATTATCTTGACTTGGAAGTTTATACATCATTGCTTCAAACGTATGTTGCTGCTGGACAAACAGAACCCTTCATGCGCCAACGGATTGAATTGGATAAGATTGAGATTGATTCTGAAACAGAGGAGCTCTTACGGAAGGTCTGCCCAACGCGAGTTCTGTAGCTAGATGACTATTTACAATTGTAAGACAACTTGTTTCTAAATATATGCCTTTCTCACACACCACTGCAATCGGCTTTCATTGCAATTGTAAATGTTTTTGGATGCCTAGCCTTGATTACTTTCACTTGAAGTACTTAAAGCAGATGCAATAGAATTTGATGATCGAAGCATGTTTCTGTTTGACACTTTTGCTAGCCTTGGTCAGCCATATCATTCTGGTGCAGAGGTTCAACACTGGAGAGAGATGGTTGATAATATTGGAGAAACTATAATCTTATTTCATTGGGTTATAATCTTGTAAGACCCGACCAAAACGTGTATTCTTTAAATTTTTTGAAATATTTTTAAGAAAATGCTTTTCCAAATATATTTTACATAATTTTTAAATGTGTGTATATACTTAAGTCATTTTTACCCCTGCCTTCAAAATTGTTGATTTTTCAAAATAAAAAAAATACACACACATCGAAAAATTGTAGAATTTGATATACAAGTTAAATACATTTAGAAAAACATTTTTATATAAAAAAAATAACTTTCTAGCCTGCTTTTCCGAGCGAACAAGATCATAATCTTATTTTATTTATTTATGTAATAAAACATCGCCCTAGCTCATGCATCTTTGGTGTATATCATTTGTGCATGTTTACAGCGATACTTCAATTATCATCAAATCTTGCGGTGAAGTCATTTTGAATTCGTTGGTTGTTTTCTTGTAACCGTCTTTTTGCAGTGTTTTTATTGATCACTAAATGTCGGCATCTAAAGTATTTTTTTCAAAATATGTAGTTAATTGTAAATATATGTATTATATCTCACCTTAATTCCAAATATACCAACAAAATATCAAATTAAAATGCCAAAATTACTCTTAAAATATACCTAAACTGTCTGTACTCTATTTGGCCGAGCGTTGGAAAGCTTTTTTTTTTTTTTTTTAACCCACCCGAAAAACCACTATTTCTGTTAAGCGTAAAATTCACGCTTTTGTAAAATGCCGTCGTCAGCACTTGACGTCCAGATTACTATATTGAACCAGGGCGATAGCCTCAATCTAGACGCGCGCGCGCGCATACGTACACAAAATCTCTAACAATTATCTAACATCACGTTTTATTATATATTAAAGCCATTGCGAATAATTTCAAAATACTTTTTTATTGGTTACCAATGAAATTCTAGTTGATTTTTGTTTGAAATTATATATTTAACTAAACTCGTACTCTCATAGTAGTATTTATCAATATATAAATACTTTTAAAAAATTAAAAATTTTATACACATTTTAATTTTTAAATGTTTAATAGATAATATTCATAACAGAATTTCATATGCTTACAAATTAGAAAAATATAGACCCATTTTTAAATCCACAACCTCGAAACAGGAAACGCTACAATCATATAAATTTTAACAATGAAATAAATAACAATATGAATTAAAATTGTTGTACCATACATGTAGTCATTAGCAAAAATTTGTTGTTCGGAATTCATTATATTATCATCACTACCTCTAGCATTTGGATAAATTTAATCTAAATAGTTTTGTAAGATATTTTATTTTAAAATATCTTCATATTCAAATCAAATAGACATACATTTTAATTAGAAATTCAAATAGATAATTTCTAAGAAGCAGAAAGATTAGAAAATCTATTTTTATATGATAAATAATTTTAAACAATAGGTTGGGCAAAAATTTGTCCAACTTATTGTTTTTAAATCCAAAATTTTAATCTTAGCTTGAATGAGATAAACTTAAAAATTTAAAAATTCATTGTTTAAATAATTCTAGAAGATCTAAGCGATTAACAAAAAAAAATGATAATTAAAATTTATCACCTCAATTCATGCGAAAGCATGAGCCTCATTTACGATGTGGAGTGCACAAATGCTATATTGAATTTGTTTTGAGTTTGATTACAGTCACTATATTTCTATGATTATAAAGAATACAATGTTGAACATATATCAACTAACTAGTAACAGTTCTCAAAAAAAAAAAAAAAAAAAAACTAGTAACGAAACCTTTTTGTTTTTCTCAACCATCAATAATTCTGAAATTAAAAATAATATACAGGTCTCCAAGATTTTTTCAGGTAACCTCATCCATTCGGCCAATTCCCTACAATACCAAGAAGGTGATCAATTTCATTTCTCATACTAGTTATTATTTATTTTATTAAAATAATATATTTTAATTGAAAATTTCGTGCACATAATCTTTTTAAAAGTTTGTAGTACTAGAAAATAGAAATTTATTAAAGATTGAGCATATTCGTTATTTGACTTGGAGGGTAACAATATTTTAACAAATCCTTATTATTATTGATATAAATGAAAATTTAGAAAAATTATGTGGGTATATTCAGAAATTTAAAATTTTAGCGAAATTAAGGTAAAATTCACGTGTACATGTAGAATCCGTCCCATCTTTTATTACTAGAATTATTCAAATTTATAAATATTTTATGCCTTTTTTGGTAATTCTACCATCTAAAGAGCATTTTTTTTTTATCTTTTACTCTGAGCACGAAAATATTGCTTAAAGCCCTTTTTAAATTATAAAATCAAATATTTCACAACTTTTGGCATCACATCACCCCTTTGTAACTGTAGTTATCAAAACAACTGAAATTTCATCACCTGATCAAACATTTTTCTTATCTCACATCGAAAAGTAATGATAGGCAGGTCGCATTTGAATTCCAGGACCAGCACTAGTGTACCACAGAGACAAAAGCTAAAATAGTAAGGAGTGCAATCTTATATTGGGCCTTTGCCTCCCATGGACTAGAAAGTCTTGAGTCTGTTGACGATTCGAAATTATGTTGGCATTGTCATTTGAATGTCTTCGTCGCAAATCACTCATGGCAGTTGCCACTATTGCAGACGAAAATGACTCAAGGCAGGATGCTCATCTAACTAAAAGAATTATCAGAATTCAAAAACCAATTAAGTTATATTTTATGCTTTTTTTTTGTCATTTCCGGTCATAGCAGGCAACCTTTCATAACGTTTGGTTTGGTATATTTAATTTACATTTCTAATATGCTAATGTAAGAATGAGAATAGAGAATGAAGAATACAAAAAATTAACATATTAACCGTACAATTATCATAGTTTTTCATTTTTTTCTTGTCCTCTAATCACTTTTTATATTTTCACCTACAATTAACCTATCTATTTTTACTTTACCCTTACTATATCAATTCCATTCCCCATTCTCATATTAAAGGGACTCTTAGGTATGTTTGGAATAGTCAAATACAATAGATATAATCTTAAAAAAATAAAATACAATGGGCATATTTGGGATTAACTCAAACTTGACATTTACAAAATTTAACTTGTGGTTTATATATATTTGGAATTAATAGAATATTGAATGGGTGTATGCAACTTCATGTGTATATCCGAAATTTACTTTAAAGTGGTAGGTACGTTTATCATTAACCCTTAAATTTATTCTGCTTTATCACTAGTTTTCATTATTTTTCTGTGTTTGTTTAATTATTAAACTTTTCAATTAAAATTTCTTTATCTAAAATTTTCTCTCACACACAAATATCCTACTTTTTAATCATTTTATTAAAATTTTCCATATAAGTATCCTACTTTTCAATCATTTTTTTTTTTTTACAAATTTTCATACAGTTATCTTATTTTCCAGTTATTACCCGTAACTTAACACATCATCTTTTTCTATTTAAAAAATTTTCACATAAAAAACTTTTCTTCAAAAATTTTATCACTTTCCAAACACACACAAAATTAATATTTTTAATGCCCGTGATGTTAGATATATGTCCGCTGTCAAGTAAAAATGGGGATAATGCTAAAAATAAAATTATTATGATATGTTATTGTTTAAAATAAGGAATGTATTATCATCACTTGAATGATCAAATGCTCGACGCAAGTGAGTCAAGGGTGTGCACTACGGAAGGTCCGTATTTTCAATTTAATTCGACGTGGTGCAAAAAAGACAAGGAGCAGTGTTCTTATCGAAGCATTAGGGTGGTCAAACTCATTCATTCTTCTTTTAGGATTGAAGATTATTAATGTCCCGAGAAAATTTCCAATTCATGGGGTTGGATGATAGGATGAGGTGGAGGGATGGAAGTTTACAAGAATAAGAAAAGTTATATTAAATGTAAAAAAAAATGACAGGCATTATCAAAAATTGTATAAATAATAGTAGAAGTAGGATATTATTTTTGAGAATAAGAAAAGTGTTCTTAGCTGATGTGAGAATTCACCCGCATCTCACCCAACCTATGAACAGGCAATCAAATTTCAATGGAAATTTTTTTTTGTAATGGGTGGAATAATAATATAATATAATAAATGTAACAATTAGGAATCATGAAAATAAAATTGAAGCAGACAAGATGGTTACGGGTAAATACACGAAATAATAATTGTAAAGTACAGTAGTTTATGAAAAAAGTGAGTAGAAAAGTAGAGAACTTTTTTTCCCTTTTTACCTACCTATAAAACAGAAAATATTGCTACCTATGATTCATTAGGTAACATGTAAAAGTTCAAAAAAGAAAATATTTGGTCAATTTGTTAATGCACAAGGGTAAAAAAGGACCTTTCCTACTCCTTGGGTAATTTTTAATACGATCCCGCTTCTATCAAACTCCTTTTTTATCTAATCTTTTTTATATTTACAATCTTGATGATTGATAAAGAATTCACTTTATCCGTTACTTTTAACATCATTTATAGAATTTTAGAAACACTTTTATTTGTCTAAAATCACTGTGCACAAGCCCTATTGAAAACCAAATTAATAAAATAGTTTACCGCTAAATATTAATTTTAAAGTTGTATTTTCAATATCTGAACTGTTTAAAATATCAATTATATATGAACAAATCATTCTATAAATTATTATTACGTTCTAATACATATGTAAATTAATCTAATTATTTTTCATAATTTACACATAAATATATATTTTCAACAAATGTGGCTTATAAACATACCTGATCGGGATGAAACTTGGTCTTTTAGATAAATAAATAATGTTAAATAAAAAATTTAATGTTTTAACAAGTTAGTTTATTTATCATTATTATCTCTATATTTAATCTTATTTACATTTTAAAAATTATATTATATATTTTAATTTATCTTTATTACTAATCTGTTGATGTTATTTTACATCATGTCTTAGTTTTTATTACTTTTTCCCCTTACCTAATGATTCAATATTTATCCTTAAAATATATTTTCTTTAATTGTAGATGTTTATCATGATTATCTACTCGCATTTATTTATGATTAAAAAATTATGTGTATTATAAAATTTTATATACTATATATACTATATATTTTTCAAAAAATTTAATAGTTATATATTTACTTTAAAAATTCTAATTTTAAAATATAATGTTTAATAAAAATTATTCTTGGTAGCATGATAAACCAAACGTGTTAAGAGTCCTAAATAGTTAAAATTTTTTAAAAGATCATTTAAAATTAAAAACCAAAAGGAGTAAATATTGAATCATTCCTCCTTCTCCCTTCTCAAATATATTTTGTGTAGATTTGGGATGAGATGAAAATCGTTCATATCTAGAAGAAGGTGAAAATGTGATTAGAATGAAATGAAATCTCTATTTCACAAAAACAATTTCCCATTACTGAAAATTGACAATCTACTTTTTTATTTTAATCTTAATACACTTTTCTGATTATCAATATCTTCATCCCATATTTCAATCTCATCCTTAACCTATTAGGATAAAATGAGAGAAAAAGGGAACTAAGGAAAGTGGTAAATGTGAAAAATAAAATAAAATTTCATTTTAAGTGTATTACAACATTTCTTTTCTTAAGACAATTTTGCTATTTTTTTTATTGCTTATGATCATTTTGCAATTGCTGAGGATATAAAAGGTGGAACTTGAACTAGAACAAGAAGCAACTCCTTTTCTATGAGCAATCATTGTATGACACGTCACACCATCATCGTGCTTCAAATCATTACATCCATTGATGAATAATTGCTTTGCAAATAAAACTCCAAGAAAATACATAGTGGCAAGACTCAATTCCACAATTGGTTGTTTAATTACCAATGTCATGACCAACTAATAAGCTATATTTTATGTGGTACATTTTTGACATAATATAATATCCATTGTAACTTTTACTATTAAAATTTCCGACATCCTCCCCCCTCAAAAATAAAATTGATTGCATTCAACTAAGAAAATTTTATATATAAATAAACATATTAGTAGATTTGAACCTTTACTTAGTTAAAATACATTAAGATTTACTGAGATGTACAATAGCCAAGGCCTTGAATTGTCGACTTTTCTAACAAGTTGGACATAACCCACATATAAGGTTTTAAAATATATCAAGCGTTCTAAAATATGACATGTTATGATCATGCGTTAATATCCCGATTTCATGGGCGCTTCAGAATGAATCCACACACTCTACAAATAATAGTAACCTACTTCCAACACTCATGTAGGTGGATCTATTTAGGGTACTTTGTAATTAACTAATCCAATATAATATTTTTAAATCGATTAAGAGTATAAAATACTCAATGTTATGAATACATTATAAAATATAAGCATTACCTAATGGATGCAAAAATATAGAGATAATATGTGCCTACAAGTTGTGAAAATAACTTATTTTGCTCATTAAACTCTTAGATTTGAGCTAAAAAAATAGATTTGAGTTTTAGTTATTGCAACTTATAAATGTGAATTTCAGTCTTATCTCTTTTGATGTTTTTCAGACTACTTGGTAAGGCCTTTCGTAAGTAGATTTGATAAGTTTTCACTTGATCTTATAAAATCAATAATAACTACTTCATCTTAGGGGACATTTGGTAATGTGTAAAATCGTGAAATTGTGGGAAACTTTGGCAAATGAAAAAATAATATTTTGAGAAATACGTGATTGATAGAAAATGATAGGAGTATAGTTGAGATAAATAAATTTTTTGTATGTAATTGGTAAGAAAATGATTGGAATGTAGGGGTAAAAGTGAAAAAAATAGTGTGATTGATAGAGCAATGATTGGCCTTAGAAAGCCAAATTTCATAGGAAAACCGTGGTTCACAAACCCACACGTTGCCAAACATGGCCTTAGACAAACTACCTTGCATTTCAATGCAATACGTGATGACTTATTATTTTAAGTCTTATTGTATGCTCTAGATAAAGTTGTTTTACTATTAGAATGTAAATAAATAGAAGACATTGACTTAGGTCAAATGGGAATTTCAAATAGCAAAATTTTTAATCACTTTCCTTCTTTTCCTACAACAGCCAAAACAAGGAACTTAGATTTTATAGTGGCATATGTAATGCGGGTTTGCTTTTTAGAACTCAAGAAATAATAACTCATCCAATGATAAAAATTCAGGCGCTAATAAATATGGATTCCTTAATATTAGAAACCTAACACCGTTGTACCCTTTAATCGATGGGTTCATCACTAAAATGCAATTCAAAATCAATGGTCTTTTTAAAATATTTTAAAATTCTATAAATTGCATTTCAATGCATATATCTTGGATTAATAGTAAATCACTCAATATACCCACAATGAAAGAAATCTAGTATAAAACATAGCATACATAAGCTTCCAATCACTTTAGCATACTCAAGTAGATTTACAGATCTATCATCATTTTTACATAATTTGACACTATATCAAAGGGAGTGGAACCTACACTAATGTCAAAATGATTAAACCACTCAAATATTCTTTCAATGTATTGAGACTAACAAAGAGAAAATACATTATCATCTCTTATAATTTTGATACCAAGAATGACATCATCTCTATCCAAATCTTTTATATCAAAATTAACTGATACAAAACTTTTAGTTTTTAGCAAAAATGATCATATCATCTATACATAAACAAGTAATGACATCTCTAAGTAGCAAATTTATGTGTGAAAATTGAAAAATAGGGTAGTTTATGTAAGAGAATATGAAAAAATAATTAAAAATAGAGTGATTATGAAGAGTGAAAAGTTTTTAATTAAAAAGTTTTGGTTGACTTTTTTTCAGCCTAATAAAACAGGATGTGTTTAGAAAGTGATAAAACTTTTTGATAAAAAATTTTTAAAATGGGAGAAAATGATGTCATATGTTAGGAGTAACGATGAGAAGTAAAAATGATAAAGTTATGAATAGTTATGTAAAAATGATTAAAAAGTAGTGTGGTTGTATAAAAAGAAGTAAAAAATAATTAAAATTAGGGTAGTTATGAATAATGAAAAGTTTAGTATGAAAGGTTTTTAGTTTTACCAAACATACTTTTACAGACTTTTTTCTTATCCAGATAATACAAAATCTTCAAGTTGTTCTATATAAAATTCTTCATCTAAATGTCCATTTAGAAAAGCAAAGTATTCTTTCATTTGGTGAATTTCAAAATGATAGATTGATTCTAAAGTCATCCATAGTCTAATGGTTGAAGCTAGCTACAGGGGTATAATTATTAAAGAAATCTATACTTTTTTTGTCCATATCCCTTAGCTACTAATCCAACTTTAAATTTATAAATAGAGCTAACAAGTTTTAATTTCTTCTTAAATATTCGTTTGTAGCTTATAGGTTTAGACTCTACTGGTAAATCAACTAACTTCTATATACCATTTTTCATTATTAAATTCATTTCATTTTGAATGACCTTTTTCTAGAATGATGCAGCTGAAAATTTCATGACTTCTTTGTAAATAGATGAATCTCCTTCAATATGAAACATAATCGGGTGTTCTTCATTTATATTATTTCTGAATCCTTTTATAAATTATAATTGAAAATCAAGTTCAAAACAATTATAGCCAATTTTTAGCTTGTTTACTTCTTCTCATTTTTTCATTAACATCTTCTATATATTTTTCCATGGGTATAAAACTATCACATTCATACTTATTCAATGGTTGATAAGGAATTTCATCATTCTGACGAGTTTAAGTATTAACTTGTAAGTATTTTAACAAAGTTAACATCTCAAAATTCAATAGTATTTTGTTAAATTGGACTATTAAGTTTTATCACCATAAACCTATAAGTTTTATTATCAATTGCATAATCAATCTACGGGCCCCGCTTCTATGTAATATGTAATTGGATTACATAGAAGTATTTTTATGTAACCTTCTCTATTTTTGAAATTTTGATATTTGATAAAAAATTCAATCCATTCAATGTATTTAACATCATTTGCTTAGCTAGGAGACTAAGTTTTATTTAATTTCAATATGTATATAGGTCACATTTGCTTAAAAATAGATACATTCCTGTGTAAATTAAGAAAAATACTTAAATCTATTCATATATGTATTAGAATATAGCAATCATTTATCTACATATTTATAACATTTTTGTAGATTCAGATGTTGAAATTATTACTTAAAAATTGATATTTAGTATTAAATTATTTTATTGCGTTAATTTTACCTATTTGTAGATGGGGCCCACATATAGTGATACTAGATAATAAAAGAATTTTCATGATAGTGTAAACGATGCTAAATAAAAAAGATGGAGTGAATTTTTGTATCAATTGTTTAAATGTTAAAAATGGAAGAAATTACATAGGAGTGGGGTTTTATAGAAGCGCTCTGGATGTATTCTATTATGTGTTTTATTTTTTCTTAATTTATAAAGAGCAATTTTGGTTTTTCTTATGAAAAATTTCATTAAGAATATGATAAGCTATTAATAAAGCTCCATCTTATGAACCTTTACTTAGATTTACATTTATTAATATCGAATTTACCATTTTAATAAAAGTTCCATTTTCAAATTTTTCTGTAGTTCCATTTTGTTGAGATGTATAAGTGGTTTTTACTTGATGAATAATTTCAACATTTTTCGCAAAAATTATTAAAGTCACTTGATAGATATTTACCACCTCTAGTTGCTTTTAGGGATTTAATTGTCTTTCCAAATTAATTTCTAACTTCAATTTTCTATAAGATTTTATCTTTAGTTCTTAATAAATGAATATAGGTGTATTTACTAAAATCATTTTAAAAAATTATAAAATATCTCTTTCCATCTCTAGTTATTATATTTTCTATATTACAAATATTAGAATTAATTCAATCTAATAATTCTAAATTTCTTTCAATATTTCGAAATAGTTTTTTATTTTAGTTGGAAAACACATTTTACATTTATCTAAAGATTCATTCGGCGATTTAGGAATCAAACCTAATTGCATCATATTGTTCATACTATAAAATTTATATAGCTTAGTCCACTATATTTCATAAAAAGAGTCCATAATATAAGCAGAACATGATGATCCATTATTAATGTTTAGAAGAAACATGTCATTGACAACATATCTCTTGTTTACAAATGCACCTCCCTTGGTTACAATAATTTAGTTAATATTTCATTATTGATATTTAGGAGAAAAATATCATTTACGACATAGCCCTCGCCTATAAATATATGTCTATTGGTAACAATAATTTGATTCATGATCGATTATTGATGTTTAGGAGAAACATGTCATTTATAACATAACATTTGCCTACAAATTTTGACTTAAAATACTAATTTAAAACCATACTTATCAAGAAGATTGAAGGAGATAAGATATTTTAGTATTTCCAATAATTGAAGAATTAAAGTACATTTGTGACAGTAAGTGGCTTTTTCACAATCAATTTCAGGACCACAGTTCTTAACCTTTTACCTTGGTGGTAGAAGTATTACTCATGAATAAATTACTTTTATCTTTATTAGTTTTATAAATTTTAAACAGATTTTTGTTTTTACAAACATGTGTAGTGGCTCCAAAGTCAAGCCCTGAGCTTTGGTCATTACTCATAATATAAATTTCAGAAATTATAGCAATAAAATATTCTTTAGTTAAATAAGTCATGGGACCTTTCCTCGGATAGAATCCAAACTAAGTGTTATTCTTTATTTTGGGAAGCTTACACTCGCTTTTTAAATGACTCATTTTCTTATAATAAAAATAAGCTCCTTTTTCTTCTTAGTAATGATCATTTTGATGTTTAATTTAGATCTTTTAGAAGGTTAATTATTGCTATTTATCACCTAATTTTGAACTTCAACCATATTAACTTTATCTTGAACTTGCTTTTTTTCTTTTCATTTTTCTAGATTTTTCTTTAATACGAAAAGTAAGAATAAAATTATCTAGACTCATGGATCATTTCATTTTTTTTAGATTTTTGTAGTCGTTGTTCTAACTAGGTGACAATTTTAGAACAATTGCATCACTAATAACAACTCATCTATCTTACTATTATAACCTAAGTTAATTGACAATATATTCAATCTTGTAAACTTATTCAACGATTGGCCTATCATCAGTCATAGTATAATTAAAAATATCACTTACTAAAAATTGTATGATATTCGTATAATTAATATTGTACTTGTGCTAAAGTGTATCCCAAATTTGTGTGACTGTATTTACAGTTTATTACACTTTGAATAGTAAGTTGAATAGTGCTTCAATTATGTATCATTTACAAATATAGTTATTCTTGTATCGCTGTGCTCTTTTAAGTTGATCCTGCAACGTTTTATTTTTTTTAAAGTTTTCAATATAGTGAGAACGTATACAAGAAATGAAGTTGTTATTTTTATTTTTTGGAGTTGGTATCAACACAATAGTGCAATCTTGGAAAATCAAGCTTTGCAAGTAGAATATTTGATTGGAGAGCTATTTTTAATATGTGAAAAGACTAAAACTGCATTGAGATTGTCGTGGCAAAAATATGAGCAAAAATGGAAATTAAGAAAAGTGATTAAAATAAAAGATAAAACTAAGCTTTACTTTAAGCGTGTTATGAAATCAATTTTCTTAAAATAATTTTGCTACTCTATTTACTGCTTAGGATAATTTTGCAATTGCTTCTCGATAAAAAATAAATAAGTAAAACCTGAATTAGAACAAAAACATCTCCTTTTCCATGAGCGGAAAACACTTTGAAGAAAGAACTATATCAAACTGCAAAAAAACACAAGGGCAAGACTCAATCGCACAATCGTTTATTTAATTGCCAATATCATTACTACCTTATCTACATTTTTACGTTGTTGTAGCGCCCGCCGCGAGCGCTACAATGGGCTCGGATTGTTTTTCCTCGCCTTGGAAATCTGGATTGTGTTGGATGGGTTCGAGCCGGTTCTACAATGCTTCTGGAACGGCGGCACGGGCTCAGTTTTCCTGCATTTCCATAAAGTAAAACATATTAGGATTGACGATCTTCAGATAGCTTGGCATATGAGTGTCCTCCCGTGGATTTGGCGGCATAACGGCTAAGACAGGGCTTTTTATATACGGATCAAGTCATGGATTCGACAGCATAACGACAACGTATTATGCTGGAATTTGCGGATCCGTGTGCGCCTGCCTTGCCAGAGCGTTAACTCAAACAAACGTGTTAGTATTAGCGCAAAACAAAGAAAATGGAGTCGCCACTGATCTTAAAAGGGAGATCAGTCCCTGTTTTCAATGGATAAAAACACAGATCGTACAGAGTTTGGGTTCCAGCCGTCGAATTAAAATAGATATGGCAAAATCTGTCAACCCGGGGTGGTTTACACGGGCGTGAAAAGAGGAAAATAAAAAGATCTGAGAAAGGGGAGAGAAGGAAAGGGGGAAAGCTGGAGAGGCTTAGAGCTCGAAGAGCGGGAAAACCGGGACGCCGATACTTTGCTGCAGACTTCCGTCCTCCCCTCTGGGATGCCCTCTCCAAGTGTGTTGAGAGGGGAGTCTTGACTCCTTATTTATAGATGGTGGAGCGAGCCTTGTAGGCTCTAGGCCACGGATGGGAGCCCGTTGTAGGTGAACTTGGATCTGATTGAAGTCCGTTGCTCCAAGTGGGCCGTTGTTGAGGCCTGATGGATTGTTGTTTTGAAGAGCCTGCTTTTATGGGCCAAGGTTGGATCTGGTGGGTTGCTGTTGTAGAGTCCAGTTGTTGTGTCTGGTGAGCTGGATCTGGTTGGAGCCTTTTACTCCGAGTGGGCCGTTATTGAGGCCTGACAGACTTGTTGTTGAATAGCCTGCTTTTGAGGCTTGGTGGAGCTTTGCTCCTGTAGGCTGAGACTGGACCTGGTGGGCTGCTGTTGTAGAGCTTGTTGGTGAGCTGGATCTGGTGGGCTGCATTGTAGAGCATAGTTGGTGGCTTGTTGGAGCTTTGCTCCTGTGGGCTAAGGCTGGGTAGGCCCGTCTGGTATTAGGCCTGGCTTAGTTTTGCTTGGGTTTGCTCAGGATTTATTTTGAATGGGTTGTTGGTTTCAAAGCTCATTGGTATTTGCTCTTGGGTTGCTTGTCATTGTTGGGCTTGGATCCTTTCTAATTTTATCTATTTTGTGCTTAAGAGAGGGGTGTCTTAAGTTGCATATTTTTAACATAATATATATATATATATATATATATATATATATATTATAACTTATAATATCGAAAATACTAACGCTACTCTTCCCAGAGATCCCGAAGATAAAAATAAATCACTCAGGATACAGCAATTAAAGAAGAAATCTGTAACTTTTTTTTTTTTAAAAAAAAAAGAAAAGAAAAACAGCAGCTGATTGATGATATTGGACGGAGCCTCCACTCGCGCGAACCATCCCGTATCCGTCGGTGCCCTGAGGAGAGGGGGAGAGAAGCAGATTGATTCGGGCGCCATCAAGATGGCAAGGAAGAAGCTGAGCCTGGAGGAGTACAGCGCCTTCCTCAGAAATCCCCAGGACGAATCTGTTCTTACCATCGGTCAGCTCAACCAGGTTACGTCTCTTCCCTCCAAATCCATTTCTTCCTCGAATCTGCTGCTTCTTGTGCTTCTTTTTACTTGCTTACCTGAAAACGCACGCAAAATTCTTGAAAAGTTCATTCTCACTTTTGTCTTTTCGCGCCGAATCTGTCTTGTTCGTGTTGTTATTGTTCTTGTTGATGCTTCAAGAGTCTCGTCAAGACTTTCTGCTTACCTGTCTCACTCCTTTTTTTTTTTTTTTATTTTTTATGTCAGTTCCTGATAAGAAAAATTTCTAGTACTTCCTTCGTTTTCCAGCTAGCATGTCCATTTCTCCGAGTAGTGATTTTTTGAGGAGCGTTTCTCTTGTTCCCTTGATTTTCCTTGTAAGTAGTCTACAGGATCTACCTCATTTTCAAAGATTCACAGGATTTTTCTTCGTCGTCGTCTTCTTTTTCTATGCACGTTTTAAGAAGTTAAAAGGGAGAAAAACAGGGAAATCAGTGCCATGGCGTTTCTCATCTGTTTTCCGTTCCCGCACATTAATTTTCCCACGTATTTTCCCTTTCTCTATTTTTCTGAGCGTTTGCAGTGCATTTTTCTTCAAGTTTTCCTAACGATCCATAAGTTGCAGGTCATCGTTATGCATGGCTTCATCAAACTCCACAACCGTCCCAAGGCAATCCTCTCCTCCAGTACTACTTTCCTTCCCCTGATTTTCTGCTCACGATTTTCTCTCTCTTTAGTTTTCTTTTTGACTTTGCTCCTCTCGAAATCGTTCTCTCTCAGAAGGAGGTGGCGGATGCAGTGCGCTCCATCGGCGCCCTTTTGCCGCCGACACGATCAACCCTCCATGAAAATATCTCCGCCTGCGCTCGCCTCGCCATCGACGAGGTAGAGAAGGGTCTGGCGGAGCTGGGATGGCAGGAATGCCCCGTGCGCTCCATCAAAACCCTAAAATCCACCGCCCCGGACGACGACGCGGTTGGCGCGGGCGACGACGTCCGTCGCATCTGCGGTTCGTCGACCCTGGACCCGGGCAGCTTCCCGCCGCCGATCGTGGGGCTAGCAGCGAAAGGCAAGAGATCCAAGTCGAAGAAAAGAAAGCAGAGGGACCTCCAAGCAGCCATGGGCGCCAATCCTCCAGCTGCTGCAACCATCGACGTCTTGGCGGACGTTGCAGCTGCAGCAGCTGCTGCTTGTCCTTTTGACGGCAGCGTGGCTCCTAACCATTCCTCCTAAAGGCGAAAAGTAACAGGTTGTGAGCCTAATGACGATAGACGATTATCGGCTTTTGCCTTCCCTGTTTTAGTATCTGGATCAGACTCTCTGCTGGTGCGATGAGTTTCTGTGCTCGCATCTCGGCCGTTCATCCGCACGATGGTGGGTGGGTTCGCTGCTTTTCTCTGTTTTGCTTCTGCCAGCCTTTGGGCGGTGAAAGTGCAGCACCTTTCTTTTTTTGATTTTGGGAGTCACACGTTTGTATAAAAAATACTCTGGGGTTTGTTCGTTGATGCACCAGCACGGTTCGGCTGCCCAAATGCTGATGATATCTTGCGAGCTGGCATGGCATGGCATGGCATTGGCATGTATTGCATAGCGAAACCCACGAGCTCAGCCTAAATAAATAAAAGACAAACACACGCACACACACGCATATGAGCTCAAAATTTTTTTTTTCTCAAAAAGTAATGATTGATACTTATGCATGCTTACACTCGCTTCGTATATCTAAACCATATATCATGTATGACGCATTTTATTTTATTATCCTATTAAAAATAATTTCCACTGAAAACTCATATCTAGTAAAAAAAATTGTTTTTTTTAAAAAATGAGTATATATAACTCTGATTTTTTTCGAAAATGTATGGGGTATATATAAAGTATAATAAAGTTTTAAATACATGAATTTTTCTACAGTATTCATGTATTACACAATCTCAATTAGCATTACAATAAGACCCTAAGACATTTTTAGAATATTCAAACATCAAGCTACAACTATTTTATAAATATTTTAATTTTTTCTATAATATTTCCCAATATCCCAAACGGTGGACGCTCTTACGGAATTTTCGGATGGAATAAGAAACCGCTCACGACGAACAATGCTGCTGCCGCTGCTGCTGTATTTGAAATGACGCTTCTGTGAACTGCTGATGTTGAGTTTTGAAACTGCGTCACCACTGAATAGATGAAATGCCGCTCAGTGGTAAATACTTGAATTTTTAGAATCACAAATAAATATACGTGGACAATAAATGGTTTAGTTTAGATTTTAAAAAATATATTTCGAAATTTAAAAATTAAAGACAGACATGGAAGTTTTCATGCTTACCTAAATATTACATCATTGTTCCGTTATCATATGCGCACAAGCTCGCGTACGTGGTTCGGTTCGGTTCAGTTTTCAAGCTTGACAAAACCTAATTTTTTCGGGTAACTGCGGTTCCTTGTTTGATAATATCTTCGATTAGTAACTAAGCAAAATTTTATAGCAACATGGGGGCGTGACTGTGCCCATATATCTAACCACTAGTCTACTAACAAAAATTTGTCAAAGCCTACGCAGAATTCAATAGCAGAGTCTTCAAACTCGCAAGGCTACGAGGATGATAAATTTAAAATGGTTATTGCTGAGTCTGGGCACATTTCCTTGTCAACAATTATGTAACTTGTGAGACGGCGTTAACGCTCGAGGGTTTCATGACTTTGTTTTTTTAATCCATCGTCATGGTTCGAATTTGGAAGTTCAAACGACTAGTTTAATATTTATGGGTCTGTCCTGGTGCCCAAAATTTGTAAAATAATCATATGAATGATATTGACGGCTTTATTTTAAGAAAGCGATGGTCGTCTCTTATATGCGCGAGTTCCTAGGAATAATATTCTGTTCGATAAAGGGCTATAATAATGAACTTCATATTCTTATGTTGAAAATATGCATAGATTTTTTTCGTTTGCTTCTGTTGATGTGGATCCGGGACCAAGAGTCGCGCCGAAAATAAAAAATAATGGGTATGTTAGATAACTGTTAAAATTTCTGGTGAGAAATTTTTAGCATCAAAGTTTTAAAATATGAAAAAGGATATTATATAAAAAATGTAACAATGATGAGTAAAGAGAATAAAACTAAAATGAATAATTAGTTTATGAGTAATTGCGTAGAAACAGTTGAAAAATAGGATAATTTTATAGGATATAAAGAAATGATTAAAAGTAGGATAGTTATGGAGAGTTAAAAATTTTAGGACATGTTCGTTTAATATCAAAATTTTTTAAATTAAAATCTTTTAGTCTTCGCAACTATTTTATTTTTTATTTTTTCCACATATTTTTATCTAACTATCCTACATTTCAATCATTTCTATACAACTATTTATACAACTAATATATATATATATATATATATTTTAACTTTATTATTTTCACTTCTTATCATTATTCATATCATATCACATCATTTTCTCCCTCAAAAAATTTTATACAAAGAATTTTTATTCAAAAGTTTTATAATTTCTTAAACACACCCTCAAATTGAAAATTTTTCAAAAAGGCAAAACTTGCTCCGACATTGTGCTTCAATGCTTGGGCAACATTAAGTAAGTTGCATGGTATGGCCATGCTGAAATAGTCACATTATGGTTAAAGCAAACCACTTAATAAGGGTCCTGAGTTGTGAGAGAAAAAAAAGTAGAATTTTGAAAAGCGTGAGGATAATATAATATAACAGTAGGTAGAGTAGTAATAAATAAGCAAGTTATATAGTAAAATGATTGAAATATACGAATAAAAATGAAAAAAATATGATAGTTAATTAATCGAAATATAAAATTATTGTTAAAAAAATGTGTGGAGAGAGGTTGGAAGTTTGCTTCACTTTCTTACTAAAAAGTTCCTACAATAAATTAATTTCCATGTAGCTAAGAACTAACCAAATAATTCGAATACGGAAGTGAAAATGTTCGCTTAGAATTTCATATAACTTTTACCAAGTCCGAATACCGCTGTATACTTCCAATGTTTGTAAATAGTCTACTGCTTATTTGAAACCGGCTGCAACTATTTGGGTTTGTATTTTTAATATATATATATACACATACACAAACTTTTTGATTCAAATCATGCACTATATATTTTCCATAAAAGCTTGTAAACAAAGTTGTATTTGGGCGTAAGCATGCGACTAGTGTGGCTGACAAAGAGTCCTATCTAGAGGAAGCGGGAGGTCCGGCTTCAAGTCCCAGTATGGAGAGTTTATCTTCCATTTTCAAAAGTAATGCTTTGTTAGCAATATTGTTACATTTACACCCCAAGAGCTAAAATTGCAGTATGTACTTGGATTGAGTTGTAAACATAAAGAATAAAAAAGTATACTTGGGAAAATTCAAAAAATAAAAATGAAAAAATAAGAATGTAATACAAGTTGTTGCGTAGTGTAAAGTATATTTTAGAAAATATAAAAGCAAAAGTAAAAAAGTATGAATTAAAAATTTATAAAATGGGAGAACATGATAAGAGTAATAATTAAGAGTATAAAAACAAAATTAAAACAGATATGTCAATTGTATAAAAGATATAAAAGTAATTAAAATGTAAAGATAATAGTATAAAATTATGTTTGTCAATATGTCGAATTATATTAAAACATGTATGGGAAAAACTGAAAAAAATTACACTTTACATTTTCCCAAACTAACTTTAGTTTGTTTATTTTAATTTTATAAAAAATATAAAACATTCATAATAACATTCATCTATATGTGTTCATCTATGACTCCAAAATATCTTATAGCATTGTATATTTTGAAAACTTGTATATATTATATATGAGATTGATTTAATGTATATATTGCACAATAAAAGTGTAAATAGAATTAGTCTTAACCCAAATTCAACTATTCTAACTTAGCTTAGAATAGGGTTGGACTAGGTATTTTTAAGAAATAGGTTATATAAGCTGATTTGAAATAAATTCATTGCGAAAGGGAATTGATGTGGGTTCAATGATTGTTAACCCAACTAAATTCGATTTAAACCTAACTCAGTTTGATTTGGTTTCAATTTTGTAAGATCAACATATAGAATCATATGGTACTAGCGTATTAACTAGATTTTATTGCTTTAAAATAAGATTACACAACAATTTTCATAAAAAAAAGATTATTTCGTAACTATAACAATTCTGTTGCTATGTAAGTCATAAATTGGAAAGTATTTCAAAAAAAAGATTAATCTTTATTCATTAATATAAAATTTAAGATAATTTGCAAATATATCCACTTACTTTAATCAAAATTGTAAATATACGCACATAGTTTAAAAATTGCAAATAATTCTCATATAATTTAATCGTAATTGCAAATAACCTCATACCATTATGACGCCATTATTGTATCACCGCGGCTTATGGATTATTTATAATTATGGTTAAACTATATGTGGTTTATTTGCGAAAATTAAATATACCACTTAATTTTTGAAATTGCAAATACTCCCATATAGTTTGTATATTTGTGTAGATTCACCTACACTATAATGATGTATAATGGCGTAGAGATGATTTGCAATTATAATTAAACAATGTAGAGATTAGTTATAATTTTTGAAAATATGTGAGTATATTTGCAATTTTAATCAAACTAAGTAGGTATATTTGCAAATTATCCTAAAATTTATATTTCAAGATTAACTTAATTAAGTAAATTTTTTTATTATATATTTATTAACCCAATTTTTAGAACTGAATTAATTTTTATATGTTTAATTTAAGATTGAGTTGAAGTTTGAAAATTATGATTAAATGTAACACTTCATTAAAGTTTTATGAATAAGATTATGGTTAAGAAGTTACCAACCTAAGTTAAATTGACTCGATGTATGCCTTACGGAGAATAGATCCCTGTGTTTCGAGTTATTCTTTATATATATATATATTTATCTTATGAGCGCTCATATAACTTTATAATTTTTACTATTATTTTAATATATATTCTATGATTTTAAAAGTCACTTAAGTGGGTGTTGAAAAAAAAAGTGGGAGTGAAAACTCTTAATTTTTAATGTAAAAAAGGTGAGCAATGTTTTAAAATTACAGAAGTATATAAAAATTCGAAAATAATAAATTTTAGGATGCAAACTAAATCCATGTAGGAACATATAAAAATGAAAAAGCATTCCAAACAATTATATACATATATATTTCAAAACTTGGTACATATACATGCATTGAGTCCGAACTCATTATTATATTTGGGCATTTACCCCATGCGGTAGTTGGGATTAGCTCCCTTTTTAATATTTTTTTTTTTACAAAATTGGGGCCCCAATTAAAATTTTAAATTTTTTTTGGAGATGAACAAAAAATGCCCACTTGTTATTTTAAAAATTATCTAAACATGCCAAAAAATTTTCAAAAAATTTGTATCTACATATCTAGAAGAGGCACAAAAAATCGTAGAAAAAAGGAGTTGAACCCAATTAGCAGATTTTGTATCTATTTTTTTTTTGGATAGCCAGGTTTGGTGGGGTAATCCTCCTCAAATTATTTTGGAAAAAAATTGTACAGACAATTTTTTGGCAATGAATTGCATGGATCTTCTTATCCCTCCCTTCCCTCGTAGTGCAGAGGAGAGGGGATAGGGTTTTTCCTTTTCATCAAAAAAAAAAAAAAAAAAAAACTGCATGGTTGTTCCCTGTAGTTAACCGCGTGGGATCACTGCCCAGTATGCTTTCAAAATTAAATTTTACAGGTCTATATATTCACTCTCAAATTTTGTTCATCAAAACCCTTTGTATATCTAGATACGTTTATTCCTCGGGCAGCCAGGTGCTTGAATTTGCGGAGCTCCTTAACACATATATCGATCTGGTATCTCTTCACGGAGTTGCCCTCCATCACCCAGTTGTTCATCGTCTGCTCAAATCACCCAATTGCCCCCTTTTCCTTTCAATTAGAAGTCTTGGTCGTTCTTCCCATGGCACAATATGGAGAGATTGTCAATGGGAATGGATGTAAATGTGTTTCGAGTTTTTTGTTCATGCTCACGAATTGAGACGAGGAAGAAGGGGGGGGGGGGGGGGGAGGGGGGGGGTGGGGTGGGTGTCTTTATTCTGATATAAGGACGTAAGAACTAGAGGAAGCACTTAGAAAACGTGGTAAGAGGTGATTTATAAAGATGTGCTACGCATAGAAGCGGAGCTATGTAATCTCTTCAAAATTTAAGATTTTGATCATTGATGGAAAATCTAATCTATTCATTATATTTAACATCATTTGTTTATTTAAAAAACCAAGTTTTTTCCCAATCAAGTATATTTATGGGCTACATTTGTTAAATATATATATTTATGTTTAAATTATGAAAATTGCAAAAATATCAATTTTAAAGTAGTATTTTCAACATTTAAACTATTATTTCTATGTGAGTAAATGATTCTATAAAGTATTATTACATTTTAATATAAGTGTAAATGGATCTAAGCGTTTTTCATAATTTACACATGAATATATATAGTTTTTAACAAATGTGGCCCATAAACATACTTGATTAGGATGAAATTTGGTTTCCTAGACAAACAAATTATGTTAAATATAAGGAATGAATTGAATTTTCTACCGAGGATCAAAATCTTAGATTTTAAAGGGTTTACACAGCTTTGCTTCTAGACCATGTAAAGATATGAATAAAATGGAGCTTACTGACATTTGTGGGAAACAACATTGATTGTGATGCACTCCTGCAAAGAACCATCTCTTTTAATGATTTCTGCAGTCTCTGGCTCTACGCATTGGCAATCTGTACTGCGTCAGTGTGTCATTTTTTTCTTTTTCGATAATAAGTGCCATTCATTATTTAGGTCTCAAGCAATCATGTAAAAAAAAAAAAAGAAAAGAAAAAGAAAAGAAAAAGAAACGGAAAATGTTAGTTGGCTCAGATTGTCAATCATGCATATGAATGTTAATGCTCCATGCCCTATCTGCTTTTTGAACTTACCTTGCCATCAACATGGCGTTTCCATGCCTCTATGGCAAGTGATTTTTTATTGCCTTTATGTAGCTAATGGACTGGATGAAGAGCGGGGGATTAAAATTTTCTCGCTCTGACCATGCAGTTCGGATTGATCTCCTATCAAAGACGAAGGGGAATGATGCTGCCGAGGAATACCTTGAAAGCCTTCCAAAATGCGCAAAGCATATGTTTACTTATGGAGCTCTCTCGAACTGCTATAGTTGTGCAGAAGAACCTGACAAGGCCTTGGAACTTGTCACAAAGATGAAAGCACTAAATATAGCTTCCAACACTTTAGTCTACAACAGCCTGATGTCCATGTACATGAAGTTAGGTCAGACGGAAAAGATACCTCCATTCTTCCATGAAATGAAAGATAACAAGATTGCACTGAGTACATTCACATAAGAAACTGTGATGCTGAGCTATTCGGTTTTGGAAGGCATTGATGCAGTAGAGAAAATTGTAGACGAAATGGAGGAAGCTAAGCTGGACCACTCATAGCACTCTTGCAGCCATTTATATTGCCGCAGGTGATTTCAAGAAAGCTGATGTGAATCTTAAGCAGATTAAGGAGAAAATCAATTGTCATGCAACTCATGGTCGACGGGCATTCCATTTTCTCATCTCCTTGTATGCAAGCACTGGCAATTCAGCTGGGGTTAAGAGGGCAATTGAGTCTTTGAAGTCTACATTTCCAGAGATGAACAACATGAGTTACCTGGTGATGCTTGAGGCACTTGCTAGATTGGATGATCTAGATGGTCTAAGGCTATGTTTCAAAGAATGGGAAGCAGTTCAGGACAAGTATGATGTCCGACTAGTGAATGTCCTTATTGGTGCTTACCTCAGGCAAGACATGATTGAAGAAGCTAAATTGCTCTACAAGGATGTCATGATGAAGGGAGCTAGTCCTGACTTTAGGACACTGGAGTTGTTTATTGCTTTCTACGTGAAGAATGATCAAATTGATTTGGCTATGCAATTTTTTGAGAAAGCTGTGGAAAAATCTAAGGGCGAGAACCGTGTGTGGCGGCCCAGACAAGAGAAGGTGATGGCATTCTTGAAGCATTTCGAGGGGTCTAAAGATGTTGAAGGTGCTGAAAACTCTTATAAGAAATTGAAGAAGGTTAATTATCTTGACTTGGAAGTCTATGCATCATTGCTTCGGATCTATGTCGCTGCTGGACCAACAGATGCTCTGTTGCGACAACGGATTGAGTCGGATAAGATTCAGATGAACCCTGAAACAGAGGAACTACTACAGAAGGTCTGCCCAATGTGAGGGCTTTCATTGCAATGGTAAATGTTTTTGCATGCCTATCCCTGATTACTTCCCCTCGAAGTACTCCAAGTCGATGCAACAGCGTTTTATGAAAGTGTGCTTCTAATTAATATGTTTGCTAGCCCTGGTCAGCCATACCATTATTGTTTCAGGATTTGACTTGATTGGTGGTGCAGAGGTTCAATGCTGGAGAGAGATCATTAATTGTATTGCATGCAGGCCTGTTTAGGATCATCCTGTTAGACGATGGGATGGGAACGCAATGTAATTTCTCATTTCCAAAAAATGCTTTTCCAATTTACAATACAATCTCTCATTTGCCACACATAATAACATTATTCTATACAGTTTTATTATTGTTTTTTCCGTTCCCAGTACATAATGACCAAAATTTTTATCGTAAATATAGATGCTCCATGCTTACCCTTCCTTTTCTAATTTTCAAAATTTTTCTTAGATCTAAACCATTTATTATGGTTATTCATATGCATTTATTTATGATTAATTTTTTTTATGTATTGTAAACTTTTATATATTATGCACTACAACATACTTAGGTATTGGTGATAAATTTTGCAACAATAGAAACAAAATCGTTGCAGCTAATCATCATGGGTCTGCTTATCTATTGCCATTTGTAATCGTCCACTCTTTTGCAGAACCGGCTCAATGCACCCGGATGTACTTCAACTATTTTTTATTTTTTTTGAAATTTTTTTTACATAACTATTAATCTAGGTGTGTTTAACATGCGTATCAATTTTTACCATTTTTGGAGATTTTTAGATATTTTTAAAAATCCAAAAAGATATCTAAAAATATTTAGAAATAGTAAAAATTGACACATATATTAAATATACTTAGATTCACAGATTCATGAAAAAAGTTTTTTAAAAAAACAGGTGTAGTATACCCAAGTGCATTGAACCAGGCTTCCTCTTTCAGACACCCCACAACCAACCCCGCCTTTTATAGTAAATATAGATGCTCCAAGTTTACCCTTGATTTTCTAATTTTCAAAATTTTCTTAGAACTAAACTGTTTATTATAGTTATTCATATGCATTTATTTATGATTAAAAAAATTATATTTATTGTGAACTTTTATATATTATACACTACAACATACTTAGGTTTTGGTGATAAATTTTGCAACGAGAAGAAAAACATAATCATTGCTGCTAATCATCATGGGTTTGCTTATCCATCACCATTTGTAATTGTCAACTCTTTTACAGAACTCGGTTTAATGCATCCGGGTGTACTTCACCTATTTTTTATTATTATTTAAAATTTTTTTTACATAACTATTAATCTAAGTGTATTTAACATGCATATCAATTTTTACCTTTTCGGAGATTTGTACATATTTTTAAAAATCCGAAATAAAATATCTAAAATTTTTTAAAAATAGTAAAAATTGATACATTTATTAAATATACTTTTTTTGATGGGGATTTATTAAATATACTTTTTTTTTTTTTTTGATGAAAGAATTACTCAACCCCGACCCCCCCCACAAGTGACCGGGTTCGGGATGGAGTAATCCGAGCAATTCATTGCCAAAAAATTGTCTGTACATATTTTGTCTTCAATACACTGTGGGGGATTTCCCCACCAAGAAACACAATCCACACCGGACACAGCAACAAGATCAGCCATAGCACGCGCGACCCTATTCCCCTGTCTAAGCACATGGTGGATAGAAAAATTCGGGTTATCCTCAAAACACAACCTGATCTCCGCAATGATATGACCCACCGGGGAGGAGATAAGACAATCATTTGATATATAGGTGTAAAGAAGAAGGGAATCGGTTTCAATCTGCACTTGCCGAAACTTAAGATGAATAGCCCACCTGGTAGCCAAAAGAACGGCGTTTGCTTCCATAGTCAATGGATCCTCCACTCCTCGCCGGCACCAGCCATTTGCCACAATAAAAAACCCCCGAGAGTCCCTAACAATCGCGGCAAGTCCAGTGACCCCCCTTTCCTGCAAGCAACGAGCGTCAACATTCATTTTGAGAACTCCCTCAGGCGGTTTAATCCATCTTGGGACAAGAGGTGAGTCCATCACACCATACTGGTCCAGATCATGAGCTCCCCGCGATTGCGCAATAAAATCCTGACACCACGGAATTGTATCAGCGAAAAAAGTTGAGCGTCTTCCATCTTGAGCTTGTTTCGCAAAAACCATATACGCCAACAGACAAGAACAAAGAAAGCCAGATCGTCTATCCTGTTCTTGAAGGCCAGGATTGAGAAGATGTCCTTCACAGAAGCCCCCGGGGGGCACGCCCCCATAGCATACCTAGTCACATTTGCCGTATGAGCGCATCTAAGAAATAGGTGATCCGCGTCCTCAACCACATTCATGCAGAAAGCACACAAAGAGTCCTCAGTATGAATACCCCGATGGGCAAGATTTTGCATTGTAGGGAGAGCGTTCCGAAGAAGTCGCCACCCAAAGATTCGGACCTTCATCGGGACCTTAATCCTCCAGAGAGCTTTGAAGGAAGAAGCCAGTGTGGTGTCATCATTATCCCGCATCAGCCATCTATGAGCTGACTTAACAGAAAAATTTTCGTTTGGTTCATGCTTCCAAAAAAGACAATCCGCTCCTGCGTTACCAAAGAGGGGAACCCTGCATATAGTCTCCCAGCCAACATCGCCAACCGCAGCCACCACCCGGTCCCTATCCCATCCCCTGGTAACCTCATCAATGAAATGGTGGACTCTCACCTCCTCTGGGATGGAAAACGGGAGTGGACCCGCCTTGCATATCTCCCCATCCAGCCAAACATCCTGAAAGAAACGCACACTTGTCCCATCCCCAATCCTCCATTGGCACCCAGGAAGAATCACATCACGCGCCTTCAGGATGCTCCTCCATGTGAAGGAATCAGCCGCCTTTGGCTTACAGCTCCAAACGTCCGAATTGGGAAAATACTTGGCCTTTAACACCTTACAGCATAATGAAGAGGAGCCCGGTGATAACCTCCAAACCTGTTTCGCAAGGAGGGCACAGTTGAAATTATGAAGATCCCTGAATCCCAACCCACCTGCCCATTTGGTCTTGCACATCTCTTTCCAAGCCACCCAACTCAACTTGCGCTTTTCCCCCTTCTCCCCCCACCAAAACTTGCTTAACATGCCACTGAGTTCCTTACAAAATGACCGAGGGAGCAGAAATATACTCATGGTGTAAGAGGGGATGGCCTGCGCCACTGCCTTAATAAGTACCTCTTTCCCTCCCCAAGACAGTAACCGACCCTTCCATCCCTGGATTTTGTTCCAAACACGTTCCTTTAAGCTATTAAACCATCTTCGCTTCGATTTTCCTAACCACACCGGGAGGCCCAGATAATGACTGACTTCCTTGCCAGAAGACCCAAGCCGATTAGACATTGTCTCCCTTTCATGGCTGCCCATATTCGAACTGAAAAAGATAGCGGTCTTATCCACATTGATCATCTGGCCAGAAGAAGCCGAGTAAGTTCTCAGAATATTCAAGAATTGGCTGATATCGTCCTCATCTGCCCTTAAGAAGATCAGAGCATCATCTGCAAACAACAAGTGAGAGATCTGAGGCCCCCTGGGGTTTAATCTGATCCCATGAAGAGCACCACAGGAAACAGCAGCAGAAATAAGAGCAGATAATCCCTCCGAGCAAAAGAGAAAAAGATACGGTGACAACGGGTCCCCCTGTCTTAGGCCCCGCTGAGGCAGAATAGTCCTGGATTTGAAGCCATTAACATTAACCCGATAGTTGACAGTAGTTACGCTGCTCATAATCCAATTAATCCATACTGGGCAGAAATTCATCGCAGTCATGATCTGTTCCAAAAAGGGCCATTCGACACGATCATAAGCTTTAGACATATCCAGCTTGATGGCCATCTCCCTTCGCTTACCCCCTTTCCTCTTTCTGAGAGAGTGAATAGCCTCGTATGCAATGAGCATATTGTCTGTAATGAGGCGCCCCGGAACAAAGGCACTTTGTTCCATAGCAATGACATCCGAGAGAGACGCCTTTAGTCTATTAGCCAACACCTTTGCCCATATTTTGTATATCACATTGCACAGGCTTATAGGGCGGAACTGCGATAACTCCTGAGCTCCCCCCTTCTTTGGAATCAACACCAGAGTAGTATCATTAACCTTTCGGATATGCCTGGCAATATGAGCCGGATTGCGCTCTTCCATAAGCGACTTGCACCACAAAAAAATATCCTTGCCCACCAATTTCCAATTCTTCTGAAAAAAACCGGGAGACATTCCATCCGGCCCTGGAGCCTTTGTAGGTCGCATACCCTTTACTGCCGCTTCCACCTCCACAAAGCTTAGAGGCTTAGTGAGCCCCCTTCTTTGAACCTCAGAAATCTTCCTTGTAATGTGACTTTCAACCCAATCTGCCGCCGAGGGGTTTGAAGAAGAATAAATCTTAGAAAAGTGAGAGGCAGAGAAATCCAATAACTCATCTTGATCCGTAATCCGTCGCCCACCCTCGTCTCTGAGAGCTTCAATGAAATTTGACCTCTTCCGGTTTGAAGCCATACGATGGAAGAAAGCAGTATTTCTATCCCCCGCCAGTAGCCAATGGGTTTTGGCACGTAATCGCCATAACTGCTCCTCATCCTCCAACAAGAGATTGATTTGGAATTTTAGTTTCCTCATAGCATCAACAATAGCCTCAGTATGAATCAGCCCATTCAAAGATGAGAGCTCCCTCTGCTTTCTTTCAATTGCTCTACGAAGATTACCCCTTTTCAGACGGTTCCATTTGGCAAGCTCCAGTCCACATCTCTCAATTTTCCATCTAATCATGTCATTATTTGTCACCACCCCAGGGGGTTTGGACTCCCAAATCCGCTGGATGATTTTATTGGCCTCGGGATCACGGGCCCAAAAAAGTTCATAACGAAATTCCTTTGGGGGCCTTCTCCTTCTAATATTTGGGTCAAGAACAAGCATAATTGGGCAGTGATCAGATGTTGATACCGACAGATGAACCAACTTAGCATAGGGAAAAATGTTAAGCCAAGATGGGTTTGAAAGTCCCCTATCAAGCCTCGCCTCCACTCTTTGGGTGCCCCGCCGATTATTGCTCCAAGTCATAGAAGGTCCAACAAACCCCAAATCAATCAAGTTACACCTATCCAAAGTATCACACAAAAGATCCATCTGATTCTGGCTACGAGTCCTTGAACTAGTATATTCATTAGAGCCCGTAACTTCGTTGAAGTCACCCATCACTAACCAAGGAGAGTCGGCTTCGTTAGCTAACTGCTTGAGAATGTTCCAAGAAATCTGACGACAATGAGTTTCGGGATGACCGTAAAACCCAGTGAAACGCCATCCCGAAATATCCCCGTCAATATGGTGAGCCGAGAAACTACGAACAGAAACGGGAAGATCATTATTCCACAGAAGAGCCAAGCCGCCCTTCCTAGCAACTGATTCCACCACAAAACACGCCTCAAAACGAAGCTTCATCCTAATCAACTCCATTTCCTTTTTATTGCATTTAGTTTCAGACAAAAAAAGTAATTTGGGACCTTGACATTTAACCAAATCCAAAAGACTTCGAATTGCACGCGGGTTCCCAAGTCCGCGGCAATTCCATGCCAAAACAGCCATGTCACTGGAGGTGGGGCTGTGGAAATCCCACAACCACCACCTCCCCACCTTTAGCACGTTTGCTCCCATTTTCCAGCACCTCCGGATCCTCCCAACGCCCTCTCTTTACCATCTCTTCACCCGCCATGACCATTGAGTGTCCCCCTTCCACCTCTACACCTTGCCTAGCCCTTCTTTTCCATCCCCGTTTCACACTTTGTGTTAGCCTTGTCTTACCCTCCAATTCCGCCCCCACAATCTCCCCCCATCCAGCCACCCTATTGAAGAAATCCCCTTCAATCCCGTCTCCCGCTGATTGAACCATAACTTCAACCAACATCTGATTCTTAGCATCACCCCGATGCCCCTTATCCCCTAACTCTTCTAGAGCTGCCTTCTGCTTAACCATTCCCCCTGTTTCAGCCATGAGCCGTTTCTGCTCACTCCTTCTTCCGACCCCCACCTCCCCTGCTGGCCTAGGCTGCTGCCCAAAATTCTCCCCCAACTCCCCCATCAGCTCCCATCCCTCCCCTGTGTAGCAATCAGTGCTCGTCCCCCCATAGGTGACCAATCCCGCATTAGCTGCTGCTGCATACAGAAGATCGCCAGCCATAGGAGGAAGCCCACTGCAACATCTTGACTCATTTCTCTCACTATCCCATTCTGCTGTACCGCTGTCCCCTGCCTGCCAATCCGCTTTCAGCCCTCTGTCCACACCCTCATTCATGCCGCTGCCCATTGCCATGCCGCTGCCCACTGCCCCTGCCATCCCGCTGCCCATTGCCAAGCCGCTGCCCGCTGCCTCTGCCATCACATTGCCCATTACCATACTGCATCCCACTCTCTGTCCATTGTCGTGCTGCTGCCCGCTGCCACTTCCTACCCGTTTCCCTGCACTATCGCTGCCCCCTGCCTGCCCTGCCACTGCCAGCCCGCTGTCCACCAGCTCAGCCACCCCGCTGCCACTTGCCATGCCACTACCCACTGCTTCACCCATCCCTTTGCCCATTGCCATATTGCTGTCCACCCGCTGTCCACTGCCACAACCATCCTGCTGCCATGCCATAGCAGTCCCGCTGTCGTCGTGAACCGCCTCATAAACCACCCCCTTACTGTCCTGCACGCCCAAGTATTTCATAGGTACAGTTCTGTTCCCGGACCCCGCTTCACATCTCATTCTCATCGGTTTGACACCTGCTCTCATCCAACTGCAGATTAACAGATTCGTAACAAAGTTTTTTTAAAAAATGGAAGTATTACACCGGGTGCACTGGGCGAGGCTCCCTCTTTCGCAACCTCTCTCCCTCTCTCTCACTCTCAACTGCACACCCTTTCCTCCTGTGCTCTTTCCTACCATCCCCATGTGCTACTATGATCTCCCACCATCTCTCTCTCTCTCTCAACTGCAATCGCTCTTCTCTCACGCTTGCTCCTAGGGTTTCAAACGTCATTTCAACTGCAATATTTCTCCTGTTGCACCTCTTGTTTCTCCTAGGGTTTCACTTCAAAAGGTAATCTGAAAATCTCTTAAGGCCTTCTTCCACATCTGAATTTGTCCCATTGACCTTGCCCTACTTTTTCAACAGGTCTTCCTTAGTACTGCAATTGGGATCTCATTTAACTGCAATGGAGGAACCTTGATGACCGCCCTGATTTTTGTTCATCGAAGGCAGGAGCCTCCAGTGGTTGTTCTCAACATTTGAAATAGAGACAACTCCAGTCTCTCGAGGAATCTTCAGTGAGAGCATCAAGGTCTGCTATAGCTACACAGGCTAATATTGGCAATTCAAGTGAATGGATTAAATCTTTTTCTATTCAAATGCCTGCATGAATGGCACATACTTGGTTTTCGAACTGACTAGAGCAAGAAATTTTCTTTCAGCAGCCGAATGTTGAAACAAGGATTGTAAAGCTTGATGAATCAAAATCTTTGTTTTAACTTTCAGAGCATGAACAATCCTTTTCTGTTCTTGGAAATTCATTTTCGACTCCTGGTTTGAAATGGTTCTTCCCGCTTTCAGTTATAGAATTTCATTGCAATGTCATATTTTATGGGTTTTCTCTTTTCTGAATCCTTGATAAAAATGGAACTGGTACTGTACTTCAAACTTGTAGGGACCTTTCACTGCATTTATTCCTGTAATCTTTTCTATTTAAGTATGCCTTTGTTGATCATCAAAATTTAAAAACATAAGGCTACTATGAGTGATGCGTGGTCCTGCAGAAGGTTGGCTCTTTCAGTCAAACTTTTTTTTTGAAAAAAAGGTCCATCAGTCATCAACTACAACTGATCCTTCAAAACGCAATTTGTTTGTTCAGGATGAATTGTGACAGCAATTATTGTTATCAACCTGATTCTCATAAATATTTAAAAGTACTTTGATTTGAGTTCAGGATGAATTATGACTGCTTGTTCCTCATTCTACAAATGTAGCTGGTTGAACTGTCCACTTCCGAAGCAGTGCAGCCCCCTGCAGATGGTGCTTGCTACCATCCATTTTGGAATCGCCAATGGGACATTCTAAAGTCTAGTATGGCTTGATAATTTGGTGTCGAAAATGCTGAACATAAATCCATGGAAGACTAGATTGGTTTGGTGTTCAATTACTCATCTGCTGCAAATATCTATTCGAGTCTCTATTATGATCAGCATTTTGCTCCAAGACCTACCTCAATACTCCTTTTTATTCTTTAATTTCTGAACAATCAATCATACCTTTCTCTCTTACTGCAGGATGGCTTCATGCTTCCAAAAGGATCTCCCCTGCTCTAAAAAGGCATAATATAAGTTCTTGAATCTATTTGAATCCATGGTTTCATTTGAGGAGGAACCACATTTTCATATTCTGGTTATTTTGGAGGATGGAAATGTGTAAGATACTATGAGTGTGAATATACCATGGTCCTGGTAGTCCTTTCAGGTCCTGTTATTCTGCAGTTGGGTCGCATTGTATCTATTGTGGTCTCAAATCAGCTACATTTGCACAGTCTATTTTTTAAAACATGTATGGAAATCGATAATTGAATCAGATGATTCCCATTGACTGAGAACTTTGTGAATAATCCAGTCTCATTGCGCAGTTTCCAATGTCACTTATGTCAAATTTTCTATCTTTTGAATTTTATTATTCCCAGTTTTAGCATTGACCAAAATTTTTATTTCGACATTCTGAAATTTTGTGTTTTCCGCAAGATGGAGTTTTCATCCATTTCACCGAACAATGTAATTGGCCTTTTGATTGAGACAGAAAAAAAGTTGGTTGGATTAGCATGTTGATTGCTTTGTCAAGCAAACTTCAATGGAGTTTTAAGCCTTGTTGGACATTGGAAATGATTGAAAGTTGCTGCATTAACTTGACCGTTTCATTTTTTGTCATTGAAAGGCCGCATTATAAATATATGATTGTGCATTTTTCTGTGATTGAGAACTAACTTGATCTCATACATGTACCTTTCTAGGCCTACAGTTTTCTGGTCCTTTGGCATTGGTGATTCTAAGGGATACTCTAAGCTTCGCAATTCAGACACATTCTGTTTCTTGTCAGTGCTTATACAAATTCGGAAATAATGACCATATGAGAATTTATGCAACGCCTTTTAAGTGTTCACTGAACTGGCCCATTTTGACTATCAGGATGAACTTGCTGTAATTCTTTCCTGTGATTTGGGTTTGATCGATTCGATATCATGTTGTGGATGTTTCCATCTTTTTCCATATGGGTATGAAGCGCACCATGTTGCCAGTCAAAGAGGTGGACATTTCCTCTGTTGAATATCAATGTGAAATCGTCAAAGGTTTGCTTCTTTAATTCATACATGATTGGTAGTTTTGAAACATCTTACCATGAGGTTTGAGGAAGTAATTTCAGAGCATATTTGTTGGCCAGTGTTTTGTTTTCAATGATGATTTCTCAGTCTGCTGCACTGAAACTAAATTTTCTGAGTCAGCTGCATTGAAACTAAATTAGTAAATTAAACAGGTTGGGAAATAGCCGACTGTGGATCGTAACTGGGTATGCACTGAAGTTATTTGCTTGGTTGGTTGAGCCCATTCATTGGTTCTTTAATCATTTCATTCTTGAAGTGGCAGAATAATATTACTGAGGTACGTTTCTTGGAAACTATTAATGGTAGCAATGCTAGTTTTTTTTATTCGTTCTCAGTTCATAGCTGAGCGACACTGAATATTTGTTCGTGTATGCCAGTGGCAGATGATGCGGTACTCGCTATTCCTGATTCACCTATGTACTTACCTGAGTTTCCACGTTAAGGTTTGTTTTTTGTGTCGCATTTTGCAAATTATTCTCGTGTGACTTCAAGTCTAATGCATTTTTCCTATTTAATGTTCACATTTGCATGGCCGCATTGACAACGATAAAAAGGGTTATTCCCAAAGTTTCGGCATTTCCTTTTCTTAAAAAAAAAGGGTTTCTTATGGAGGGTCTTCTTTATCCAATTATTGTGATTTTCAGGTACAACATTTTCTTTGAGATATATATATTTGTAGGTTACAACATTTTCTTTGAGATATATATTTGTAGGTTGCTTATGCTATTATGATTACTGTGTTTTAGTAGCCTTGGCTTTATTATATAAATTTCATATGTTCATAATTTAGAATAACGATCTTTATGAAATATTTAAATTGCTCGAGGGTGTTAGATTTTGATGGTGTAGAGGGTCTTTAGAAATTTTTTGATATAAAATGTTTAGTCTTATGATATTCTTTATATATATTTAAAATTTTTGCGTTGGATTGATGCTAAATGTTTTCTTAAAAATCTTGCAGATGTATTGTGGACTAGAGTTCAAGCAGGCAGCCGCTAACTTGGTCGACAAGTAGAGAGCTATGAAATTTTGTCGCATCTTTTTTGTTGATAAATATTCACATGGATTTCTGCTTCACATTGATGTAATAGTAACAGATTATTAAGTTGTTTGTATTATCGTAAGTAATTTCATGGCATTTTGACCACGATTTTTTCTGCAATGGCAACGATTTGGACAACCAAAATTTCGTTGCAATTACTGAAAACGTGGGGACGATTTTTTTTTTTTTTTTTGGCTTTTGAAATTCGTTGGGTTGCCTAGACGTGTGTCTTTTGCCCATTGTCCCCTAGCTTTATGTTGCTCTGCTACTGTTTATCCATTTGTGGTAGAAGTATTGAAGTAGAGATGAACTTAGGTAGGGCACCACGGGGATTTAGAAAAGCCGTATGTGAGGATAGCATAGAGGATGGCTAGTTGGCATGTGGTTTAGGTAGGCCTTGGAAATTGCAGTAAGGACTGCGGTTGTGCTAATTCGTTCTATATTCGTGTCTAGTAACCGGTCAGCTGTATTCTTACGTGTTCGGCTTGTGTTGGAATCTACTAATCAGGATTCAGGGGGAAAAAGGAGTTTGTGATGGAATCTTGTGTGTCGTCAGCTGCGCTGATGTGTTCAGTTTGTATTGTCGTCTTGTGTCCACTCAGCTGTGCTAGCGTGTACGGTTTGTGTTGACGTGTCCTATTTTGGTCGGTGTCATATTGCTTGCTTGAAAAGCTGCAGACGGAAACTATGATTTGGTGGAATCCTAACAGATCCGAGGGTATGATAGGAAAAAGCATTCGTCCTCTAAAAGACAAGAAGAACAGGTTCCATGGGGGGATGCTTGAAACGAGAGTACGTCTAGTTAACAAAAGATAGCATTTATCAATTTCAAATTTGTATTCTTTTATGGCCGGTGGTTATTCGGATATTTGTTTGTTGGAGTTCAATTATATACATTATATGTATTTTAGGTTAAAAATACATCATCCATTAGAAATGGATTAGTTTTATTTTTTATTTTTTCTTCATAAACATGTTTTACTAAGTGTATTTAATTTATATATAAAGTTTTGCCATTTTACCATCTTTTACTTATTTATTTTTGATTTTTTTTAAAAAGTATCAAGTTTATGAGCGTCTGAGTCATTTTTCGTTCCTTCAAAAACCTAATTTAAAAAATAAAAAATTATAAACTATTTAAAATATCATTACTATGTAGATAAATGATTTTATACAGTATTGTGAAATTCTAATACATAGGTGAATGGTTGTAAGTATTTTTTTCAAATTTACACGTGAACATATCTATTTTTGAGCAAATGTGGTTTATTCTTATGTTTAATTTGGATGAAATTTAGTCTCATAACTAAATAAATAATATTAAATATAATGAATAGGGTGAATTTTATATTGATTATCAATATCTTAAAAATGGAGAAAGTTACCCAAAATTACTTCCATGTAACGGAATACTTCATGTGGAGTCCAGCAGAATCAACTCGAGTTGTCCCACTTGATAGGCGGAAAACTTGACCATCCCAGGTACTTAAACTCGTGTTGACACTTATGTGGGCCATCATAATTTTAGATCGGTTAGTCTAGTAAAACAATTTAATTTTTTTTTATAAAAATATTAATCTAAGTATATTTAATCTAGATGACTAATAGATTTTGCTATTTAAAAATTCAAAATAGATATATAAACATATCCAAAAATAGTAAAAAATTGTTCTATAGATTAAATACGCATAAATCAACAGCTTTACAAAACATTTTTTTAAAAATTAAAAATATGATTTTGGACGTATTTGAAATTATTAAACCCCTACTTATATTAATATAGCCCCTTAACTCTCTCTAATTAATTTTCCAGTTTTAAAAAATTCTTTTCTCCTTTTCTTGTTTTTTTAAACACTTGATATAGCCCTTTAACTTTATCAAAATTTGAGATCATTTTATTAAAGTTTAATTAATCTTCTATTAAAAGTCTCCTTTGAAAATATTATAAATATTATTTTCAATCCGAAATGTTGATCTTGACCCATAAACCACTGCGGAATTTATAATTTCTCTTTGATATTTAACACGAATTTATAATTAAGTTGAAGTGAGGTTACCGACATAAATTTTATAATTACGTTTAAGTTAGTTAATTTAGGGATGAGGTTGTAGCGTTATATAAACTAAGATTGGAAAAGGATGCTTCCATAAGAAAAAAGATTAGGAAAAGATGTACCATCAGCTTGTAAGTTGGAATCCAACTCAAACCTATTGGACTGAAGTCCAGCCTCCATGCAATGGGCCTGACAATCAATCAACTTAAAAAAAAATAATAATAATCACACCCTCAGGTAGCCAGGCTAGTCAGTTCTCTGTCTTAGATGTGAAGGTGTTCACATTCGATCCCTATACACTGCATATACATATACTGGGATGATTGAGTTGTAAAATAAGAAATTTGGCGGGTGTTTGCAACAAGTAAAATTTCGAACTAAAATTTTTTATTCTCCACAATTATCCTATTTTTTAATAAGGAGTGATTCTGTTTGTCCGGGCTAAACAAACCTTAAAAAATTCATTTACAATAATTTTTTTCTTTTTTCTTTATACACTTGTTTATCTAAGTGTATTTAACATATAACCAAGTTTTGCCAATTTTGAATATATTTATATATATTTTTAAGATTTTTAAACATTTATGCACACACACACAGATATATAAATATATATATATATATATATTTAAAATAACCTTATCTTTAAAAATTGAAAAAATATACGAACAAATCCAAAAATAGTAAAACTCAATTTAAATGTTAAATACGCTTATATAAAAAAGTGTATAAAGAAAAAAATAAAAAAAATTGTTGCAAACGGATTTTTTGATGTGGGTTAAGAGAGACATTTGCTTTGCACGGGCTAACAGGATCATTCTTCTTTTTTAATCATTCTTCACATCTTCTTGTACAAACTATCTTATTTTTCAATTATTTCTATACAACTACTTATACAATCAACATATCTATTTTAGCTTTATTCCCTTTACTTCTCATCATTCCCTTTATCATATTACATTATTTTCTATCAATAAACAATTTTTATACTAAAAAATTTTCATTCAAAAATTTTATCACTTCCCAGACACACTTATGCAAATACTTCTATTTTGAGTTTTTGCACCATAATGTCATGATCTGAACCATCCATTCAGCCCGTGTACATCGCAATCTGGATGTGTAGGATTTCGTTCAAAAGAAGAGACAGAGAAGAAAAAAGGCACAAAGAAGTAAGAATTCAGAATGATTGTTCCAATGACCAATTACATAGCTTTAGGCATCAAATCTGTAATGAATATTTCTTGTGCATGTGAAAGGATCCACTGCAAAAACAGTCAGGATCATGTGCACTGGGCTTGAGTAATTGATATTTCTGTGTAAAAATAGAACTAAAAACTCTATGCCCAAAAATATTCCATTTGGCTTTTGAACCCAACAAATTGAAAAGGTTAAAACAACAGCAACCATACGCCACTCGATTGGCTTCCATGGCAGAATGATTGCGAGCATGCTAAAACTGTCCATGTGTTCCAAAATGCATTGACAAAAAGTACCAAACGAATTGGAAAGTGATAAAAAAAGTGTGATCGAATGGTCGGAAATTTAAGTGGGTCAATTCATGCGTCATTTTTTTCTTGTGGGGAGTCGATCCTCTCCCAAGACGGAATGGAATGTCACATCCTGGCTTACCCTGAACTTTTCCACTTCTCATTATAATGCTCCTTGGTATAATTAAGAGGGACTACTTTTATGTAGGGGTGGGAATTGGGGCGGGTCGACCCGTGACCCGGTATTGACCCGACCCGTTTTTGGCCAGGTAAAACCAATACATTTTTGACCGGTATAGGGATGGGTCAGAAATTTTGACCCGAATTCAAAAATAGGGTTGGGGTGGGTCGACCATGTCCTGACCCGAAGAGTCCGACCAGCCCCGCATATATAAATTTATTAAAAATTATAAGACTATATTGAAATATTATTATTATTTTCTTTCAAATTTCTCACTTTTTTATAATTAACTCTATCAATAATAGAAGAATCAATTTATTCAAAAAACAATATAAGAATTAATAAAAAATTTGTACGCATATAACCCTTATGTGTAATTGTATATTAACCTATTTTAATAAATGTATACTATATTTTCAAATGTTTTGTTTTCTTAATTATGTGTTTTTTAATAATTAATGAAATATTGAAACATATAATATTTAAATTTAGTATAGATGTATACTTATGTTTGATAGATATATAAAATTTAAAAATTATCTTATTTGACTCGTATTTTTGACCCGACCTGCTATCCCGAACCCGGTCCGACACTGACCCGAATTTTGTCCCTAGACCTGGTAGAAAAAAGTAAGGGTCAAACCAACCTTGTCCCGACCCGGTATAAAATAAGGGCCAAACAAGATTTTTGAAAAGTAGGGTCAGGGTTGGGCAAACCCCGACCCGCCCCGACCCGCCCCGATTCCCACCCCTACTTTTATGGCGTCAAGACTTCAGTGTTATTACTTGGTCTTGGGCCATCTATAATTAAATTCAAATCTAATGTGCTCACTCTATTTAACATCATTTACTTTATCGTATTATTAGAAACTATTTCTAATCAAAGACTTTGGTACAGGTGCTATCTACTTTAAAAATTCATGATGTATGTAAAAGATCCATGGTAGGTGCATTAGAATGTTATAATAATATATAGAATCATTTATTTACTTTTATGCGTAGAATGATTTAGAGAATATAGATGTTGAATCAACAGCTTTTTAATAGACATATAAAACAAACACTTCTGTTGAATTAATTTTACACTTTTATCAAATGGAGCCGTAGGCTGCACATATAAATATTTGATTTACACTTGAGGTGTCTTGAGGAAGAGAAAAAAATAAAAAATTGCCACAAAATTTTCCACTTTCATACTTTGCTTTATATAATGTGACATTTTAATGTGTTTTGTTTCAATGCAACCGAATGCATTAAAATTTTAATGCATCCGGCTAGAAATTTTATTTTTTTAATATTTTTTGAATTTTTTTTTTATAAAACTCTTAATCTAGTTGTATTTAACTTAGGATTATTTTCAAATGCATCCGGGTGTACTTAGCTTCAGTGCGCCCGGGTGCATTTAACTTATTTTTAAATTTTTTTCATAAAACTGTTAATCTAAGTGTACTTAATATTTATATTAATTTTTATCAATTTTGGATATTTTTAGATTTTTTGGATTTTTAAAAATTAGTGACATTTTTAGTAATTTAAAAATACGAAAATACCATTGATTTTTAAAAATTCAAAAAATCTCAATAATTGGTAAAAATTAATACACGTTAAATATACTTAGATTAATAGTTGTGTAAATTTTTTTTTTAAAAATAATAAATGGATATTTGCACCTAGGTATACCAAAGCTAAGCACACCTAGGTGCACCTAATCAATTCCCTTTAACTTATATCATTTAAAAAGTACTAAAACCCTCTTATCTTTAAAAATAAAAAATATATAAATATTTTTTAAAAACTATAATTTTTGGTTTGTAGATTAAATACACATAGATTAAGAGTTTTATAAAAAAATTTAAAAAAATTAAAAATGAAAATTCTAGCCAAATACTTTGAAACATTCTCCCGTTTTAATTATCTAAATATTTATCTTGCTAATTATTTTTACATTTTTCCATACATTTTAGCTTTGTTTCCTTTGCTCTTAATTATTATCCATATTACTCTCTCACTGTTCCCTCACTTTTCTCCAAAAATTTTTTTCTCTCATCCCAAACAAACCCTAATTTTTCTTTTTAAACTTATCTAGTTATTCTAAATACAATCGGATAAGGTCCATTTTATATCATCATCCAAGTGGACCCAAAGATCTAGAATCTTCAATGGTGTCCGACCATAGAACTATTTTCCTAGTTTAAGTCACATTCATTGAATTTTAAGGTTATAGTTTTACAATGTTATATTTATAACTCATCTGAAAGTACATTTTTTAAATTTTGCTCAATGAATTTTTTTACCCCAAACAATATAAGACTACACTACTAATACAAATGGGAAACACAAACTTCCCTCAATAACTAGGAACAAGCACTCCACTAGATTTGTACAGGATCAATTGACATAAAGACTAGGTTGCCATCTAACTAGCCTAGGCTCTGAGTGACTATTTTAAGGTTGTATTTGATGGTTGAAGATGTAATTCTCTAGCTATATATGCAAAATGATTTGTAAGTATATGAAGAGTAAAAATGATTTTAGTATTAATTATAAAGGGGTAGATGCATTAATTTCCTCCTAACTGCTAACTAGGTTGTGTGTACCAAGTCACGTCCCATGTACTGGGTGACTTGGGTTCAACTCTTGCTAGTCTTACTTTCTATGTGAAATTTGTGGTGGTGTTATTCTCCTAAATTTCTATAAGAGCGTCTACCAATTGCAATATTTGAGAAATACTATTAGGAAAAATTAAAAGTTAGTAAGACATTTGTAGAATCTTGTCAGAAAATTATAAGAATGTTTCAGGACTTAAATGTAATAATAGTTGAGATGATGTCATATATACCCATAAAAAAAAGTTGCGAGTAAAAGTCATTTACGTAGTTTTGCAAATGACATGGGCAACTATAAAAGGAGGCCTGCTCCTTGAGGGTGTGCAAAGTCATGTAAGGTGTGAGATGAGTCTGTAAGATAGTGAGTTGGTGAGAGGTCTGAAGTTGATTAGTGAGTATGTGAAAGCTGTGAACATGAGCAATATCCAGTAAAGTGTAAGTTGTCAATCGAGTATGGCAAGTGTCATGTAAAGTGAGGGATGAGTACAAGTGCAGTGAGTTTATAAGAGTTGTAAGTTAAGTTTTAGGGTGTGTTTGGCAATTGACAAAAAATGTCAAGTTAAAATTTTTCAATTTAAAACTTTTCACTCTCCACAACTATCATATTTTTTAATCATTTTTTCACATTTTCCTATACAACTACCATACTTTTCAATTATTTCTGCACAAATATCCACACAACTAACTTATTTATTTTATCTTTATCCTCTTTATTACTCATCATTACCCCTATCATATCACATTATTTGATAACTTTTACTCTTCAAAATTTTTTATTAAAAATTTTATTTATTACCAAACACACTCTTAAAGTGAAAGTATTAAAGTGTTTTAAGTGTAATATAAAAAGAAGTGTTTTAAGTGTTATTGTCCTTATAAGAACTATAGTTACAAGTTCCGTAACACTAGAGCCTCCCTTATTCAACAATTTTTGATATGAAATTTCAAGAAGATTGCTAAATAAGATCCAATTAAGTTGATTACCATAGATATGAATTTAAAAATCATGTGAAAGTAAAATCATGAGGTTCATTTAACAATAACAAAATTTCATGAAGTCCACAAGATGTAAATATAAGCGTCTCGGAGAAACCTCAATTTGCATATCCAATCAACCATGCCGAACTATATTGCGTTGGATGCGATTTTTGAAGAAATTTGGGCGATATTCTTAATTCTTATGGACACAATTCTCAATGGCAAAACATCATATGTACGGGCACAGAAAGCTTTCAAATCACGTAGACACGTACCCATGTTCTCACTCATTGCTGAGAAGAAAATTGCATGAGGTGGTGACTCCGATCCACTTTGTGGGATCTTGTAGTGGGCCATTATGATCTCTCAAAATGGGTTTGCTTGCCCACATATTAGGTCGAGTTCACATTCATTCATGACAAGGAAAAAGAAATGTCAACTTCTTGTCCTCTGGATAGGCATGCATGAAGAAATACATACTGGAAATGTTTTGATATTAATTTTTAAAGTAAAATTAAAGCCGTGCTTTGAGCCAGAGATTAATTTTGCATGAAATGCTTACGTACATGTGTCTCAATGTAAACACTAATTAATTTCTGGGTGATACTGTTCTCTGTCTCCAACTCATCATCATATCATGCATGAATGGCACACAGCAACTTGACTGTCAAAATCAATGATATCCAATGAGAAATTTTTGCAGGACAGCACTGCTGACGCTAATAACAGTGTCAAGGATCAATCGGGCCGTCCTGGATTCGTCCAAATATATATTGTAATATCGAGAGGGGTTTCCTTGATAAGGGACTCCGATCCGTTGAAAACATGCTTGGTTGGGTTAGATGGCAGAAGGCCATGATCAATTGCAAGACTACTTTTTCGAGAAAAAGAAAAAAGAAAAAAAAAAAGAGAAGCGTAGCCATTCTAATTTTCTTCTTCATCAGTAATGTATTTCTGTCTTGAGCAATTATTGCTCTCTCTTCTCTTTCACCATTCAAGTACAATGCTCCTCGTCTCGCTTCAACTAGTGTTAGATATTAAACCAAAGGTCGCTAAAAAAAGTTGTAAATTTTGAAGTAATTTGATTATAATTATAAATTTACCCGCCGCATCGTGATAACAGCTGCTGACCGCTTGCGGACGGTCGTTGTACTTGTACGGTTGTTGCTGGATGCAGCTGTAATAAATATGAGTTTTACAGATTAGTCCTTCTATGATGAGGGTTTTACAATTTTCTACCATTTGCGGAGGTTTATAATTTCTCTCATGTGGTGAGGATTTAAGGAAAAATTTTCTTCCATGGTGTGAAGGTGTGAGTGAGCTTCATTGTAATATGAGGATGTTACGATGTATATATAAAAATATAAAAAAATTGCAAATTTAACCATGTAGTTTCAAAAATTACAAAAAACCTTATATAGCTTGACTATAATTATAAATGAGGCCTAATTTTGTTAGGCTGGGCTAACTAGCCCGGCCAAAAAAAATATATTTTTATTTTTTCAAATTTTTCATGAATATATAAGTTACGTATATTTAACCTATGAACCAAGTTTTACTATTTTTGGATGATTTTAAGTATTTTTTCGGATTCTTAAACACAGTGACATTTTTGGAAATTCCTAGTTGGCTAGGACGTAACAAAATCAGGCCTCATTATAAATATACCTACATTGTTATAACTTAGGTACTACATTATCATGACATGAGTATATACATATACACACACACACAAACTAGGTGGGTTTATTTACAAAACTAAATATACTCGCTTAATTTTAAAAATTGAAATTATACTAACATAGGCTACATGTATTTGTACATATATCTATGCTGTAATGACGTAACTATACTTGTAATTATAGTCAAATTATGTAAATTCATTTGTAATTGTTAAAATTATGTAGATATATTTGCAGTTATTGTAAAATTATATTAATATATTTACAAATTATCCTCAATTTTGTCACCGTTGTAATGTTGCGTTTCACCTTGGAAAACAAAATCCCCATTTTGGTTGGCGCACTTCTATACTCATTTGATTGAGCAACAAAAATCGCTTGTACAAGGGGATACACCTAACAACAACAAGGGAATGCACCATGAATTTGATTCAAAATCAGCTCTATATGATTATAAAATGTACATTCACTCCACTTATTATATTTAAAATTATTTCTTTTATTAATATATTAATTTTTATCCAAATTGGATATATCTATAGGCCCTATTTAAAAATAGTACAAAATTAATATAATAAAATAGTTTGATGTAAATACTAATTTTAAAGTTATTTTTCAACATGTAAACTATCTAAGATATAATTTATATATGGATACATGATTTTATAAAATATCAATATATTTAACATTGAAGAGTGATTCTATTAGCTCGGGCTAAATAAATGCTCCGCTTAACCCACCTCAAAAAAGCTCATTTACAAGAATATTTTTTTGTTTTTTTATACACTTGTTTATCTAAGTGTATTTAACATATAAATCAAGTTTTACCATTTTTGGCTATGTTTATATTTTTAAACATCTATATTATGTATTTAATTTTTTAAAAAATATATACGCATATTCAAAAATGGTAAAACTTGGTTTATATGTTAAATACACTTAAATAAACAAGTGTATGAAGAAAAATGCAAAAAAAGTTATCGTTTTCTAAGATGAGTTATGCACAACATTTGCTTAGCCCAAACTAATAGTATCATCTTTCTTAAATCTATATAAGCCCATTTTTGTGCTAAATGCACCAAAACCTAGTGTGTACATTGTACATGTAAATACATAGGAGAGCTTCTAGGACAACCATGTACTAAAATTTGTATTGATTTTTTTTTTCCTGAAAATAGAATTTCTGAGAGCGCTTCAGATGTAACCTATCCATTTGGGCTCATTTTTTATGATTAAGAGGGGTGTTTGTTTTTTCACAAAAACATTTCAACATAATACTTTTTAGTCTAAAACTTTTCACCTTCCACACAACCTTATTTTAAAATAATTTTTTCACTTCTTCTTATATAGTTACCTTACCTTTCAATCATTTTTTACATAATTACTCATACATTTTAGCTATCTATTTTAATTTTATTCTATTTACTTTTTATCATTACCTCTATCATATCATATCATATAATTTTCTCCTATTTCAAAAACTTTTACACAATTTTTTTTTTATCAAAAGTTTTATCACTTTACAGGCACACCCAAAATATTAATTAACATGATAATCTTTTTATTTGATATTATTTGTTTAATTATAATAACAACAATTATTTCAGTCTAAGTTTCTGTACGGCCATGCCTTATCAAAGCTATAAAAGAGATAAAGATGGCTGTCAAAATTTTTTTTTTTTTTTTTTTTAAATTTCGTGCAGCTCTAGTCACTCAACAATAATAATAATAAAAAATCTCGAAGATCTTCTCTTTATTCATTTACCTAAAGCTAATTGAGACGATGTTAGATAGTATTTCTTTTTTAATTTTAAAATGTAGATGCTTCATAAAAAAAACCGTTTCTCATCCATCCAAAGCGAAAATAAGAAAAGGAAAAAGTGTGCATTAAGCTTTCATTGAATAATAGAATAACTGTCAGTGCAAAAGTGAACTTGAATACAATCTAGCAGAGTTGCAGCCAAATGGAATCAGGCATCAGTTCATCAAATGCAAGTCGTGCCAACAGGTGAGCTGTTTTGTTGCTACTTCCAAGCACATGGAGAAAGTTCACCTGGACAAATCTCAGTCCATATCTTCGTATCACATATACAAGCAGTCTCAAATTGGATGGGACTTTGGTATTTGCTTTGAGAAAGTTGATAAGGATCAGAGAATCTCTATCGACCTCCACCAACGTATTGTTCAATTCATAATAGAAGCATCTTTTTTTTTTGATTGATGTATATTTATAACTTTAACTCATATTACATTCAAAGCTCTAAGACAATTCTTATATTTTTGGTTCATATATTTATAACTTAACTTATATTACATTCAAAACTATGAGACAATTCGCGCAAGAAAGAAAACCCCGTCTTGCTGCCCGTGACTTGCTCGTTTGCCATTCATACAAGCATCTAATACCTAATAGGATTGCGTAAGCTCCCAAGATCAAGGACTCCAATATCCCCTTCCATTTCCAACGTCGTGCGGCAATTCAATCATCATTCGAATATTGTAACACAGCTAGAAAATCTTGGAGCTCTTCCATTCAACTTACAACCGGCATCATTATTCAGTTCGACCCAGCCTACATATTAGATAGTATTTAATATTAGATAATTAAGAACTTATTTTTAATCATCCACATGTACTATGTCTAGTAGGATACAGTTTGCCAGGCCGAAATCTGTACGTACGTAGTTCAAGCACAGATGTGATCCATCAAAGGAAGGACATGAACCCTACTGCCTGGATTACAAAACTACTACCTCCTACTTCTGTCTGGCAACACGAAGAGAGTACCATCTTTTTCAGACAGGTTGGCGATTTCAAATTGGTCTAAAAATATATATTTTTTATAAATATGTTAATATAGTTATATTTAATCCATAAACTAAATTTTACCATTTTTAGATATGTATATATATATTTATTTTGAATTTGTAAATATAGGAGTATTTAAGTAAATTTTAATTAGAACAACATATTTATAAAAATTTTACAGAAAAACACAAAAATGTTTTTGGACTGGTGATTTTAGACCGATCCGGAAAGGTTAGTCGGCATACAAAAGAGAGAACAATTAAAAATAAACGGTTCGGATCAGTATCAAATAGTTTCTGTTTTCATTTCTCATTAAAATTTTAAACATCTAAATCGTTTATAATATCCATCCATATATGTAGATATATAGAAAAATAAATATTTTTAAAATTTTCTAGATTATGTATTTATTTTTATGGTTCAACAGTTTATATACCCTTAAATATTTATAACATATAAGTTTTCAATTGAAGTGACTTTCGACATCATAAATATATATTATTTAATATTTAAATGGTTTGGATGTAAAAAAAAACTTTAGAAAAATATAAAAGGAACCATTTGTATCTTTCTTGTTTGTGCAAACATTTGTTGTAATGATGGACAATATAGATATTGACGGCATCCAAAACAAACGTTTGGAAAGCTTGGCTTATACTAATTTTTATAAAAAAATTTACATCTAAGCCATTTAATATAAATTAATGTATATCTTTATGATATTTAAATATAGTTTTAATTGGAAACTTACATGTTATAAGGTATTATTTTATGGTAAATATGAAATTCTTAAAATTTGAAAAGTAAAGACAGTATGAGTAAGTTTTGCAAGTATTCATTTTTGTGCATTATAACTAATAATATGGATGAATATTATTAATATTTTAGTTATTAAAAAACGTATAAAAGTGATCCAAATAAAATGTTTACACAGTCAAAACATTTGTTTTGCACCACAACAAAGTTCATTAAATGCAGTTGGGTTTTTAATGCATGTAATGTTTATTTGAACAGATATACCAATTTGGTTGCATATACTTTTTTTTTTATTGGTGTTTATATATATATTATAATTATCTCAAAATTGTCTTACAATCAGGCTCAGGAGACATTCTAACAACATACCTTATACAATTCTACAATTATCTAAAATTTTCTATTTTCAATTAATAATTCCTACACTGGCCTCTGTGGACACTCTCACGCTGATCACATGATTCATACCTTATACAGTTCTACAGCCATCTAAAATTTTCTATTTTCAATTGATAATTCCTACACTGCCCACTGCGCACACTCTAACGCCGATCACATGATTCGAACCCACCTCAGAAACAAAGGTTGAATGGTGAGTTACCACGACGGTACTTAGTTATTTAAGTACGATAACACCTAGGGGTGGGAATAACTTTCAAAAATCTAGTTTGACCCTTATTTTTTTTCGGGTCGGGACAAGATCGGTTTGACCCTTACTTTTTTTTACTAGGTCTCGGGACAAAATTCGGGTCGGGAACGGGTCGGTTTCGGGACGACGGGACGGGTAAAAACTGCGGGTCAAGTAAATTTTTTTTAAGAATTTATGAACTTATCAAGTATAAAAATAAATCTATATTAAATTTAACTACTATATGCTTCAATCTATTATTAATCAGTCAAAGTAAAACATAAATCCTTAAATAAAATATGAATATTTATTCACCTATATAAGAACAAGTTAATAAAACATACCTTTAGGGTAGGTTTAGAAAATATATTATATAATGAACTTGAACGGGATGGATTTATACAAACGGGATAAAAGTTGTGGGTTGTAGTGTGTCTTGTTGTCATGAGAGTGGTCAAAGTGGTTGGAAGAATATTTAATTATTTATCCAAAGTTAGTCTCATCAGTTGCGTAGAGGAGGAGCGACGCCGTGAAAAGTGGTCCAAGTGGTTGGACAAATATTTAATTATTTATCCAAAGTTAATCTCATAGCTGCATAGTGGAGAAGCGACATTGTGAAAAAAATTGTCAATATAAAGAAGTTTTCATGTCGTATAATACCAATAAAAAAAGAAATTTTTTTAAAATGTGAAATATAAATGCAAAAGATGTATGTAGCTTTGATGTAATTTCAGACAACCATCTACTAATAATACAATTTAATATCCCGTTATCTTTGTTTCATTGTTTAGAAATAGGAAATATTATAATTATAAATGTCATCAATGAAAAGCAAAGGTTTGGAGGAGAGATGAAAAAATGTATGAATAATGTTTAAAACAGTATGTTTTGGATGACTTGATCCTAATTTTCCTTTACAAGAAAAATAAAATAAATATATTCATAGCAATTCTGTATTGGTGGTAGTGAAAAACGAATACTGTTTAAAACAGTATGTTTTGGATGGCTTGATTCTAATTTTCCTTTACAAGAAAAATAAAATAAATATATTCATAGCAATTCTGTATTTGTGGTAGTGAAAAACATTGTTTCAGAAAAACCCAAAAGTTCGAGCCATGATTCGAACCAGCGACTTCATCCTCATGTGCACTCTACTCAACCAACTAAGCTAAGTTCAGTTTGTCTGTTATGGGATGATTTATTTAATATTTATGCAGTTGCTTCATATAAGCGGGTCAGCAGGTCCGCCCCGACCCGCACTTTGCAGACATTTCTAACCCCTTGACCCGCCCCGCCCGCTCGGATACATAACCCCGACCCGCCGCGGTATAAAATAGGGTCGGGGCGGGGCGGGTCACGGGTTGACCCGCCCCGATTCCCACCCCTAATAACACCTGCTTAAATGCAGAATGCCGTCAATCTTTACTATATATGCAATTAAAATTAATATTTAATTCGGTTATTTAGATTTAACAGCAAAAATATTAGTATTTTACTTGCAAACGTATAATGGCTGGTTACTTTGATGCTAACTGTTGCCTAATCTGGATTTGTTGTAAAAATGTTAATAGCACATGCAAATTTTTGTTGTGGTGTTTCCTAAAAGATACATCGACATCATGGAAAACGGTCGGTGGGGATAAAACGCCTTCAATCTGCCACTGGATTCGATCCTCTTTTCACGCAAGCGGTGGGCCACATTCCACCTCATTGATGTAAAAGGATTTTGGCATTTGTCCGAGGATGGATGTATACATATAGTAAAACGAACTTTTATGCGTTCGACTCGAAAATATATTTTTTATTTTTTTTTATGAATAAGTAAAGTCAGGTGTATTAAATCCGTAAATCAAGTTTTACTATTTTTGTATGTTTTAAATATTCGTTTGGATTTTTAAACACAGTAATATTTTCTTAATTTTTCGTGTCTCAAAAAATACACGAAAAATTATAGAAATATCACTATGTTTAAAAATTCAAAACAAATACTTAAAAAATTCAAAAATGGTAAAACTTAGTTTATGAATTTAATAAACTAAGCTTTATTTATCCATAAAAAAAAATATTTTCGGGCCGGACGCATGGCTGCCCCATTCGTCATGCATCGGGCCGTAAAAGATAACGGCCCATACATATATATTGACCTTCAGGCAGCAAACTAGCTGGCTAGCCACTTGAATTTACATCGTCCTCATGATCAACCATGAATTTGGGCCACATACGCCGTGTACTTAATCATCATGGGCAATTAAGCCAGCTGCAGCCCTGTTACGATTATAAATTAATTTCCAGCCCCATTTCACTTGTCCGTGGCTACCTAGTTCACACGAGGGGACTGAATGCATGTGAGTGAGGTTGGGGAGCAACTTGTGCTAGTTGAGTCTCTTCTCGCTCTCCCAACCCAAAAATTCAGTGTACTTGCTTTCTAGCTAGGGCGTTAATCAAGACTAGCCTGCTAATCAACAGCGATGACTATTTCTGCACGATAGTGTTAATACTGTTTTGATTCGCGTCCTGCTTTTTATGTTCCAAGTTCGAAAAATCCTGAACTTGATTATCTAATTTATATTAAAATATATTATATACGTAATATCCAAACAATATTGTTTCATATTTATATATTTTATATTATTTATATTTATGTTTGAATCAACATTTGTCATGTTAAGTATATCATAAATAAATTATAATATTTATCTTGTATTTGTATTATTTACTTTTAAGTTTATTAGTTTTCTTCCTTTATTTTATTTTGAAAGGCTGAATTTTCTTCTAGAAATATATTACGTATTACTGTACTTTTCAAAAAATTAGTTCGACAATATATATTTTTATTTTCATAGAACTGTTAACCATTTAATCTATAAATCAAGTTTTTCAGTTACACAAGAATAGTTTAGCCATTTTAAACCTAAATCAATATTTAAAAAAATAATAAAAATAGATACATTTTGTGGCAGGCCAAAGTTGGCTGCCAACCGATTTGGGAGAGGGCTGAATCTGTGACCTTGCGGCAACATATCACCGTGTGTTGCCATCAGGATTTGGAATTAATTAATTAAGAAATCATTAAATCAAAAAATTTCAGTATCCTTCTCTTAAAGAAATTTGTATTTGTATCCTCTTTTCTGATATCATTCTCCTCCAGTTACGGAACACAAAGTTGTATAATTTTGCAAAATTACGGACAGTCATTTCCTGACCAGTTTTTAATGTGTTTCAGATTGTGTGATGGCACACATATATATGTATATATATGGTTTTTCCTCCTTCCAATAGTAGTGTCTACAAAAATATATTCAAGAACATCAAAGATAGGAAATTGAGTCCCAATGGAATCCGAAGGACATATAATTACAATGTCGTAGCTAGACTGAAATCCCAGATGGTCCCACGTGATGAGACAAGGATGCATATATTATTAGAGCACCGTAACAAAACCTTTTTCATGAAAGTTCATTCATTTTGGAGTAATTTGCAAATATAGCAATGTAATTTCCGAAGTCACAAATAACTCCTACATAATTTGACTATAATTGTAAATATACCCGCATCGTTATGACGTAGGTTTATTTGCAAAAACTAAATATACTAACTTAATTTTTAAAATTACAAATATACCTATGTAGTTTATATATCTTTGCAAATATATTCAAGCTGTGATGGTGCAGTAATGACGCTATAACAACACACATATACTTATGATTATGGTCAAACTATATTAGGTTGTTTACAATTTTTAAAATTATATGAGTATATTTATAATTATGATCAAACTAAGTAAGTAAATTTGTTAATCATCCTTCATTTTGCCCACCTTGATGATGAATGATGCGAAATTTATTGTATCTTACTTAGGACCATTCGTCTAATTACCAGGCTAAGTTTCATCTCAATCAAAGATGTCTATGGCTGCATTTACTTAAAACAATGTATTTGTATGTACATTATAAGTATATACTAGAACATATTAATTTTTTATAAAATTATTTACCTATATAGAAATGATATTTTAAAAGGTTAATTTCAAATTTATGTATTAAATTTACTCTTAACTATAAATATATTCATTAAATTTGAAAACTTTCACATATACCTACAAAGTATTTTTTTAATTTCAAATATATTTAATATAACAAATAGGAACATTTAATGGTTTAAAATATCCTTAATTGATGTAGCACCCATTGTCATTAATGTCATGTTCAAACCATCAAATCTCATTCTACCTAGCTTATTTCTCCAGTTGAATGAGTTTCCATCACATTATCCAACTTATATCATAGTTGAACTACTATTATTATTGAATAATAAAAGACATTTTGAAAATTTCCTATAATGAATAATAGCGATTTTTAATCATGCTCGACGAAATAAATATAAATGAGTTTCACCTATACTTAGGGAGCCCAATTCAATGCACCCGGGTGCATTCAGCCTCAATGCACCCGGGTGCACTGCACCTATTTTTTTTTTTATTTTTTTAAATTTTTTTTTTCATGAAGCTGTTAATATACGTTTATTTAACATATGTATCAATTTTTACTATTTTTTGAGATTTTTAGATATTTTTTTAGATTTTTTAAAATCAGTGGCATTTTTCGTAATTTTAGATTACCGAAAATGCCACTGATTTTAAAATATCTAAAAAAAATATCTAAAAGTCTCCAAAAATAGTAAAAATTGATACATATGTTAAATAAACCTAGATTAATCATTGTATAAAAAAATTTTAAAAAAAAATAAAAAAAAATAGGTGCAGTGCACCCGGGTGCATTGAGGCTGAATGCACCCGGGTGCACTGAATTGGGCTCCTATACTTAGTGGGTATATGTGAAAATTTTCAATTTTAGAGAGTATATTTGTAATTAAGGGAAAAAGTACTTGGTATATTTAAAAATAATCCTATTTTAAACAACTTAGATATTGAAAATATAATTTTAAAATTAATATTTATAGTGTATTTGGTAACAACCAGAAAAAGGTTTTGCGCTAAAACATTTTGCCCTCCACTTCTATTATATTTTCCAATCATTTTAAATATTTTTCTATAACAATTAATATACTTTTCATTTATTTTTCATATCTTTTTATACAAATACTCCATCTATTTTAAGTTTATTATCTTTATTCTTCATCACTATTCCTATTATATGACATTACCCTTTCCCATTTTTAAAATCTTTTTCTACTAATTTTTTCTCATTTTCCAAACACATCTTGAGCATCAATTTACTTTATTACATGATGGGGTTTACCTAGCTAAATAATCATACTAAATATACTTCAATAATCAGTGGTGGACCAAATGGATAGGGTTTCACCCAAATGGGTTATTATATTAAGTGCTGTGTCAAAATTAAAGCTGATCAGTACGTAACGCTGCAACATTTGCCTTTTTTTTTTTGATGGAACATTTGCCTGTTTTGTGCGGGCAAGATATTATGATTAAAATATTCTATTTATGCGCGACTTTTTCATTTCATATTTGTTGTACAACTCGAGATCATAAAACTAAGGTTATTCTCAACCTGAATTTTAGTTTTATTTTTAAAACTTAAATCTTTATTTGACGTAAACCCTAACTCAACTGTGAAAATTGGAGGTTCGAGTTGAATTTGAAGTTGAAATTTAGCTTGACGATTTTTCATATAAATATATAATGACAATAAACCATGTAAAAAATAATAATAATACATTTTGTGGCCGGCCAAAAGTTGGCAGCCGACTTCAGCCGGCTGCATATGATCATTGTGCATAATTAAAAAGTTCTTACTTAAAAATTGCACCTTATTAAAATCAAATTGATCTTAGCTAGCTAAATTAACTGTATGCATTACGTGCAAACTATGAAAAGTACGTATAGGGCGAGGCCTTGCGTAGTCACTTTCCTTTTAAAAGAAAGATCTAAGATCGAAATCATACACGACAGATACGGATTACAGGTGGGGCATTGCAGAGATTGATGCATGCATGTGCCCCGAATATTATCTTCCTGCACAGGGCATGAACCCTCCATGCATTCGGATGTGGCGTGCATATCCTTATAATTTGTGAATTTCGTGGAGGTGACAATGATGGTGGTGATAAGCCACTCCTACAGCGAGGACAACGTACAGACAACTGATGTTTGGCCAACATCTTCAGGATCGACAAAAAATCCCTCATATCTATCATCAAACCTGGATTACCATGCACAATTATGTTATTGCTTCAAATGAATCAAAGCTGGCTTGTCCATGACTCTTCGCCCCTGTTGAGAAATATTGAAATCATAGCTGCAAAATGTTAAATCTTATCTTGAAATTGAAGTGTATTTGGTGGCACTAGATTATGATGGCTTTTTTAAAAAAATAAAATAAAATAAAATTTGGGTTCCACTTCTGTTGAACCGATTCCATATATAGAACTGAATTCATGGAACCTAATGATTTTATTGCACCTTGGTCTTCAAATCAAAATCTTATCCCATCATTCATGAACATATTTATGCAATCATGTTACCAAAAATATTTTGACCCACCTCTGGTTTTTTAATCTTAAAATATATTTTTTGAAAATTTAAACCATTTATTATGTTTAACATCTAGTTTTATCATGCTATCAAAAATAATTTTCAATGAAAACTTTTTTTTTGAGTGGTCAATGAAAACTTATATGCGGTAAAAAATAGCATCTTTTGAGAGTGAATATGTAACTATTAAAATTTTTTGAGAAACATAGTATATAAAAATTTGCAATGCATGTAATTTATAGAATGATAAATAAATATACATGGATAAACATGATAGATGGTTTGGATATTTAAAAAGATTAAATTAAAAAACCAAAGGTAAGAAAGAAGCCTTCATGCTTATGGTAAGAATTGAATCATTACCCCATCCTTACATATAGAAGCACATCAGTTGTATTCACAAATCCGATCTAGGAACAAAAACATTAGAGGAGCCGAAGTTTCAAGCTTATCCTATTCAAGTGACTGGCTTGCTGTTTCTAGTCATTTTGAGTTGTCTGACCTCTAATGGGAAAAAGACATGACAGGCCCCTCAAAGTCAGGAGAAAATGATGAAGCACGAACTCATAATATAAGAGGAACTGATTGGTGGTGGGGATCGTGGCTACTTCATTTAAGGGCTGATCCTCTCATCTCACTTTCATGTTTTTAGACACTCACGTTTTCACAGTTCTGTTTCTGTCTGCTGTTTGGTGAGATAGGGGAGATGGATGTGCACCACAAGAACAAAAAGAAGGCCCTTATAATAAGGGATTTCAATGGAGATAGAGACTTGAAGATGATAGAGAGGCTTGAGAGGAAGTGTGAGATTGGGTCTAAAAAAGGCCTCTCTATCCTCACTAACATGATGGGTGATCCTCAGTGTAGGATTAGGCTATATCGAAGTCATGTTATGATGGTAGGTGAGGTGTCATCAGGACCAGTGATCTTTCTTTTCCTACTCTGCATGTTTACCTTTTTGGCCAAAAATGTGATCTTTGGTAGTGTTTTAACAATATTATCGAGTAGAATAGCTTTCCTGCCTTTGTCTCTTTATGTTTTTTGGACTCGTCACTTTCGTGTGAACCAAATCCCACCCAGAAATTTGTATTTTCCCCTTCACTGCATGCTAATTACATCATTCATATAATGATAATTACATACTGATAGATGATATGCTACAGGTTGCAGAGCTGGTCCAGAATAAAGAGATTGTGGGGGTTGTAAGGGGATGCATGAAGTGTGTCGGAACTGGATTAGGTTCATCAAATATGAACATGGGTTGCATCCTGGGTCTTAGGGTATCCCCTAGACACAGGTTTGTACTTGTTTTAACAACTCTTCTTTACACCTTTCGATGTGCACGGTGCACCTGTTGATTAAGAAGATCTGCCTTTGTGATATATAATCCTTAAATCCATGTGCATATATGTCTAAACCCTGAATAAATTATTTTAATCAGTTTCAAACTCTCTATCAAATTTCAAGCAGTAAAAACGAAATGTTGCTGTCTTCTGGGTTTTTTTTTTTTTTTTTTTTAAAATGGTGTAAAATCGAAATGTTGCCGTCTTCTGTCGAAGTGTATTCAAGTCTGTCAAAGCCCACGAGCCCATTAAAATCCTTCTCTGGCTTTTAACACAGTTCGACGAAAGTGCTGCTTCTATTAAACCTGGCGGTTAATACAGTTCAACAAAAGTGCTACTTTTATTATACTCTGTTAAAATTTCGACGGTAATTTGTCTTTTAAATTCCATTGATCTCAGGTAAAGTTTTTTTGGGCTCTAATGCAACTTTGCAAGCCCATCACAACTTCAATAAAGAGGTTATAGGTTTTTATTTTATTTTAAAATATTTCGAATGCATTTGAACTAGATATTTTGTCCACACGTCTATTATATTATATTGTTAATATTTTTATAAATCTAAAAAAAATAACAAACTCCATAATTTACTTATTTTAGAAATATTTTTCAGAAATATTAGAACTATTTTATAGCATAAACTTTAGGCAATGCATGCTGGAGAAACAAGGCTTTACATCAGAACTTCTCGTCCTTCAATTATTCCTTCAAATATACATTTCAATTTTAGACTTTTTTTTTTACCTCTTGTTCTCATCAGTTAATTTTTATATATGCTCTCTTGCCAAAGGCGAATTGGAATTGGTTTGAAGTTGGTGAAATCTGTTGAAGAATGGGCCATGAGAAATGGGGCACAATACATCTACTTAGCCACGGAGGAGACCAACGTGGCTTCAACTAATCTCTTCTTTCTCAAGAGCAATTACAAGAAACTAACCTCCCTAGCAATACTAGTACAACCCATCATCTCTCCACCCAACCATCCTCCCCACGACATCCGAATCGAGAAGCTAAGCATAGAGCAAGCAATGTCCTTGTACAGAGACCGGGCAGGCAGCAACAAGGACTTCTTTCCAGCAGATATGGATGCAATCCTGAGAGAAAATCTGAGCATGGGCACATGGGTATCATTCTTCAGGGAAGAAGAATGGCTTGGGCTGAACTGCAAAGGGAGGAGTGAACAACATTTTTCTAGCAGAACTCCAAGCTCTTGGGCTGTTCTCAGCATTTGGAAGACATGTGAAGCTTACAAGCTTGAAATAAGAGCCACAAATCCATTTGGGTTCTTTTGTAATAGGCTTTGCAATGCCGGGGCCAAGGCATTCCCACCGTGCCTTGAAGTTCCACTGTTTTGTGGTTTACCCCACAAGCCCTTTGGCTTTCTGTTTGTGTATGGGGTGCATGGGGAGGGTGAGAGGGTGGGAGAGCTGTTGAGGTCCTTGTGGGGATTTGCATGCAACATGGGTCTGAAGGTGAAGGGCTGCAAAGTGCTTGTTACTGAACTGGCAGCGTCTGATCCTCTGCTGGGCCACATGCCACAGGGGCCGTCCATTTCTTTACTTGATGATCTTTGGTGCTTCAAGAAAGTTGATGGCAATGTGGACAGCCAGGATCGTTGGATGGATCCACAATCAGTGGCGAGCGTGCTTGTTGATCCCAGAGATTTCTAGCCAGGTCCGGATTTTATTAGGGAATAAATATGCATCAGTTCAGGGTGTTAATGTTGTGCAATGAAAATGGCTGGACGAGTGTATGCGTGTTTTGGTTGGTCGAATGAAAGACAGCCTATTAATTAGGTTATGTCCATTTACCTCCCTATATTTTCCGAATTTTACAATTTTTAATCCCACAACTGTTATTATTATTATTATTATTATTATTATTATTATTATTATTATTATTATTATTTTTGGCAACAACGGCCACTTTTATGAATTTCTTTTGGAAAAAAGGGTCTTCGCTGGCCATGCGGAACAAAAATTAAAATTCGACCTAATTGCAATCGAAATTAGGAGGGATCTAATTAAAATACCATTAATTATATGGTTTTTAAAACGCAGGCATAAAAAAATTCATCTGAAATTGATTCAAAGGATGTTATTGCAATCAAAGTTCGTAGAGATGAATTGGGTTTTCTTTCTTTCTACATCCTCCATATTGTTAGATTTATGGAGGCAGAAACCCAAATTTTCTCATTTAAAAAAAAGTTCGTAGAGAAGAAGACTTTTTTGCATGACTTTTTTGCATTTTACATCCAGTATGTTGTTGGATGTATGGAGGCAGAAACCCAGATATCCTCATTTAAAAAAAAAGTTCATAGAGATGAAGACTTTTTTGCATTTTCAATGGTTATAAGGTAAAGATATAAAATTAACATGAAGATGCAAGCGAATGGAAATTAACTAAGAAATGCAAATGGATTTTGTTTTAGGGCTTGTTTCATTCCCCGAAAATCTATTTGTTGATGGCTGATAAGTGGTTGAAATTAATAAGGTAATTTATAAGTATACTCACATAATTTGATCATAATCGCAAATATACTAATATAATTCCAAAATTATAAATAATGTCATATAGTTTGACTATAATCGCAAATATACTAACGCCATTATCGTGCTTTCATTACATGCATATATTTGCAAGATATGCAAAATATATAAGTATTTGCAAATTCAGAAATTAAATGAGTATATTTAATTTTTGCAAATATGCCAACACAGTTTATATTTACAAATATACCCATGTTGTGACTGTGCGATATGATGTCATAGCTATGTGAGTTATTTGCAATTATAATTAAACTATTTATGTTTATTTGTAATTTTCTGACATTATGTTGATATATTTATAAATACAGTCAAACTATATGAGCATAGTTGTAAATTACCCAAACTAATAAACCACTAAAGGAATGTAATCATTAATTCTAACAGGTCATAAAATCGTTTTGTATGCTTTTTTTAAAAGTTTTTTTTTTTGAAATATTAATCTAGACGTATATAATATCTAAATTCAAATTTAACTTTTTAGAAATCTGTCTATATTTTCAAGTTTTAAACAAAGGAGCAGTATGATCCTTTTCGAAGGTTAAAAATAATCCCGAAATTCCATTTGAAATTCTTTTTTTATTAAGATATTCTATTTAAAATTCAAATATACTTGGTTTATATATTAAATACACTTAGATAAATAAATGTGAAAAAAAGTAAAAAATATTTTAAATGTTTTTTTAAGATAAGTTAAGCAAAATTTAAATTAACAGGATCATTCCTATATAGAAAGAGAAAGACACGCCGGACTCATGCGGTTTAGGGCATGGCCTGCCGGATCACCGCCATTAAACTATGCATACGAGCTTGTAACTTCTCATGCATGTCAGGTTGATGGCTGCTCGATGGCACTTGACTGCAGGGTTCATGGCCCGCCTGGCCTCTGGTGTGGTATTTTGAAATGATGCGATCCAATCCATCATCGGTTATTTTAAACCACTTTTGGCTTTGGTAATTATGAGTGTTAAGGAGTTTAGTTTCTCTTATCTTTTTATGGGTTTAGAGTCTTGTGAACAGAGAGAAGATGTGCCCCGAGAAAACAACATTTTTCATCATTTACGCTAGCTAAATAAATAATATTAAATATAATAAATAAGTAGATTTTCATCAATAAATCGACGGGGTTTCAAGAAAAAATTTCTCAACTCCAAAAATAACTAATGCTAGAAGTGTGGAGGTAGAAGAAGACCAAGCGGCCTGGTTGCACTCCTTTTCTAACTAGCCAATTGTACAGATAATTACATGCACGCACACGAAACTAAATTCATCGATAGGGTAAAATTAAATTAAATTACAATAATCCTGATAATTTTTGCAAGAAAGGTTTTCTTTGGAACTATTTTTCCCGTTCCATTAACATAAGCAACCCTTTCTCCGTTCCATTACATGAGTAACCCTTTCCCCGTACCACTTACAGTTTTTGGGTGTGTTTGCAAAGTATAGAACTTTTGATAAAAGGTTCTGAAGAGTAAAAGTTGTAAGATGATATAATATGATAGCGATAATAATGAGAAATAAAGAGGGTAAAGTTAAAATAGATGAGTTAGTTGTTTGGATAGTTATGCATAAATGATTGAAAAGTTGGGTAGTTGTAAAGAAAAATATGAAGAAATGATTAAAAATAGGATAATTACGAAGACAAAAAAGTAATAAAATTAAAAAAATTTAAATTAATATATTTTACACATTGCTAAACACATCTTTTACTTACAATTTAATTCTTTATTCACAATAAATGCATTTTTTAAATTTTTAAAAGTTTTTCTCTTCACGGGATGTATTCCACTAGCTACATTAAAACAAGCTTTTAGCGACTCAAAAACTTGTCGTTATATGTATTAATTTACACTAAGATCAAGTCACTAAGTTCTTATGACAATTTTTTGAATTTGTCACTAGAAGCTATACTTTTAGTGACATTTTGTGTCATTAAAAGATCACTTTTATCAACACTCATTATATTACTATAGCTGAAAACTAAGTTTTTAGTGACATAAAATAGTTATGTCATAAAATAAAATTTTCGCAGCCAAAAATGTTACCAGCCTTCAAAAATCTGTCGTAAAATGTTAGTTATATATATTTAAAATTTTCGTGGCAAAAAATGTTACCAGCCTTCGAAAACCTGTCATAAAATGTTAGTTATATATATATATATATATATATATAAACCCGTTCTGGTGTAGCGCAACTGCACCAGAATAGTGGCGAGGTTGCTCAAAAATGGGTTATACATATATTATAATATAATGAAATTTTATACAATTATTTATCTATATATAAATTTTATAGGAAATGATTTACATATTGAAAAAACTACTTTAAAGTTGTTATTTACAACAAATTATTTTATTACATCGAATTTATACTATTTTCAGATAGGGTTCATACACATATCCAATTATGATGAAAATTGGTATGGTAATAAAATATATTATTCTAAATCCAATAGGTAGAGTAGATTATAATTTTATGATACGTGGGGCCCATTTTGGCGCAACTGCATCGCTGTTACGGTATGCAATTGCGCTACACCTGAATATTTCTCATATATATACACACACTCAGTTCCCGCAAATCTTTCCATCCCTAGCCCCTAAAAGAGATTTTTCACTTATTTACTCCCTTAATTAAAACTTTAGTTTGATAAATTAACTCGTTTCCAAACATCTTTTTAAACTTAATCTATTTAGGCTATAAGAAATGAGGAGTGATTTTGTTAACTAGGGCCACGCAAATACTCCGCTTAGCCTACCTCAAAAAATTTATTTCCAATAAATTTTTTTATTTTGTTCACACACTTATTTATCTAAGTGTATTTAATATATAAATAAAGTTTTACCATTTTTTGGATATGTGTATATATTTTTTTGAGATTTTTAAACATATATTGTATATATGTATTTAAAATATCCTTATTTTTAAAAATCTAAAAAAATATATATACATATCCAAAAAATGTTAAAACTTTGTTTATATATTAAATACACTTAGATAAATAAGTATATGAAAATTTTTTATTATAAATAAGTTTTTTGAGGTGGGCTAAGCGGAGCATTTGCGTAGCCCTAGCTAACACCCTGGCTAACAAGATCATTCTTCATAAGAAATTTTGACTTTTAGTGGCAATGGTAATGGATGATAGGGACGTCCATATTTAAAATTAACTAATTACCATAAAATTTTTTTTCTCTCTCTACATAATTTGAATCATGTGACGTCGTCTTAACTTAGTCATGATAAGACAATTTTCGAAAATGTTTATTTCTTGCTATGATGTCGGTTTTTAGCGGTTTGATATTGTACCAATGATCTTAACCCCACTATCGGCGTCCATATAAATGCGTTTTATTGTTCATACTAATATAATTCCCGTCGCCTTCGAATTACTTTTCATCAGCTTATTTTGCAGTTTTTACTTGCTATCTTTTTCTTTCTTCGCAGCACGCATCTTATCTAGGGTGTGTTTGGCAATTGACAAAAAATATCAAGTTAAAACTTTTCAATCTAAAACTTTTCACTCCCTACAACTATCATATTTTTTAACCATTTTTTTACATTTTCCTATACAACTACCCTACTTTTCAATCATTTCTACACAACTATCCACATAACTAACCTATCTATTTTAACTTTATCCTCTTTACTACTCATCATTACCCCTATCATATCACATCATCTGACAACTTTTTTTTTGGCTTTTTGTAGGATAATACATCCCAACACATCATGTCATCTCACATCCCCGTAAAAAAGGATCCTTCCATTATTTTGTATTCCCGTATTTACAAATTAACCTGAGTACATATTTCGATACTAATTCTAAGAATGTAAATTTAACAATATTGCTAAGCAGGACTGCTCCCCGTGTGGCCCGAAAGGCGGAGTTTTCGTGCTCGGTGCCGGGTGGAGCTTCGGGGGGTACAAACACTGAGATTGCGACGCCGGGAGAGGATACTGGACTATTGTTTGTAGTGCGGGCAGCTGGAAACCGGCGGGTGAGGTGGTTTCAGAGGACAGGGACACGAAGGTATCAGAGGACAGGGATGAATCCGAGCTTGGACGATCTTTTAGGAGCTGAGCTCCAGATGATGACTATCTCTGGAACGGCGATGAAGAAGATCTCTCCAGAGAATGATGTAGCATGCCTTTGCTCGGTATGGACAGCCAAGCCATACAACAGGGAGCTTTTCAAGGCAATGATGCGGAGAATATGGAGGCTTTCCGGCAGTTTCCACTTTGTGGAGATGGGCGACAATCTCTACAAGATCGTATTTGCCAAACAGTCGGACAAGGAGAAGCTAATGGCGGGAAGGCCATGGCTGTATGACAGAAACATGATCATCTTTATGGACCTTTGTGAGGAAGTCGATTACGCCCATTTGGTGCTTGCGAAAAAGCCCATATGGGTACACGTTCTGGACATTCCTCAGCTGGTGGAGAAGCAGATGCTTGGAGTTAATTTGGGCAAAACCTTCGAGCATGTGGAAGAAATTATTGCATCTGAACAAGAGATAAAGCTGAAAGTTGTGATCGATTGTAGGGATGTGGAACCCTGACCGTATACGAGTTGTTTCAACTGTATACGCGTCATTTCGACATTTGTAATATTGTAATTATTTTATGAATAAATGAAAATTCATGAATTATATTGATGGATATGTGTATTGGAGATTGAAATAATGCGATTAGGAATTTAACCCCGTGAATAGTGCACGTGAATAGTGTACGTGAATAGTAACCAAGGACTAAGATCCGTGATTAAGAGTTAATCACTTGGATTAACTTAATCACAAAAAGACAAAATAGAGATTTAATCACTACAGGACAAAATAGCAATTCTTTTGGATATTTTAATCCAAGTTTGGATTTTTGTGGAAAAATAGAAAAAAATTCATAAATTGCAATCCAAGCGTCGGAATTCGATGAAATTTTTTATGGATGGTTAAAAATTCATGATGGACATGATGAATGGGCTAAGATGTGATGAAAATCACAAATCAATGGTCAAAATGAAACGTCAAATGCAAAGTGAAAAAGTAACTTCACTTTTTCATTAATTATGTATTTGACTTTAATTAAAATTAATAAATAAAAATTAAAAAAATTAAATGCAATGCAGCAACATGTCAGGTCATGCAGGGGGAGTACCATGACCAAATCAATGGTCCAAATTCATCCAAATCACAAATCAAGGGTTTAGATTTAATTAGCTTAAATTTAATTAAATAAAAAAATAAAAAAATAGGTAGAAAATAGGGCTTCAATAGGGTTGCTGGAGCAGGCCTAGGGTGGGCAGCACATGGCTCAAAGAATTTTTCAAAATTTAAAAAGAAATACCAATTTATAAATAAATACCTCAAATCTAGGGGGTAAATTCCAAATTTATGAAGAATGGACCCCTATAAATAGAGGAGCAGGCCATGGACGAAATTCACAACCATCCCAGCTCAAAAATCACTTGAGCAGCTTCATTTCCCATCCCCACACGTTTTAGCCTTGAAGAATAGAAGTTAGAGAGAGAAAGTGCGAGAAAAAGAGGCATATCTCCACTTCGGGTAAGTGATTTCTACCCAAATTTTTTTTGGATGTTAATTAGGGTAAAAACATGCTTAGATAATGCCTAAGCATGAGAAAATAAGTATAGATATAATGTTTAAATGGAATTATGCCAAAACATCAAAAATTTGGAGCGAATATAGGGTATTCGGCAAGATAGCATATGATATGTGAAAATAATGCTCCAAAATTTATAAATGATGATTTGGGATGTATGATTATGATAAATATGATGTTAGAATAATGATATATTAATTTCATGATTTTTGGAATTAAGGATTATGCTTAAGTGAATTTATGATGATTTTTAGTATATGGAGAAAATGATTTTTTTGGCCAAGAAAATGATGATAAATTCAAAATATACGAAATGTCCAATGATATACTAGGCATAAGTTATGTCATGGTATTTTTTATTTTTGGAAAAAATATCAATTTTTGAAACTTATGAACAGTAACCACGTTGCTGTGAACAGTAACCACGGATGAACAGTGATATGCTACAGTAATTTTGCTACAGTGAACAGCGTGATTTTGGAGAAAATTTGGAAATTAATATTTGAATATAAGTATGGAATTTTTGAAGAATTTATGGAAAAAAATATCTATGTAAAGAAATAATGTCCAAATATTATAAAGCATACATGGGAAGCAGCTTAAATAGAGGAAATGAAATATCCTTTGTCCTTGAATAGGAAAAGGAAAAGAGAAGGTCAAAGACACCTCCTAAGAAGGTAAGCAAGTTATATGTTTTGAAATTATTTCCAAAGTGCTTGAAAATTGTTTGCAAGTTGCTTTATGAAATTTATTTAAGGTTGGCCATACCTATAACTGCTTTACATGAACTGAAGTTTGTGAAATTGTTTATTAAATGCTTTTTATGAAATTGTTTATGATTTGCAAATATCATGCCGGCATGTGTATGAGAATGAGCATGTGCACGAGGAATAGGCCTTAGTCGAGGTAGTAAGCGGACCGGATGTCCCCTTCGCTATTGCCAAGTCGCTTAATAGGCCCAGGCCGGCGGCGACCTCCCTGAAATGGGAGCATGTATGGGATGGGCGCCTAGCTAGCGTCGCATCCAAAGGAATGTCATGAATGCTATGTATGTATTGCATTTGTATTTTATGAAATGCATGAAAATGATTGAAAGATTATGTATAACTTGCTTACTGAGTATTATTACTCACCCATGCTTTTTCAACAACAGACAGGAAAAGATGATGAAGGCGGCATGTAAAATGACATGCAGTTTTGATGAAATATTGTATATGTAAATTTTATGTAAAGACAATGATGATAATTTTGAGATGGAAGTGAATATTTTTGTTTTATGAAACAGTTTTGGTTTATAACTGTGATATGTGAAATATATTTCATGTTAGATGAATGATGGAAATTTTCCATGTATTGATGGAAAAAAAAAAAAATCCTGCCGTGTGATCAGGGCAACAATCCTAAGTCACGTTTACCAATCAAAGCGATCCCGGAGTAAAGCTTCTAGGCACCTCGGTTCGGGGCGCCACAAGGGAACCTTTGAGGAGGGGATTATTCATTCAAGTGGGATCACAAGGGAGAAAATGGTTACCTTTCCAATACGAGAAGCTGCCCATCTTTTGCTATGGATGCGGAATTATGGGGCACTCTTATAAGGAATGTTCGAAATTAACAAAGTCATATGAAAACATAGTAGAGGCAGATATGCCTTTTGGGAGCGCTTTGAGGGCGGGAACCCGGCCATTGAGAATCAGAGATGGCAAGGAGTTTGGAAACAGAGTAAACCCGAGAAAATACTTGGGTGGGGAAGGGACAATGACAGACGACTCATCACGGCAACAGCAAAGCGATCAGATACAGCTACAACCGGACCACTGTTCGCAGCAGCCTGGTCTCAACCACTTGCAACAGCAAAGCTCCTACCCGAATAGTCCCCAAAGGATGCAAATTGGAAGCGGTAGATGGCAGCAAATGACAGTGGATGATGCCCAGTCACAGTCGTTGCAGCAAAGGGAAGAAGATAATCTGCAACAGCAAAGCTCACACCTGAATACTTCCCAACTGATGCACACCGGGAGCAGCAGCTTGCAGCAAAAGGTACAGAATGAAACCCAATTACAGCCAGTGCAGCAAGGGGCCGAGGAGACATTGCAGCAAAGGGCAGACATTGCTGCTATTCCATCACGGACTGAACACTCACTCACAGACAAGTATATGGTAGGGTGCGGAGTATTGAGGACACAACTGTTTCATTCTGGATCACAGCAAGAGGGTCAACAACATGGCGCTGGAATTCACAATGGCCAACAGCCATTGAGGAAGGTGCACGCGAAGCAGGCGAGTCAACTGGTTTGGGAGGACTGTCGTCATTGCAAACGGCCCACTGTTACAGCAGGAGCACACCCACAGTTAGCTGCACGTACCCACTCTGTTCAAGCGATGAATATTTCAGATAACCAGCACACTTATAGTCAAATGCAGCAACCTCTCAACACCGAACAACGGCACAGAATAGCGGCCTCGAATAGCAGCTTTCAACCCAATTCAAATAGCAGGACTAAACAGCAACTTCTAGACCAATCTGCAGTTCAACAGATGAAAGGGGCCCTTCCCCAACAGCAGCAGAAACATGAATTGGAGGAGTTCCCCTATCAAAATTCTCTCAAGGAGGTTCCCATAAGCGTGGCAACCGACTTAAAACAATCATCACCATCTACACTCGGGGTGGATTTGCTGATCGACCAACAAAGAGGCATTAGTGTCAAGAATGATCCAATGATTGCTGTCGGGCTTACCAATTACACACGGGGCGAACCAGTGGAAGGATTTACAAGGGGCAAAGTAGGGGGTGAGATCCTCGGACATGATGAGGTGCTGATTGAGATGTTAGTGGGTCAGATCCGTGAAGATGAGAAATCTGTGAGGCAAGGGAAGGGCAGATGGAAACGAATGGCGAGAGGAATGGAAAATATGCCTGAAAATGATACACATGAGATAACCAAAGGAACAAGTGGCAAAAGAAATATCATAAATGAGCAACAGATGATTGGTACCAACCATAAGCGTCCAAAGATGGACAAGTCTTATGATCACATGGAGGTGGCGGCCGAGGGGGATCCTCAGCCCCACCTCGGATAAAATGGCCCTCTTAGCTTGGAATTGTCGTGGGCTTGGGAACCCACGAGCAATTCGCTGCATTCTTGACTTGGTCAAGAAAAAGGAACCCAAGCTGATTTTTCTTTCTGAAACGAAACGAACTGCAAAGGAGATGGAAGGAATCAGATGTAAACTCAAGTTTGAATGTTGCATGGCGGTGGATTCGACAGACCGAAGGGGCGGGATAGCGCTACTATGGAACAATGATTTTCTCGTCAGTATAAGAAGCTATTCAAGTCATCACATTGACATCGATATTGAAGGTTGGAGGTTCACGGGGATATATGGGCACCCAGAAACGCAACAGCGAATTCAGACTTGGAATCTTCTGAGAACGCTAAGCATTCAAGCGGACTCTCCATGGTTAGTTATGGGCGATTTTAACGAGGTATCAGGAGACAATGAATATTGGAGTCAAAGGACCCGGTCTCAAACACAGATGGATTTTTTCTGTCACACTCTGGACAGCTGCAATTTGGTGGATTTGGGTTTCGTCGGCCCACCCATGACGTGAAGCAATAACCGAAGGAGTCCTCATAGGGTTGAAGCGAGATTGGATAGGGGAGTGGCAACGCCAAACTGGTTATCTCTTTTCCCAAATGCGAAAATTTCTCATATACCGGTGGCATACTCTGATCATTGCCCGATATTGCTTGTTATGAACACATTGCTTTGCAAAAAGAAACCGCCAAAGGAATTCAGGTATGAGCTGTTTTGGGCAAGAGATAAGGAAACTCATCGGATTGTCAATCAGGCATGGACTTCGCATCAGTGTGTCGATCTTTCTTCCCCGATTCCTTTGGAAAGGAAGATTAAGTCATGTGGCATGGTACTGGCCAAACGGAATCGTTCAAGAAGGGGGAATCTAAGGAGGAACATTGAGGACAAACAACGGGAGCTGGAAAATCTTTTGACTCAGGACCCCAACGATCTTAGAGATGATGCTATAAAAGGCGTTAAGCTCCAGATCAACATTCTTTTGGAAGACGAAGAACAGATGTGGAGACAGAGAGCGAAGACTCATTGGTTACATAGGGGGGACAGAAATACGAGCTTCTTCCACCGAATGGCCTCAAATCGCAGAAGGACTAATACTATTGAGGGCTTAATGGATGCCAATGGACATTGGATCACGGATCAAGATGATATGCTGGAAATGACTGCGGAACATTTTTCCACCCTCCTCTTCTTCTGGATCAACCCATTGGGAGTGGATCAACTCTACCATTTTCACTAGAATCACGGACCAACAAAGGCAATCCTTAATCAGAACCCTCGAATTTGATGAAGTAACCAAGGAAGTAAGGGAGATGAGTCCCACGAAGGCTCCGGGGCCAGACGGGATGTCAGCCGGATTCTTTCAGAAGCATTGGCAAACGGTTGGCCGAGATGTATTTTTGTGGTGCAAGTACTTTATGGAACATTCAGATCCTGATCGTCAGCACATGCAAATTGAATAGCTAAACACCACTACCATTGTGTTGATCTCGAAAAGGCCGGGAGTGCAATCTTTGATCCATTTTCGCTCGATAAGCTTATGTAATGTGGCCTACAAGATTCTGGCGAAGGTTTTGGCTAATAGAATCAAGCTATGTCTCTATGACCTAATTTGCGAAAATCAAAGTGCATTTGTTCCAGGTCGGCTAATCTCTGATAATATGTTGGTCGCATATGAAATTATCCACTCTCTGAGGAGGAGAAGGGACGGGAGGAAGCAAGAGATGGCTATCAAACTCGACATGTCCAAGGCATACGACAGGGTTGAGTGGGGGTTTTTGCAGAAGGTAATGGAAGCTATGCAGTTTGGACCGGTGTGGATCAGATGGATTATGTGCTGCATTTCTACAGTGCGGTATAGGGTGAACGTGAATGGCTTCAAAACCAGATATTTCAAACCACAGAGGGGATTAAGGCAAGGCGACCCACTCTCTCCTTACCTGTTCCTCTTATGTGCGGAGGGCCTATCTGCTCTTATTACCAGGGCGGCAAACGATGGGAGAATTAGCGGTATCAAGCTAAATCCACGAGGCCCTGCCATCACACATCTTTTATTTGCGGACGATGCTATAATTTTCATTCGTGCAGTGAGGTGGGATCTCCAGAATTTCTTGGCAATTCTCCAACAATACTCGGTGGCATCGGGGCAAGTTGTGAATGTTGATAAAACTGCGACGTTTTTCAGCTCAAATGTCAGAAGTGAGGTGAAAAGCGAACTCACCCATTTGATTGGATCTAGGGGTCAGGACTTTGACCAATATCTGGGGCTTCCTGCATGGCTTGGCCGGGCCAAAAAACGCATGTTCAGTGGTCTTAAGCAGCGCATATGGAATAAGATCCAAGGATGGAAGGGTAGAATGCTCTCTTGGGGAGGGAAAGAGGTTCTCATCAAAGTGGTTGCCCAGGCTATTCCGACATATACGATGAGCATTTTTCTGCTACCAAAGTCTTTTTGTATGGAAATTAATAGCATGCTAAGCAGATTCTGGTGGGGGGAGCAGGAAAATAAGCGGAAAATGTGTTGGGTTGCGTGGAAGGACATGTGCACATCGAAACTCTCGGGAGGTCTGGGGTTTAGGGAGCTACATGCTTTTAATCTTGTTCTTTTAGGAAAACAAGTCTGGCGCCTCATTTCGCAAACAAACTCTCTTTGCCACAGGGTACTTAAAGCTAAATACTTTCCACATGGCGACATTTGGAGCTCCCAAGTTAAACCTTCTGATTCATTTACCTGGAAGAGTATCATGAAAGCAAAGGAGATGATCCAGAATGGATGCAGGTGGCGGATTGGAAATGGCAGACGGGTACAATTCTTCAACGATACATGGCTTGAGGACCGGTTGACAAAAGTGGGACCCCTTCCACGGGCAATCTCGGAAGATGTGTCAGTCAAGTACTTTATTGATGATTCGGCAAACTCATGGAACATGGAGAGAGTCATGGCGGCCGTTGGGGAGATGGGTTGGCAATGAATCAATCAAGTACCCCTACCCTATATGGACACGGAGGATAGCACATTTTGGATTCATGAACCAAATGGTAATTATTCAGTAAAATCTGCATACAGAGTAATGAGGGCGGCAATGGACAACCCGGCAAACATGGCAATTTATAAAGCTATTTGGAAGACAAAGTTGCCGAGCAAAATTATGGTCTTCGGATGGAGACTTTTCCGGGATGCCTTACCAACAAAGCAAAACTTATTGCGTAGGAGCATCGATGTGGATCCTATATGCCTTTTCTGCAGATCCGAGTTGGAAGATGCTGCTCATGTATTCACAGGATGTCAATACACAAGGAATATCTTTCTGAGTGTGGTCCCAATCACTGATCCTGGGGAATCGATTCAGGATATTTTTCGGTGTGTGGTCTCTTCAAACCAACAAGGAGGATTGGGTTTCTTCATTCTATATTGTTGGCGGGTGTGGCATATGCGGAACAAACTTTGGAAAGAGGGGGTTCAACCGATCTTTGGCAATATTGTGGAATGGTGCATGGACTACCTTGAGCAATATTCGAAGGCAAAATTTCTTATTCTTGATGGGTGGATTGATAAGCCTCTGGTGGCTAGATGGACCAAACCACCCCGGGGGGTCCTCAAGATGAATGTCGATGCGATGACACATAACGACAATCACGCTTTGGGGTTTGCTGCTATCATTAGGGACTCCAATTGAAGCTTCATTGCTGCAAAGGGATGGAAAAGAAGCGGCATCATGGAACCTCTGTGTAGGGAGGCGACGACCTTCATTTTGGGTCTCAAATGGGCTATTCAACAAAGACTTAGGAATATCCAGGTTGAAACGGATTCTCTTCTTTTAGTCAAAAACATTTTGGAGGAAGATCAGATTTTCTCACCGGCTGGGGCTATCATAGCGGAAATTAAATCCCTTCTAGCTTCCTACCCACTTTTCTCCACTCATCATGTGTTGAGACATGGCAACGCTATGGCTCATTTTCTTGCCGATTTTGTATCTATGTCTTTTTTGGATTCTCAGGAATGATGGGACAACCCTCCTCCTGTTCTTTTGGAAAAACTCTGTACAGATAATTTTTTGGCAATGATTTGCTCGGACTCTCTTATCCCATCCTCCCATCACAATTGTGGGGAGAGGGGATAGGGCGTGTCCGTTTTCATCAAAAAAAAAAAATAATATTGCTAAGCAAATAATTATGGAGATATTGCTTAGTAAAATGAGATATAAAATTTTAAAGTCAGGTGCTGAAGCCCGAACCTCTGCATCTAAAGTGGGACGCCAGCCACACTATTGGCTTGCTTGTCAAGAATCTAAAGATTGAAATTTAGATTAACGAGAACCGGTTGAAGCAAGCGCATGCATATTCACTATGAAATTACAGAATTACTCGGGTCCGGATAAATCTCTTGTTAAAATGATTTTATCCAATGGAGCGAATATTTGGAATGTATTGTTGCATGTATAGAATGCAATATACATATGATATTATTTTAATTCTTTTGTGCATAAGGGATCATAGACTGTTAGTGATTGCACCGTTCAAACCCAAGTGGTTGAAAAGCTTTCCATTTCTTTGAGAATTACTTCAGCGACATGTAATATTATCTTGTTTCTTTTATGCTCAAGGGATCATAGATTTTGTTGTTGATGGCAATGTCAAATCCAAATGGTTGACGCTTTCCATTTCTTCGATTATTACTTCGCCGGGCAACACATTCTATTGATTTGCCTGTGTGCTTGGGTCTCCCCGTTGGCAGTTTCGGAGAAAATGCACAATACAGTCTTGTAAATCTCATTAAGGAAAGATCAATCAACCGCTAAATAAAATATAATTTGATACGCATGCCTGCTTGATCAGCCACGGAACATCGCTTGGTGTACAGACAAGGTCTCGATGCTCGGGTCACTACCAGGATCATGAGGTTCATGTATTACGTGTGTTTGGTCTACCATGCATTTTTAAGTGACTTCTAAAGAATTAGATCGGGTGGATCAACATTTGACCCAACAGAACTTTCTTTTCCACCTAAATCTTGTTTACTGCAAGTAAGTGACTAGCCTGGTTGGCAAAAAGTCTGACATAACATAAAGGCCATTTGATCATTTGATTATTTAAAATGACTCAAGTACCCTTGCATTTAAAAATATAAAATAAATACATACACATATTTAAAAATGATAAAAATTGATTTCTAGATTTAATATAACTAGATTAACATGTTTATAAAATAAATTTTTAAAAAAATTTTAAAAAATATTTTTTTTGGACCGGTATGAAATCACCCGATTTTAGGCCAGTCTAATAAGATCACAATTCAACATAAAGGGTGTGTTTGGGAAGTTGTAAAACTTTTAATGAAAAGTTTTTTATGTAAAAGTTGTTAAATTAGTAAAAAATGATGTGATATTGTAGGGGTAATGATGAAGAGTAAGAGAATAAATTTAAAATAAATAGATTAGTTGTATTGGTAGTTGTGTAGAAATTATTAAAAAGTAGAATTATTGTATAGAAAGATGTGTAAAAAATAATTAAAAAAAGAATAGTTATGGAGAGTGAAAAGTTTTATATTGAACAGTTTTAACTTGACAACTTTTATAAATTGCTAAACACACCAAAAGCGTAGGAAGTTTATCCTTCATTTTTGGAGGTAATGTTTCTGTAGTTATTTTGTTAACAACATCATTAGATTTACATCCCTTGAATTAAGATAGCAATATATAATTGAGTTGAGTTGTAAATATAAAGAATTAAAAAAAAATCTTGTTTACCTTGTATTTTACACTGAAGGACCCCTGTGGTAAACCGACACCTAACAAGCGTGCTCTCCATCACTACTTATTGAATGAAACTATATATGAACATGTAATTTGTCATTCCCGCTTATTAATAGAAGCTATAGACTGTCTTGGAGAAAATATGAAATTTTGCATGATTAATTATAAGTGAAATCTACAAAATAGCCTGTCGAAACGACACTACTCTTGAAAACAGAACAAAAACCTATCTAATGCGTAGCTTGTACAGGGAGAGGGAACAAATGATTCAATCTTTAACAGTTCCAAAAAAAAGAGCTTCTCTTGTATATTGCGTGCATTAATGGTTCCACATATTGGCAGAAGGCTTGTAATCGTTAATTTTTTTTTTTTAAAAAAAACTTGGTTGTTTGGGGAAATTTAATTTATACAGTTGTTTTGCAAAATATTCCTCAAATATTTTCAGGAGATAAATGATTTAAATTTTAAAAAATATGTTTTAAAATTAAAACACCAAACGTAACCGTAAGTATCCTTAGGTAGCATAGAAATCATGAAATATGTACCTGAAGGATTAGGAAGCAGGGGGCGGATTTTAATTTATGCTCAGTCTGGCCGCATATTTCCTAAAGCCAAAAGTACCTTCTTTTTTTTTTTTTTTCCCATGAGAAGTAAACTGTAAAAGGCTTATGCTTCCGCGTCAGTCGCATGCTTGCCAACCGGTCGTTACATACCTATTAAAGATACCATTATAATATAATTATATATATTATTAAAAAATTTATTGTCCTACTCTCGCTGAGTTTTTTATTGAAAAAATCGTTGTGGGCACTTTTCGGTGAGTTTTTTCATTTATTTATATTAAATATTCTTTTTATATAAAATCAATAATATTTTTCATATTTTATTTTTTCTCTTGTTTTCTACTATGCGAATTAATTTTTAATCTGGACATTATGTATACTGTTGTTTTTTTATGTTTGTATATATTCATTTTTAATTGTTAAAGTAGCTAATATCATGTACATCCATTATGATATATATATAGAGAGAGAGAGTTGTTCCGGTGCAGTGACGCTGCACCGAAACAGCGGTACAGTGGGCCCAAAATGGGCCCCACATGATCTACTCCACCCATTGTATTTAGAATAATGTATTCTATTATCACACCAATTTTCATCCCAATCAGATATGTATGTGGGCCCCATCTGAAAATAGTACAAATCCAACGTAATAAAATAGTTTGATGTAAATAACAACTTTAAAGTATCTGATTGGTATGAAAATTGGTATGGTTATAGAATACATTATTCTAAATACAATGAGTGGAGTAGATCATGATTTCATGATCATGTGGGGTCCATTTTGGGCCCACTGCACCGCTGTTCCGGTGCAGTAACGCTGCACCGGAACAGAATCCATATATATATATATATATATATATATCCAATTCATATCTTTATTTCTAAATATTTATTGAATATTTGAAAAATATCATGCAACCAGACATGTATCATTTAGAGATGATGTGCTATTATATTTGGTGTTAATATGGAGTAACTAATCTATATAGATTAGTTATTATAAACTCAAAACAATAGATTAGAATGATTGAAGCCTTAAAAATAATGAAAAGTCCTGGCAATTGCAAAATACGTTACTGTATTGCATTGAAAGTCATATTATTTTTTTACATTCAACCTTTAATTATTATTCCTCATATTCTAAGTTTTATTTTCAGCTTACGTTGACGATTAAGGAATCAATTTCCTTGAAATTTTTTATTTTAATGACTCAATAAAATTTTTGTGAGCTATAGAATGAAATTACTTAAAATAAATATTTTACAAGATTAAAAATTTCAACAATTTAAATAAATTTTTTATAAATATTAATTAAATATATATCTTTTTGATGAAACAATTTAATATATATCTTTAAACACGATAAATCACTTGTAGAAATTAATTAATTTAAATCAATAAGAATTCCAAATACTATAAAATTAAATAATAATTTTATAGCAGTTTATGATTTAGCAAAATACATTTATCTTTATTATTTATTATTTAATGCTGTCAAAAAAATAAATAATGAAGATAAATGTATCTTGCTAAATCATAAACTGCCTACATCTTGTTGGTGCATGGTCGGAGCAGTTTATTGTTTAATGTATTAATTTCTACAAATGATATTTTTTGATAAAGAGATTAAACCTCTGCAAGGGATATATAATTAAGAATGTAATTGCTGTCTTTATAAATTTTTTTATTTAAATTGGTTAAAGTTTTAACGGCAAAATATTTATCTTTAATCAATTTAATTTTATAGTTCATCAAGAATTGATTAAGTCTTTTTCGAAAAAAGAATTGATGAAGTCATTAAAATAGAAAATTTTAAAGGAATAAATTCCTTTAATTTTAGACCAAAGTGAAAATAATCTTTTGAAAATATTTAATAATTAGTTTAATACTAGGAATTCTTTTAGTGATTTTATTTTTTTATCATGTATGGTTTCATGTTTTGATGACTTTGTAATGTGAAACATTTGGCAGATTAATAATTATATCATTTATATGGTTTAGTTTTTATTTTTAAAATTTATAAATATTTTCAAAAAGATTTGATCATTAATAATCTTCCTACTTTTACGTTATAAGTGATTACAATAATTTTCTTTTCTAATTTATGAATTGTCTACTATAATATTCTAGATCTATATAAATTTTTTTATATTTTATATTAATATTTATTTTAATTATAAGATATTTTTGATATTATACACAAATATTATTTATGAAAATATTAATAAGATAAAACAAATCATATTTTATGAAAATGATGTTAAGGCTTATATCTAAGCACTTTAAAATGACCTTTTTAAATTTATTTTTAATGATTTGATAGATAATTATTGATAAATTTAATAAGTTGATTCTTTGTTCTTTTGGTAATTTATATAATCAAAAGTACTTTCAATATATTATAGCCAAACATATACGTAGTAGTGAAAGCACTTTATGATTAGCATAGTCAAACACATTACAATATTTTACTTCAATTATTTTTTTAATTAAAGTTCTACTAAAATAGCACTTTTTTAAATAAAAAAAAAGTGTTGAAGTTTCACAGGGTGCCAAATGAAACCTTATTCTTGTAACAGATAACTAAGTTCTTTCAGTCATATTAAAAGGTGCATAGAAGGAGGTGGAATTTTTTTGGTACCGAATGCCAAACGGAATTTATATGATCAGGAGTATAGGGATATGTTTATATTGGTTTCTTTTGCATACATGGCATATTTTCTTGCTATTACTTTACTTTTCGCACATTTAATTAGTTTGCTAAGTAATTGAATTTAACTTAATAAATTTCATAATTAAAACACTTGTCATAGTCACTTAATATTCAAAAACATAATATGAACAGCTAAGCCACATTATAATGCCGAAGAATCATTTGCAGCCGGGTGCATGAGAGGCAGCCATGTTGGTCCCGAGTTGATGGCTAAACCCAAGAGGGGAGGGGTGAATTGGGTTCTTTTAAAATTTCTTTGATAATCTCAAAGATCTTAACCCCTTGAAAAAGTTAATCCCCTTTTTAAGCAAATGGAGAGCAAATAAGATAAAGCAGTAAAAAAAAAATAAGTAGAACACAAGATTTATAGTGGTTCGGGCAAACCTTCCCTACTCCACTCTTCCAAGCTCACACTCCGTTGTGACTTGGGTTTCACTATGTATTCCACGAATACACTTAGAGTCACCGCTCTCTTCTAGATTCAAAGCTCTAGGGGGCATACACAACTTAGAGCCACTTGCTCTCTTCTAGATTCAAAGCTCTAGGGGGCATATACAACTAGAGCCACTTGCTCTCTTCTAGATTCAAAGCTCTAGGGGGCATATACAACTACTTGCACAAGTAGGTGATGAGTCTCACTCCAATCACACCCTACTTTGCATATACTTGATCTTAGCTACCCAAGCTAAATCAAGATTTATACAACAAGACAATGAAATAAATGAAACTACACTTTACAGATTTGTGTAGGCAGATTTAGCATGAGGAAGAAGTTGTAGAAGCAGCTTTGGATGAATATTGATGAAGGCGCTAGCAACTTGAAGCTTTCTTCTTCCTTAGAATGTATACGAACCACTCAGAAATGGAGAAAAGCAAATAGGATTCCTTTCTAGATCTTCTTTTCTCTCTTTGGACTTTGTAGAGTATATAGTAGTGTCTTGTAATGTTCTTGTATATTTTTCACGTTCATTTGAGGGTCCTTTTATAGAGGGTAGAAAATATGAACGTTGTGGAGGTGGTTGGTGCGCAATAAATGAACTCCAACGTTCGAAAATTTGAACGTTATACCCAAGTCGAAGATGGAGTCGACTTGGCTTGCGACTTGGCAACCCAAGTCGCATCTGGAGTCGACTTCGTCTGCGACTCCAGTTCCTCCAATTTCCCAAGTCTGAGTTTTAGTCGACTTGGTTTCAGACTTCGACTCAAGTCGAACCTGAAGTCGACTTAGCCTGCGACTTGGCTCGGGTTTTGCTGAAGCTGCTTTGTTCTTCAAGATTCGGCTTGATCCTTGCAAAGCTTTTGAGCTGTTTGAGTCCTTGCATGATATATTCTTGTTCCTCGCTTAGTCTTGGACTCACTTGGTCTCCATAACTTGGGTGTTGCCTTATTTGAATAAGCTTGAACTTTTGCCTTGGCTTGATAGACTTGATTTGAACATTGAATATGAATCTTAGCTTTGATCTTCTTGTGAATGAACTTTTCATCTCATTTGGGTTTGAACAAGTTCAATATGATTCTTGGAATAAACTTGAAACTTCAATCTTCAAGTCTAAAATCCTCAAGTCGAAGTTGGAGTCGACCTTGTCTGCGACTTGACCCAAATCGCACCTGGAGTCGACTTCGTTTGCGACTTGGTCAGCTTCGTGCCCCCAAAATCAACGCTGGACATTTTCTTTTGTTTGAAGTCGATGCTGGAGTCGACTTCGTCTGCGACTTGACTTCCAAGTCGCAAGTGGAGTCGACTTGACCTGCGACTTCACCTGTTGCATTTTGGGATTCATTCTCAAGTCGATATTTGAGTCGACTTTGGGATCGACTTCACCCAAGTCGAAGTCCAAGTCGACTTGAAGATCGACTTGACCTCTTTGCTTTCCTTAAACATTTAGCAAATATATTAGTACCTTTTATATACTCAAATTAGTTCTTGTTAATCATCGAAACTCAAGATTTGGTCAATTTTTATTGTTTTAAACATTGTTTCCAACAATCTCCCCCTTTTTGATGATTGACAAAACTTCATTTGAGTTGATACCTTTCAAGCATTAATCATGTTCATATGTCTTTTTGAAAAACAGAGCATTTGTCATATAGGTCATAGCTTTTTGAAATTTCAACTATTATATCATTTTGGCATATTGGATATCTTTCAAGCAAATCATTTTCAAGCAAATCATGTTGAATACTTTATAACATATTGAGCAAACATAACATTCATCAATAGCATATATATGTATCAAGTTTCATGCAACACAAAACAAAAATGAAACCTAGATACAAAACTACCCAACCCAAAAGAAAATTTTACTCAACTCACCTATTCAACTCACCTATTCTATCTCCCCCTTTTTGTCAAACTATCAAAAATCGATCAACTTTTAATGATTTTGTGAATTGAAATTGAGAGATCGGATATAAGATTGGTTTGATGGGACGATTTTGGGCAGATGAGTAGATGGAGATATCATGATCGGGAGATGCTGCTTTATGAACTGAACCCGATTCGTATGGATCGAGTTCGGGCATAGGCCTCTTCTTGTGACGTCCGGAGGCGAGGTGATATTTGATGGTACGCAGTTCCCGATCCATGTGATCTTGTCGGGAATGCATATCAGTGATAGCATTCAGCACACCGGTCACTAGGCTAGTCATCCTATCTTCTTGATGACCCATAGCTTCCAAGATCTCGTTTTTGAGGCTTTGAAGTGCAGCCATTTGATCTGAAGTAGGCGGCACGCGTTCGGGTGCAACGGATCCTTGAGGAGAATGTGATCCGTGTGACAGAGGAGATGCAGGCCGTTCAGGCGATGCCTCGGGAGCTTGCTCCCCCTCAGCTTGTGCATTGTCCTCTTGTTCTCGGACTGGCTCGCCAAGCTTCTCTCGGATGCGATCATCCCTAAACTGCTCCAAATTGATTTTCATGCGTTGGAGCAAAGCCTTGTTGATAGCGTTGGTCGTCTTGGGGACTTCAAATGGTTCCCCGTCAATGTCGAGCTCAACCCGCTCAAAAATCTTGGTGATCCAAGATCCATAAGGTAACACGCCTCTCGGATTGTCTTTCCTGGATGCTAAGGCTTCTAGGAATAGTCTGGGAAGACTGATCTTGACTTTATTCACTAATTTCCACAAGATCATTGCTTCTTGTGGATTCAACTGATTCCTTCCGCCTCCTTTTGGCAAAATACAGTGGGCGATCAATAGACGGATAACCCTGAGTCTGGGAGAAAGATCCATGTAATGTAGGAATTTTGTGCCTGCATGGTATTTGTTGCTTTTGGTTAACTCATTGTAGATCTTGTCCATAGTCAGATCCTTGGGAAGCCTCTCTTCATCAAAAGGTACTTGAAGAATATTTCCAATTCTTCTCAAGGCTTCATCTTGATCTGGATAGTTGCTACTCCCAAAATTTATTTCAGTGCCTTTGACATAAGTGCAAAACTTGGTGTTGTCCCATAAATAATAAAACTGTCTTGTGAGATCAGGATAGATCCGTTCATCGGATTTGAATAGTTGTATCCATCCTTGGAAATCCAACAACTCTTCTATGTCGAACTCATAGTCGTTGAGGAACTTGAAATCTATGATCTTAGGAATGAATACCTTTCGTTCATAGAAGTTTCTGTAGAAGCGACTATGCTGTAGCTCTGTCCTGAAATAAGTAGTGGGCATTTTTAGAACTTGCCCCTTCTTGATAGGAATCCTTGAAGAATACGAGCTTTCAGGTTGGCTTTCTGATCGTGGGGCTCTATCAGTTGACTGGGTTGTTGTCTGGAATCGAACCCGTCTACCCGTCGAGGTTGATGGTTCCTCTCTAACTCGTTTGGATGGAGTCCTTGCTCTTCTAGGAATATCTTCCTCTGTGGAAGATTGGGATGGCCTAGGCACTGGCCGTTGGCTTGGCTTTTTGACTGCTAGTTTAGGAGTTTTAGCTTTTGGAGCCATTGAAATTGGAGTTTGGAATCTGTGAGAGAAAAAGAAAATGGAGATTTGAAAGAACTTTGAGAGAGAGAGCTGAGAGAGTTGGGAGAGAACAAGAGAGAGAGAGAGACGGAGAGGGTCGCCGGAGGAGAGAGGAGTTGCCGGAAATGGAGGTTGTCAGAGAGAAAAGGGAAAACAGAGAGGATTTTGTCGCCGGAGGGGAAAAACAGAGAGGAGAAAGTGCGGGAAAATGAGAGAGAGGAAGAGAGAAAGGGAAGAAGAGAAGAGATGCGGAAGTCGGACGGTCGCGCTCGCGGAGTCGACTTGCCCTAGGCGAAGTCGACTTCGGCCCCTCGGAGTCGACTTCGTTATTGAAGCGGAGTCGACTTCGCTCCTGTGGAGTCGACTTCGATCCTGAAGCGGAGTCGACTTCACTTTCCCAAGTCGACTTGGCGGAGTCGACTTGGCTCCCATGGAGTCGACTTGACCCATCAGTTTTGCCTTTTCAAATTTTGGTTTCTTGTTTTATTTTTCCTAATTTAGCTCTATCATCCCCATATCATTCCTAATTTTATAAAATGATTCTTTGGCTAATGGTTTGGTAAAGATATCAGCAATTTGGTCTTCTGTTTTCACATATTCTAGGCATACATCATGATTCTCAACATGCTCACGAATAAAGTGATGTCTTACATCAATATGTTTGGTTCTAGAATGCAAGACTGGATTTTTAGTCAAACAAATTGCACTTGTATTATCACATCTAATAGGAATATCAACATAATCAATACCATAGTCTTTCAACTGTTGTTTCATCCAAAGTAGTTGGGCACAACAACTACCGGCGGCTATGTACTCGGCTTCCGCAGTAGATAGTGCAACACTTGTTTGTTTTCTTGAATGCCATGAAACTAGCATATGTCCAAGAAATTGACAAGTTCCACTGGTACTTTTTCTATCTACTTTATATCCGGCAAAGTCTGCATCCGAATAGCCGATTAGATCAAAGGTTGACCCCTTTGGATACCATAGTCCAAGGTTTGTAGTTTTTATCAAATATTTAAAAATTCTTTTTACAGCAAGTAGGTGTGATTCTTTGGGACATGCTTGAAATCTAGAGCACATACAAACACTAAATAAGATATCGGGTCTAGAAGCAGTTAAATATAACAAGGATCCTATCATGCTTCTATAGAGCTTTTGATCGATACTTTTACCGTTTTCGTCCGTGTCGATCTTGATTGTAGAGCTCATTGGAGTGTTTGCCCCTTTGCTATTCTGCATTCCGAATCTCTTGAGCATTTCTTTGACATACTTGGACTGGTTCAAAAATATTCCTTCACTTTGTTGCTTGATTTGCAGTCCAAGGAAGAAATTTAATTCTCCCATCATGCTCATTTCGAATTCATTCTGCATAATCTTAGAAAATTCTTGGCATAGATTTTCGTCAGTGGCACCAAAGATTATGTCATCTACATAAATTTGTACAATTAAAATATTGCTATTTTTATATTTGATGAACAAAGTAGTGTCTACTTTCCCTCTTTGAAATTTATGATCAATCAAGAATTTGTTCAACCTTTCATACCAAGCTCTTGGAGCTTGTTTTAATCCATATAGTGCTTTGGTCAATTTATACACATATTTTGATTGATCCTTATCTTCAAAACCAGGAGGTTGTTCAACATATACTTCTTCATTCAAATAGCCATTCAAAAATGCACTCTTCACATCCATTTGGAACAATTTGAAATTCATATGTGAGGCGTATGCTAATAAGATACGTATGGCTTCTAATCTAGCCACGGGTGCATACGATTCTTCAAAATCAATCCCTTCTTCTTGGGAATACCCTTTGGCTACTAATCTTGCCTTGTTTCTAATTACAAGACCGCTTTCGTCTAATTTGTTCCTAAATACCCATTTTGTACCAATGACTGTATGATTGTTTGGTCTAGGAACTAAATGCCATACATTGTTTCTTTCGAATTGATTTAGCTCTTCTTGCATTGAAATAACCCAATGTTCATCATTAAGAGCTTGTTCAATGGTATTTGGTTCAATTTTCGATACAAACGCATATTGGCCATAAACGTTTTGTTTTGATCTTCTAGTTTTTACTCCTTCATATATGTTTCCAATAACTTGTTCAATTGGATGGGCATTTTTGAACTTTAAATTAGTTGGAGGTTTGTAAGAGTCATTACCTTCACTTACCTCTTCCTCCTCTGGATTTCCTGGCTTGAGCTCGAGTTCCTTTGGTTGTTCTTTGCTTTTTGTCTCATCTGCATCACTTAGTTCATCCTCCTTTCTCGGAGTTTGGTTAAATTCATCAAATACAACATGTATGGATTCTTCTACAACTTGGTTTCGTTTGTTGAACACTCTATATGCTTTGCTATTTGATGAATAACCAAGGAATATACCCTCATTGCTTTTTGCATCTAATTTGCCCAAATTGGTTTTTCCATTGTTTAAAACATAACATGTACATCCAAAAGCATGAAAATATGAGATATTTGGTTTTCTTCCTTTCCATAGTTCATATGGGGTCTTTTTCAAGATTGCTCGAATGGTAACTCGGTTCAAAACATGACAAGCTGTACTCACAGCTTCACCCCAAAATTTCTTGGATAGATTGCTCTCATTTAGCATAGTTCTAGCCATCTCTTGTATAGTTCTATTTTTCCTTTCTACTACTCCATTTTGTTGTGGAGTTCTTGGTGCAGAAAATGTGTGGTGAATTCCTTTTTCATTGCAAAATTCCATGAATCGTTTGTTTTCGAATTCGCCACCATGATCGCTTCTTATGGTCACAATAGTACTTTGTTTTTCATTTTGCACCAAATTTACAAAAGTTGCAAACATAGAGAAGGCTTCATCTTTACTAGCTAAGAGAATTATCCATGTGAATCTTGAAAAATCATCAACTATGACAAATACATATTTCTTTCCACCAATGGTTAGAATGTCGGATGGCCCGTATAGATCCATATGTAGTAATTCCAGTGGCTTAGTGGTGGAAATTTCCTTTTTGGTAGAGAAAGGCATCTTGGGTTGTTTTGATAATTGACATGCCTTGCAAATCTTGTCTTTGTCATATTTCAGTTTTGGTAATCCTTCTACCAAATTCTTTTTCCATAGGGTCTTTATATTTCCCATGTTTACATGTCCAAGCCTTTTATGCCAAACCCATGGATCATTATCAATGGCCATGAGACATTGACCATTCAATTCATCAAGTGAAACCAAATAAACATTTCCATGTCTTTTACCACTAAACATGATATGTTCTCCATCAAATACATTACATATAGATGATTTAAACACAACTTTATATCCTTTATCACATAATTGGCTAATACTCATTAAATTGTGTTTGAGTCCTTCAACAAATAAAACATCTTCCATGCATGCATTTGAGGTACTAAGTATATTTCCTTTACCTTTAATTTTACCTTTTTCATTATTTCCGAAGGCAACCATTCCATCGTTGCAAGGCTTAAGTTTATGAAACAAACTTCTTTCACCGGTCATATGCCTTGAACATCCGCTATCCATGAACCATTCATTGTTTGCCTTTGCCTTAAAACATGTCTGAAAAATAAGGAAATAAATCTTATCTTTTTGGTACCCATTTTATGGGTCCATTTGGGTTAGTAATAGAATCTAATCTAAGTTGATCTAACTTTGAAAGCCCAAATCTTGTGTTTCTTGGAACCCAAACTAATTTAGCACCATGGTCATATAATTTCTTAAAGTTACATTTGTAAGTTTTATGACCCATCTTGTTGCAGAAATTACAAGCCATAGGTAATCTTGGAGTAGGTCTCCAAGCATGCAAAGGTTCAATCATTGGTCTTCTACACCACTTAAAGTTTTTCTTTTGTGGCTTGTAAAAAGATGCAGCTTTAGTTTGATATTTCTCAAGTGTTTGCACATTTGATTTGCTACTTTCTCCATGCTCAAATGTATGATACCCAAGACCTCTTTTATGTGTTTGGGAGGTCATATTCAGAAACATTTTAACACTTTCTCCTGGATTAGAGAACTTGGCTAATGATTCATTTAATGATTTGTTCTCCTTTTTTAGCAAATCATTTTCTTCTGCAAGTTTACCATTTATAATTATTACTGCATCACATTGTTTTTTCTTAATTGTAAACTTGCTTCCTAATTTCTTCATTTCTTCATATAAAGAATCATATGCCATTTGTAGCTCATCTAATTCAGCACATTTGAGGCATTCATGAGAGGAAGAATAACTTGAATTAGGAAGAGAGAATTTGGAACTTACCTCTTCATTGCTTGTGCAATTTTTTGAGGTAGTTTGTTCTCCTTGCTCGATTTGTGCCATACAGCAAATTCTCGCACATTCTTCCGCTTCGATTTCGTCGGTCGAGGAGCTACTCGTTGTAGATTCCTCGTCATTCACGTACATGCCTCTTCCTTTATATTTCTGAAATCTTCTATTGTCCCCTCGATCCTTTCTTTGTTCTTTTGCCTTAATTTCTTCGGGAGTTGGACATTGGGCTTGCATATGTCCCGAACCGCCGCATCGGTAGCACTTGGTTGATTCTTTCTTCTTCTCTCGGGGAGTTCTTTCTTTGAAGCTTCTGAAATTTTTGCCTTTCCTCACAAATTTTCTAAATCGTTTTGTGAGTAGAGCAATCTCGTCGTCATTTTGAGAAGAAGATGTGTCATCGATGTCTTGTGCGGCTTTTAAGGCAATTGCTCTTTTGCCCCTGTGTTGATCTTCATTCCTTTTCTTAATTAGCTCATGTGACATAAGTGAGCTAATTAAGTTTTCAAGCTTCAGCGTGTTGAGGTCTTTGGCTTCTTCAATTGCAGTGATCTTTGGAGTCCATGATTCGGGTAGAGCTCTTAAAATCTTCATGACCTGCTCAGATTCAGATATTGCTTTTCCAAGACCTTTTAAAGCATTAGTAATCTTAGAGAATCTAGCAAACATTTCAGAAATATTTTCTGTTTCTAGCATTCTAAAGTTCTCTAGTTCTCCAATCAAAATATTCCTTCTCGTCCCTTGGACTTGAGAAGTTCCTTCGTAGATAGAGGTTAGTGTATCCCATATCTCTTTGGCGGTTAAGCAAGAGGATACTCTATCATACTCAGAAGCAGTGAGAGCACAAAATAAGGAGTTCATAGCTTTGGCATTGCTCTTCACTATTCTTACTTCCTCATCGGTCCATTTGGAAGCTCTTTCATCGGTAGGCAAGGTTACTCCATCTTGGATAGCAATCCAAGAGTCCATGTCGGTAGCCATGATGAGTTGCTTCATACGAAGCTTCCAATATCCAAAATTATTCCCATCAAACAATGGTGGCCTTGTAAAGGATTGGCCTTCAGCAAATGCGGGAACGGAAGTAGATTGGGATGCCATTTCAATAAGATCTCTTTGATAAACTCAAAGACCTGCTCTGATACCACTTGTTGGTCCCGAGTTGATGGCTAAACCCAAGAGGGGAGGGGTGAATTGGGTTCTTTTAAAATTTCTTTGATAATCTCAAAGATCTTAACCCCTTGAAAAAGTTAATCCCCTTTTTAAGCAAATGGAGAGCAAATAAGATAAAGCAGTAAAAAAAAAATAAGTAGAACACAAGATTTATAGTGGTTCGGGCAAACCTTCCCTACTCCACTCTTCCAAGCTCACACTCCGTTGTGACTTGGGTTTCACTATGTATTCCACGAATACACTTAGAGTCACCGCTCTCTTCTAGATTCAAAGCTCTAGGGGGCATACACAACTTAGAGCCACTTGCTCTCTTCTAGATTCAAAGCTCTAGGGGGCATATACAACTAGAGCCACTTGCTCTCTTCTAGATTCAAAGCTCTAGGGGGCATATACAACTACTTGCACAAGTAGGTGATGAGTCTCACTCCAATCACACCCTACTTTGCATATACTTGATCTTAGCTACCCAAGCTAAATCAAGATTTATACAACAAGACAATGAAATAAATGAAACTACACTTTACAGATTTGTGTAGGCAGATTTAGCATGAGGAAGAAGTTGTAGAAGCAGCTTTGGATGAATATTGATGAAGGCGCTAGCAACTTGAAGCTTTCTTCTTCCTTAGAATGTATACGAACCACTCAGAAATGGAGAAAAGCAAATAGGATTCCTTTCTAGATCTTCTTTTCTCTCTTTGGACTTTGTAGAGTATATAGTAGTGTCTTGTAATGTTCTTGTATATTTTTCACGTTCATTTGAGGGTCCTTTTATAGAGGGTAGAAAATATGAACGTTGTGGAGGTGGTTGGTGCGCAATAAATGAACTCCAACGTTCGAAAATTTGAACGTTATACCCAAGTCGAAGATGGAGTCGACTTGGCTTGCGACTTGGCAACCCAAGTCGCATCTGGAGTCGACTTCGTCTGCGACTCCAGTTCCTCCAATTTCCCAAGTCTGAGTTTTAGTCGACTTGGTTTCAGACTTCGACTCAAGTCGAACCTGAAGTCGACTTAGCCTGCGACTTGGCTCGGGTTTTGCTGAAGCTGCTTTGTTCTTCAAGATTCGGCTTGATCCTTGCAAAGCTTTTGAGCTGTTTGAGTCCTTGCATGATATATTCTTGTTCCTCGCTTAGTCTTGGACTCACTTGGTCTCCATAACTTGGGTGTTGCCTTATTTGAATAAGCTTGAACTTTTGCCTTGGCTTGATAGACTTGATTTGAACATTGAATATGAATCTTAGCTTTGATCTTCTTGTGAATGAACTTTTCATCTCATTTGGGTTTGAACAAGTTCAATATGATTCTTGGAATAAACTTGAAACTTCAATCTTCAAGTCTAAAATCCTCAAGTCGAAGTTGGAGTCGACCTTGTCTGCGACTTGACCCAAATCGCACCTGGAGTCGACTTCGTTTGCGACTTGGTCAGCTTCGTGCCCCCAAAATCAACGCTGGACATTTTCTTTTGTTTGAAGTCGATGCTGGAGTCGACTTCGTCTGCGACTTGACTTCCAAGTCGCAAGTGGAGTCGACTTGACCTGCGACTTCACCTGTTGCATTTTGGGATTCATTCTCAAGTCGATATTTGAGTCGACTTTGGGATCGACTTCACCCAAGTCGAAGTCCAAGTCGACTTGAAGATCGACTTGACCTCTTTGCTTTCCTTAAACATTTAGCAAATATATTAGTACCTTTTATATACTCAAATTAGTTCTTGTTAATCATCGAAACTCAAGATTTGGTCAATTTTTATTGTTTTAAACATTGTTTCCAACAAGCCATGCACCTGGCCAAAAACATATATGTTTATTTTTTTCGGTTTTTTCATCAACAAGTACAGTTATGTGTATTAAATCTATAAACCAAATTTTACCATTTTTGAATATTTTTAAGTATTTTTTTTTTATTTTTAAACACAGTAACATTTCCGTAATTTTCTAAGACCAAAAAATTACAGAAATTAGAAAATTACGGAAATGTCGCTGTGTTTAAAAATCCAAAATAAATACTTAAAAAATTCAAAAATGGTAAAACTTGGTTTATATATTTAATACACCTAATTTTACTTGTCCATGAAAAAACTGAAAAAAATTAAAAAATGTCTCTGGGCTGGGTGGATGGTTGCCCCCTATACACCTGGCTATAAAAGATACAACCTCCATTATAATAATAATAATTCTCATTATACATCACGCCAAGTCAATCCCTTATATTGATTCCAAAAGAGTAATTTGCAAACACTACTATGTTTTGACCATAATTCCAAATATACTCATGTAGTTTCAGAAATTGTAAATGATCATAAATAGTTTGACCATGATTGTAAATATACTCAAGTCATTGTGATGCCCTTACTCACCATCACGATATGTGAATATTTGCAATTTAAGAAATTAAGTAAGTATATTTAATTTTTGCAAGTATACTCATATAGTTTATATATCTTTATAAATATACTCACATCGTGACAATACAGTAATAGCGTTAAAATGGTATGATTATATTTATAATTATGGTCAAACTATGAGGTTATTTTGAATTTTTAAAACTATATAGATGTATTTGCAATTACGGTCAAATTATGTTAGTATATTTGTAAATTACTGATTATAAAATTACTCCAATATTCTCAAAATTTCACATCATGCTAACTTCATGCCAAATTTGATTTTCCTTTTACTGAATTAGTAACATTTGGGTGCATAAGAACCTTTGGACTCAAAACGTCTAGTCATATATGTTTATTATTAGAGAGACTATTTCATGTTCTACATATACTGGCCTTTTTCTAAATATATCTAATACATTTGGCCCTATTTTCAGATATAATTATATGATTTTAAAATTTCAAATATACTCCTATGTTTGCATTTGATCCCAAAAATACTAATTCTATAAAAAATCATTTGTTAAATTTTTATAAATGTCCAAAACACTCATATTATAAAATAATAAATGATGAAATGAAATGAAATTAAAACTTTCCAAATTTAGAACTTGTGCGCAATTAGGTATATTATCAGTGAGTTACGGTATTCAATTTTTCTAATCCCATCCTAAACTTGGAGGGCATATTAATAATTTCACATATTAACTAATGGCATCAACTAATGAAATAGGTATTTTTTTGGATTAAATACAAACGTAACATTGATTTCTATTAATTAGGAGTACAGGGGTATGATATAAAATCATATAAATTAATTACACCGAAGTTTTCATGAATATATTATATATATATTTTTTAAGATTAATTTCAAATATACCAACTACATTTGCCCTTAATTACAAATATACTAACTAAATTTGAAAATTTTCACATATATCCACTAAGTATGGGTAAAATTTGATTCATATCCATTCCATCAGTCACAATTAAAACTCGTTATTATCTATCACATGAAATGTCCAAAATGCCCATTATTATTTATTAATAATAGCCATTCAAATACAACAAAAACTGAAAATGTGATGAAAATGCATCTAACGTGAGATAAAAAAAGCTAGACAGAATAAATTTAATAGTCTAGATATTGCACTGATCACAATGAATGCACATCAGTCAGCCGTATTTGGGATTTCAAAAGTATTAAATATTCATAATTTTCATATTGGGTATATTTGAAATTAATGAAATACTTAATATATATATATATATATATATATATATGAAAGTTTTCAAACTTAGTGAGTATATTTGTAAGTAAGGGCAAATGCAGTGGACATATTTGAAATTAACCATATTTTTTAAGATCACGCATCGGCCGGGGCCATATCGTCAAAGTCCACATGTATCTAACTAGGGATCAATATTCGATACCAGTTACCAAGTCCTAAAAATATTCCTAGCATACCTGGAGCAGGTCAACTTCCATCTTTAATTCCATGTTCTTAATATTGGGCGGGCACCCTATGCGTTTTACCGCATGGGGGCAACCATCCGGCAACCACTGGATCCGCTGCATATATTGTTTTTAATTTTTAATACGATTGTGGTCCCACAAAGATAAGTGAGTACATTTTTAAAAGAAAAAACATTGGCTTATGTAATTATGTTTGTTTGCATTTTTAAAATCAATAAAATTCTACAAATCTCATTCGCCAAGTCGATTTAAGCTTTAGGCATGGTCGACTTTTTTAGTGAGAAGGTTACGGTGTTAGTTTTTTTTTTTATACCGCCTGGAAGACCGAGATGGCTTATATTCGAATTGAGGACGGATTATGTAGAGCACAAGTTATATTCCATAGGTGTTGGACTTCAGAAAAAATTTATTGTGTATAATTTATGTTTAATACTAAATCAATAATTTCATTGTACTTAAAATTTAATATCCTAAAATCAAATTTTGATTAATTATGTAAATTTTAATAATTAAATTTATTAATCGTTTATTTTTTAATTAATGTTAGTTCATACTATCCTAATCTTTTTATTATAAGAATTTTTTATTATGTTGAATATAATGTATGGATTTGATTTAAAAATAATTAATTAATGTTAAAAAATTAGTGTATATGCATTTAACAATTTAAATTTCATTCATAGATACTAATTTTAACATTATACACATCCAATACATTTAATTTTTTATATAGTGACTTTAATATGAAAGTTATGATTAAAAATCGTTCGAAATTTTCTTTTCAGAAAAAAGCTAATTCTAAAAGTATTATTTTTCTTGAATAGAGCACATTATTTTTATAATCAAGGTTTACAAACTAGTCCAAAAATATATATATATTTTTAAATATTTTATAAAATTATATTCTAGAATATTTAACCTATAAGCCAAGTTTTATCATTTTTGAGGTATATATTTATTTTAAAGGTTTAAATATAATGTTTAAATATAGAGGTATTTTAGTCATGTTTCAATAATTTTTAATGACTAAAATATCCTTACATGTAAAAAATTTAAAATAAATTTATAAATATATTAAAAAATAGTAAATTTTGGTTTATAAATTAAATACACATAGATTAACAGTTTTATAAAAATTAAAAAATAAAAATATACATTTTCTATAGATTTGAAATAAATTATCGGGCCTCATGCTTGAGGTTCTTTAGAATTTCTTTGGTGGCTGGAGGATGAAAATGACTATCATATATATATATGAGAAATTGTCAAGTGCAGAGCGATGAAATGGGTCTCACATGATGATAAAATCAAAATTTACTCCACCAATTGTATTTAGGATAATGTATTATATTACCATATCAATTTTCATCCCAATCAGATATGTGTATGGACCTCATATGAAAATAGTACAAATTCGACGTAATAAAATAATTTTATGTAAATAAAACTTTAAAGTAGTTTTTTGACATCTAAACCATTTAAAGTATGATTTATATATGGATAAATGATTGTATAAAATTTCATTGCATTCTAATATGTGTGGGGCCTATTTTTTGGGCAACTGCACTGCTGTTAGGGTGCAGTTGTGCTGCACCGGAACAACCCTATATATATATTATATATATATATATATGTATGTATGCATGTATATATCGCGCTGGAGGATGCATATGGTGGTTGAGAAAGTTGCTAATAGGCAGCTCCCTCTTTTTTTTTCCTCTCTTGGGCATGGCTAAATTGTAGGAGTGCATAGATTTTTGGATTTCTTTCCCGTGAAAGCACTCCTTCTTATTTATGGAATACCAAAGTGCATTTAGGTGTCCCCAAAAGCATATAATCCATTTTTTAATATAGTTTTAAAATTTATTTATAGAATTGCAAATCTAAGTATATTTTAACATGTTATCAATTTTTACTATTTCTGAATATTTTTAGATATTTTTTGGATTTTTTAAAATCAGTGACATTTTTTGCCATGTTTCACTGATTTTAAAAAAAATTCAAAAAAAATCTATAAAGCTTCAAAAATGGTAAAAATAAATATAATATTAAATACATTTAGATTAACAGTTGTGTAAAATTTTTTTAAAAAATATATATATGTAAATAAATATTTCCGCTTGGGTGTACAGGATAACATTCCCTATTTATTGATGAATAGCTTAGGTTTCCGGTGCCCAAGCAAACGGCCAAACGCGAGTTCGAATCACGGGGCGTGGCCTCACTTATGAGGGAGCGTTCCCTGTTCTATTTCATGTAAAAATAGGAAAAGGTGCAAGAATGACTAGAAAAAATTGTAAAAATGTTGTAAGGCTTGATTATAATAGAAATTAAGATAAATGTAAAAATACCAATAAAAAGTAACTTACATGCTGTTTTTGTGCAATCAGCCTATACTAGAATATATCCTTATATATAACTAGAGAGAGATTAACAGGTGTCATGGGATATACAAATTAAATGATAATGGATTTTAAAAGATCAAAAAGAAAAGAAAATAAACTAAATAAAAAACCAAATGAATAAAACAAATAATTAATATTATTTTAATGATGAAAAGTAGTGAACTTATGAGGGGAGTACTTCAAACATATGTGATGTACCAAAGTAAAATGGTATATTTATCATTTTAGTGTCAGTCTTACCCATTAAACAAAATCTAATCCATTTATTAGTTTTAAAATCTACAAATTATAAATTAAGAATTTAAACCTTCTATATATGAATTTATAACATTCCAATACTCGACGCAATGATTTCGAGTGAATTTCAAAGTTTAGGCATATTTTTATATATTTCATAAAGTTATTACCTATATAAGACTCCAATTAAAATGATTTTATTATCTTAATTAAATAGATGGTATTGAATATAATAAATTAATTAAATTTTATATAATCACTAAAATAAGCTTCAAATATATAATCACTAATGTTTAGCAAACCTTAAAACTTTTTTAGTTAAAAATTTTTCATTCTTTGCAATTATTTTTTTTAGAAGTAGAGCTATGTAACCTCTTAATTTATAAGATTTTGATGCTTGTTATAAAATTCAATTCAATAATTGTATTTAATATTATTTGTTTATCTAGGAGATCAAGTTTCATCCTAATTAAGTATGTTTATGGACCTCATTTTTTGAAAAATATATATTTTTATATGTAAATTACAAAAAATGCTTAGTTCGATTTACATAAATATTAGAATCTAAAAAATATTTTATAAAATCATTTTCCAAGTAGATATGATATTTTAAATGGTTTAGATGTTGAAAATATAATTTTAAAATTTAAATTTAGTATTAAATCATTTTATTATGTTAATTTTTAATAGGGCTCATGTATAATGATATTAGACAAATAAAAGGATTTTCAAGATACTAAATATAATAGATGCAACAGATTTTCTATCAATTATAAAGATTCTAAATATAAAAGGAATTACATGGAAAAAGGATTATATGAAAGTGGCAGCGTTTTTAATCATTTCTTCACATTTTCTTATATAATTATCCTACCTTTTAATTATCTGTACACGACTGCCTGTACAACTAACTTATCTATTCTAACTTTATTTTTTTTACTTATTATTATTATCTCTATTATATCACATTATTGTCTACTAATTTAAAATTTTTTGTATTAAATTTTTTTTTATCAAACGTCGTATCACCTTACAAACGCACCTGAAGCCTTTTCCAAACTTTTTAGAAAGCCACATATTCCACACCGGTGGTAAGCGACGTTTACTTTTTGACGTGCGCACTAGTGTAGTCCGCTTGGGTTGCGATCCGAGGCTCTTCGCTGGTGCGTCGCGATAAAAGAGTAGTCGTGTTTTTGGACAAACAAGTGGGGAGGAAAAAAGTTCAATCCAAAACTTGCATTCTTCATAATTATTTTATTTTTAATTATTTTCTCATATATTTTATATAATTATCTTTTTCTTAATCATTTCTTAATAACCACTTATTTAATTAACCTATTTATTTTATTTTTATTTTTATCGCTCTTCGTTATTTCTTTTATTACATGGTATAATTTCTTCAATTTCAAACTTTGAAAAGTTTTATACATGCATACATATAACAGTATTAAAGTAAAGTTATAGAACACCATAATTACAATATAGTACATTGCAAATGGGGTCTAATCATTATCCAACTTACCATTTGTATTTAGAATTATTTTGCTTTAGTAACATACTAATTTCTATCTAAATTAAATGCGTATGTGCCTCGTTAAAAATTTTACAAAATCAATGTAACAAAATTATATTTTAACATTTAAACAATTTAAAATATAACTTTAATTCTCGGTGCAACTAGCATTGAATTGCTTCTGACCATGTAACACTTAATAAAACTTTTTTTTTAATTTTGTATCCATATGCATGCCTGGCTTTTTTCTTTCTTGTGAAATTTCATAAATTTTAAAATTTATTTAGTATTTTATTTTAAAATTTGAAAATAAGTAAAATCAGCATGAATACATGCTCCAGTGTATGTAGTTATGGTTATTTTATTCGTTTTTAAAATTAAAAGAAAATACTAAATAAAATTTCAAAATTTGTAAAAATTTCAGTGTAAGGAATATATAGGCGGATCTCGTGTTGGGATAAAACATTTTTTTGAAAAAGAAAAAAGTATCCTATGGATGGATGCAACTCATGCGATCATATAAAAAAATGGTTCTATAAAGTGAGGATTAATTCAATACACCCCGTTTCAAAACCCAAATTTTTAAATTTTTTGAAATTTTTTTATAAGATTATTGACCTATGTATATTTAATCTATAAGCTAAAATTTGTCATTTTTGGAGATGTGTATATATTTTTAATTTTTTAAAAACAAGGATACTTTAGCCATTTTTAAGTGACTAAAATATCCTTGTTTTTAAAAAAATCAAAAATATATATTTATATATCTCCAAAAATTGTAAAACTTAATGCACTTATTAAATACACCTAGGTTAACAATCTTATAAAATATTTTAAAAAAAATTTTAAAGATAGAGTTTTGGACCCGAGTGCATTGAATCAATTCTCCTATTAAGCATTTGTATATTCTTAATAATTATACTTTTAGTTCATGCATGGGATGAGCATGGAATGTGATGGAATGTTACGTTTTCCAATACCTTTTTATCCATTTCCATTTCCTCGATAATATACTTTTACTCATTACAGTACATATTTACTCATTCTCACTGCGTCTTCATCCCAAATTCTCATTCCTATCTTCTTCACATCTAATCTCTGAATCACCCGAGTACCAAGATTGATCTGTAGTAGCACTAGCAAGGAGATTTTCCCATCATACGTATGCCTCGGCGAAAATGCAAAGCTTATTTGTGGGGAAGCGGAGAGATCTGCGGAATTGTGAAATATATTAACAACGAGAATGCAGAGCATACTTGGGGAGGAAGAAAAGAGATGTATAGATTCGCGAATATAAAGCGAAATCGCATGTCCATCCAAGAAAAAAAAGAATTGTACGGATAAAGAGAAAATGATATTAACAATGAAAATGCAGAGTTCAGTTAAGGACGGCAACAGAACTGCGAATATAAAGAGAAATTGACCGGGGGTAACGAGAAAAATAATATTAACAATGGAAAAGATAAGATTATTATGCATTTAAGAATAAATAGATTATACGGAGAATGAAAAAAAGATTAATTTTCTTAGGAATGGAACTTCCAAGTCCTATGACTCGATGCACACAGAAGACGCAGAAGCTCACACAAGTAATGAAATTTATAGAAAATATAAAATCGTCCTCGATTTGGATATGCAACCGAATTAACGGATCGGATGGTCTTTATATGAAGTGATGGGACTCGCGAGCCCTCTGACGTGCACCAATATCCACCCACCTGCAAGCCACAGCATCAGCTATTTAAGTATTCCAAAAGCTGGCTGAAAAGCTATAAAGTCCGCCAAGCATTCTACCAAGCACAACAAGCAAAAGAATTTGAGCCGATCCAACACGGTATGTTTGTTTCATTTTTTAAAAAAGTTCTAAACATTCTTTTTCCACCATGATTTTGTTACAAATCCCCCAAATTCCTCATCTTAACATGCTCGTTCTAGTAAGTTCTCTTGATCATGCTTGAGTGAGAAGGATATGTTGAGCAGCGATCTTCTCAGACTGACCGGTTTAAAAAGATTTATTTTTTATTTTTTAAAATTTTTTATAAATATGTTAATCTAGTTGTATTTAATCTATAAATTAAGTTTTATTATTTTTGGACGTGTGTATATATTTATTTTGAATTTTTAAAAACAAAGATATTTAAGTCATTTTAAATTATTTACGATGACATAATACTTCTATTTTTAAAATTTAAAATACATATATATACATATCTAAAAATGATAAAACTTAATTTATATATTAAATACAACTAGATTAACACGTTTATTAAAAATGCAAAAAAAATATGTTTTTTTGACTGGTCTAAACTCTGGTATGGAAAGATCATTTGTCAAATATGCTTTGTAGAGAAATTGAGTCAGACGGATATATTAGACCAACGGAAGGGTATTGTTGGGTTTACATCTCTACCCTTTGAATCAACATTGGTAGATCTATCTGTTATGATGATTTTCAATTTCAAGAATTAATGACATATGAATTCTACTAACATTTCTTTTTTACACTTGGCATTCACAAATTATTTAGCTATTGAATTTCAACTTTTGTACGTTTTACTTGTTTGCATGTCAAGTACGGTTTGATTGTGAAATTTCTGTGTTAAGAGCTTGTTGTTTGGATATTGAAATTGCTTTTGGTTGTGAAATTTCTACATGTTAATAGCTTGTTGTCTGGAAATTAATTTATAATTGGTTGTGAAATTTTAACAATCGAAACAGGTATTTTTATGTATATCGAGTGTTGTTTGATTATGAAATTTCTATATGCCAAACTGGTTCTATCAATATGTTGTTTTACTTGAATAAATTTTTTGTTATTCAAGTTCAACAGGTTTGTGTATTATTTATAGGTTCTGTCAATTAATATTTAACTTCAATCGATTGTGTAATTCAGCAGAATGAGTACTTTCTGAAGTTTAACGTAATTTACTGTACGTTATAGGTCTTTGAAGTATTTTAAACTCTGTAATGAGATTTTCTAGACCAATATTATCAATAATATTTTTATCTTTAGATACTGATTGGATTTATTTTTCATATTATTTATTAATTTTTATATAATTTATTGATATTTCTATTTCACTAGAAAATTCTTTTAAATATGTTTGATACACTGAAGCTAAATACACCGGGTGCATTGAATAAAACTCCAGTCATAACGAAGAGAGAGGGCCTTGTGCCCTAGCACGACACCCGGTAAAATACTAGCAATTAATTAGAGAACAGCAGATGGCCTTTGTTGATTAATCCAAGCAAGAGCGACATGCAAGTAAACTGTGTCCTTAGAATATTTCATCTCCCCAGTTAATTAATGTAATAGCCGTCGTCATTCGGCGCAGTATTCGGTCCGTTTCGGCGCCGTTTTATTTATTTTGTTTTATTAGGCACCGTTATGGAAATTGTTTTATTAGGCACCATTATGAAAACGGTGGAATTATGGGTCATGCGCGTTCAATTAACCCCAGCTGGATTAGTATAAAAGACGCGTAGACGAGAGATGGGTTTTCACGGAAGAAAAATCACGCAGAGAGAGACAGAGAGACAGAGAGACAGAGAGACGAATGAAGGAAAAGGATTTTTAAGGTAAGCTGCGTCGAACCATTTTCTCTGTTAATCTCATTCATTCTATGTTATACGCAAGTTATTTCATAGATCTAAACCATTCACGACAATTCTAGCATGACTAATTAGTCACAGGAGTATTATTGAAATGATTAATGTTGAAATTTTACTTATTTAAATGAGAAGTACCAAATAAAGGGTACGAAATGATATATGATGAAATAAACACACTTCTGAGCATAATTAGATAATTGTGACCGTACAATAATAAGATAATTATATGATTAGCTTGCCTGCAAAATTTCAGATTGATCAGACTTATAGATTTTTAGATATAGCAAAATTAGACATAATATAGAGTGGTAAATATGTATTTTAAGAGAAAAACACAAAAAAATAATTACAGAAAAATATAGATGCAAAACGAATAATCTGAACTATTACAAACATTATTTGAGATATTTTACAGTATATGTGATGAATTAATTTTGTAAAAATTTAGTTTATATGGCTATTTGAAGTGATATTTAATATTAACCTTTTATTAAACCCTTTATATTAAAACTGATGATAGAGATGTTATTTTGAAAAATGGACCGTCCAGATTATAAAACATAATTTTATAAGCTTACCCTTAAAATTTCAGTACAAACAGATATGTATATTGAGAGATATAAGCCATTTTATTTGGAAAATATGGACCGTTGAAAATAAACAAATAAATGAATAAGCTTCTGGACTAGTGGGCTAAGCCCATTTTAACAGGCCCAGTGAGTCAGAAGCCCATAAACCAAGCTTAAGCCCACAGAAACGAAAGCCCACTTAAATAGAGCCAGCCCACTATCCAATCGGACCCAGCCCACTAGCCTGGCCCACTGTTCAGGCCCGCAGCAGCAGCCTACCGGAGACTATTCACCGGCGCCGGCGACCGGCCGGCCGGCGGCGAAAAAAAAAAAAAAAAAAAAAAAAAAAAATTTATGAAGGCATGATAAATGGAAAATAAATAAATAAATATATATAAATTATAAAAATATGAGAAAAATTAAAGAAAAATATCTAAAGAAGTATAAGTCCAAAATTATATTTACATATAAAAATAAAGTTGTTTAAAATTGAATTAATATAAGAATAAATAGAAGAAAATAGGATTTTGACCGATTAAAATTATGAGAAATTTTGAGAAAGTTATAAATGGAATTTTAAATAATATTTGTGAAAATCAAAGTGAAATAATAAACATATTGTGATGAAAATTAGGAAAAGAGACTTGAGGCTACTACAAAAAAATTGAAAAAAAGAGGAGTTTTAAAGTCTACTCAGAGGTAAGTAAACTTTTACCAAAGCATGTCTTTGAAAATATTATGTGAATATTATGATTTGCTATGAAATGTGATTATTTATTTCTTTCAAATTTGTTTATTCAAAAATGAGCATTATTATTTCAAACTCATGTTTAGTAGTGAATCTAAGTGGTGCATCATTTAAAATTCATGAGCATGATGCATAATTGCATATTGGGTTTGCCGCCAAGGATTAAAGTATTATGGTAGTACCTGGGTAGCGACCTCAGGACTATCGAAGGAAATGATTTAGCTCACGAATGTGTAGCACGGCTGCACGCGAGCACAAGTATATGGCAATACCCCCAGTACATGATTTAAAAATGACATATCTGTGCACTTCTATCAAGATGTTTTTATTACAGTTTATTGTGCATAAAAGACAGTATAGATATTGTATTTGTTTAAAAAAATATATATGATTGAAAATGAATTTTAAAAAAAAATGCATGTTTACTTACTGAGCTTTCAGCTCACATAGTTTTGTTTTCAGTGGAAAAACAGGGATACAATGCTATACTAGAGCCTTTATCAACATGGGAAAAAGGCGAACCTAGCAGAGGAAAAGACAAAGAAGTTTAGAATTTTATTGAAATTTTCTTATAATGCTTGCTTATTTGGATTTTAGACATTGAAAATTGTATAATAACTCCTTAAGAAGCAAACTTGATATGTAATAGTTAAAATGTTTATGATTTTGCACCTTGGTATCTATTTCCATCTTGGGAGATCTTATTTTAGTTTGACATAGTAGACCCCATTCCCAACACCTCAAGGGTGGGGTGTTACAAGTGGTATCAGAGCGAAGGCTGAAATACATCCCAAGGGCAAAATCATGATAGTAGACTTAGAAAGTGCAAAACTTAAGTAATTCTAAATAATTATGAAATTTAACTGTTTAATGATATAAGAGTTACAATGCCACCCAAACTTAAGTATGAAGCCGACGTGCAACTAGTGCTGAAGCAAAAGCAAGAAGAAATGCTTATCGAAGAATGTGGGCATTTCAGATGAATCAAGAGAAGAGTGTAGAGGAGGAACCAATAGAATATTCTGATAAAGAATATGAAGAAGAATTTACAACAGATTGTGAAGGAAACTCAGGAGATGACTCACAAGAAAATCAAGAAAATAATAAAAATTATGATGTTGAGATTCAAATTAGTGATGATGATGATGATAATGGTGATGATGATGATGATGATGATGATGATGATGATGAAGTTGAACTCCTAGAAATGGAGTATCAACCAGTAGAAATGAAACTTAGTGGTCCTAAGTTTTATGATTCTTCTAGTGAAGATGATGTAAACTTAGCTGATTAGCTTAAAGTTTTTATTTTCTATGAATAATATGATAAATTTAATGCTTTAGATAGTCTTCTCTTTTAATTTATGATATGAAAAATGAAAATTTTAGAAGTTATGCAAATATATTTAAGATTAATGGTATGATGTAGGAAAAAGATGCCTCCTAAGAAGGATAAAGGAAAACAAGTGGTGATGGAGGAACCACTGTCGCGATTAGTAAGAAAAAGGACTCGTAGGTTGGTGGGAAGTGTATTGGTCAGTGAGGATTCTTCTTCAGCTCACACAAATGACCCATATAATGAAGCTTCAGGAGAGAACAATCCTAGAAATGATGTTGCTGGAGCATCAAATGCAGGACAATCACAAGACATTGTGGACGTCAATGCTCAAGTTATGGACGCAGTGTTGAGAACATTGCAAACTATGGAACGGATGTCAGGCATTTTTGGCTTCGGTAGTGGATATAAACCAAGAAACTTTATCTCTTGAAGAGATACCAATAGTGAAAGAATTTCCTGATATTTTTCCTATTGAGTTGTTAGAATTGCCCCCTCAGAGAGAAATAGAATTTGCAATAGATATAGTGCCTGGGGTACTTCCAATTTCTAAACAACCTTATAGAATGGCCCCGACAGAAATGGCAGAATTAAAAACACAGCTGGAAGAATTATTAGATAAGGGTTTTATACGACCAAGTGTGTCACCTTGGGGAGCGCCGGTTCTGTTTGTGAAAAAGAAAGATGGTAGTTTGAGATTGTGCATTGATTATAGAGAACCGAATAAGGTGACTATCAAAAAATAAATACCCTTTACCTCGAATAGATGATTTATTTGATCAACTACAAGGGGCAACTATATTCCCTAAAATTGATTTACAGTCGGGATATCATCAATTGAGGATTAAAGAAGAAGATATACAGAAAACTGCTTTTCGAACTCGGTATGGACATTATGAATTTTTGGTAATGCCATTCGGGTTAACAAATGCACCAGCTGCCTTTATGGATTTAATGCAAAGAGTGTTCAGACCCTATTTGGATAAATTTGTGGTCATATTCATAGATGACATTCTCATTTATTCAAAAACAAAGGATGATCATGTTGAACACCTTAGAATGGTATTGCAAACTTTGAGGGAGAACAAATTATATGCAAAATTGAAGAAATGTGAGTTTTGGATGCATAGTGTTCCATTTTTGGGGCATATTGTTACAGCAAAAGGTATTATGGTTGATCCTGCTAAGGTCGAGGCAGTGGTGAATTGGCCAAGGCCGACAAATGTCACAGAGATACGTAGCTTTCTTGGTCTTGCGGGGTATTATCGCAGATTCGTAGAAGATTTCTCTCGGATATGTACTCCTCTCACAAAGCTAATAAGAAAGGGGGTAAAATTTCAATGGACTGATGATTGTGAAAATAGTTTTCAAGAACTCAAGCAGAGATTAGTGAAGGCACCAGTTTTAACTACCCCTACTAGCGGTGGAGGATTTGTTATTTATAGTGATGCTTCTAAAAAGGGTCTTGGTTGTGTATTAATGCAGAATGGGAAGGTGATTGCATATGCTTCACGACAGTTGAAACCTTATGAACAGAATTATCCCACTCATGATTTGGAACTAGCTGCAGTAGTATTTGCTTTGAAAATTTGGAGGCATTATCTTTATGGGGAACAATGTGATGTTTATACAGATCACAAGAGTTTGAAATATATTTTCACTCAAAAAGAGCTGAATATGAGGCAAAGAAGATGGTTAGAATTACTGAAAGATTATGATTTGAATATCCAATATCACCCAGGGAAAGCAAATATAGTAGCTGATGCTTTAAGCAGAAAGTCAAATAGCAATTTAGCTACTTTAATTACAGATCAGGAGGAGTTAATTAATGACATGCGAAAGTTGTCATTAGAAGTTTGCCCCAAAGAGTTAGTGTATCAGTTATATCAATTACAAGTGAAGCCTTCTCTATTTGAATAGATCAAAGAAAAACAAAGAACAGATGAACAAATTATAAGGATAAAGGAGAAAGTGGCAGAAGGGACTATGGAAGGATTCACAGTTGAGGATGAGGGCACCGTCAGATATAAAGGAAGGTTGTGTGTACCTGAGGCGGTAGAACTAAAAAGACAAATTTTAGAAGAAGCTTATTACTCACTATACACCATACACCCAGGGAGTACAAAGATGTATGAAGATCTTAAAAGAAATTTTTGGTGGATGGGTATGAAGAAAATGATAGCAGAATTTGTAGCACAATGCCTAACATGCCAACAAGTTAAAGCCGAACATCAAAAGCCAGCAGGATTATTACAACAAATGGAAATACCAGAATGGAAGTGGGATGAAATCACTATGGATTTTATTGAGGGGTTACCAAGGACTGCTGCAGGAAATAATTCTATTTGGGTAATTGTGGATAGATTAACAAAGGTCGCACATTTCTTGCCAATCAAAACCAGTTATTCTGCAGAAAAGTTAGCCAACCTGTATTGTAAAGAAATAGTTCGGTTGCATGGAATTCCCAAGGCAATTATTTCCGACCGAGATACTATATTTACTTCAAAGTTTTGGCGCAGTTTAAATCAGACAATGGGGACAAAATTGAAATTTAGTACAGCATTTCATCCACAAACAGATGGGCAGACTGAAAGACTAAATCAAGTAGTCGAGGATATGTTGAGAATGTGTATAATAGATTTCGGAAATGGTTGGGATAAATATATGGCTTTAGTGGAATTTGCATATAATAACAGTTATCATGCTAGCATTAAAATGTCTCCTTATGAAGCTTTATATGGGAAACCTTGCAGAACACCCTTAAATTGGGATGAGGTTGGAGAAAGAAAATTGATCGGGCCAGATATTGTGCAAGAAACTGCAAATAAAGTAAAGTTAATCAGAGAAAGATTGCTTACTGCCCAAAGTAGACAGAAAAGTTATGCAGATCTAAGGCGGAGAGAATTAGAATTTTTCATAGGTGATAAGGTGTTTGTAAAAATATCACCTATGAAAGGAGTTATGAGATTTGGCAAAAAGGGAAAGCTCAGTCCTCGTTATATCGGACCGTATGAAGTTTTAGAGAAAGTCGGAGCAGTGGCATATCGAATAGCACTACCACCCTCATTGGCCGCGGTGCATAATGTGTTTCACATTTCTATATTGAGAAAATATGTGTCAGATCCTTCCCATGTGCTCACAGCAGATCGATTGCCAATCTCAGATAAGTTAATATATGAAGAAAATCCAATCAAGATAATAGATTCTAAAGAGCAACAGTTGCGGAAAAGGTTGATAAAGTATGTCAAAGTGCAATGGAGCAATCATGGAGAATCGGAGGCTACGTGGGAGCATGAAGAAGATATCAAACAAAAATATCCATTTTTGTTTAATTAAGTTTCGAGGACGAAACTTTTATAAGGGGGGGAGAATGTAATAGCCGTCGTCATTCGGCGCAATATTCGGTCCGTTTCGGCGCCGTTTTATTTATTTTGTTTTATTAGGCACCGTTATGGAAATTGTTTTATTAGGCACCGTTATGAAAACGGTGGAATTATGGGTCATGCGCGTTCAATTAACCCCAGCTGGATTAGTATAAAAGACGCGTAGACGAGAGATGGGTTTTCACGGAAGAAAAATCACGCAGAGAGAGACAGAGAGAGAGAGACAGAGAGACGAATGAAGGAAAAGGATTTTTAAGGTAAGCTGCGTCGAACCATTTTCTCTGTTAATCTCATTCATTCTATGTTATACGCAAGTTATTTCATAGATCTAAACCATTCACGACAATTCTAGCATGACTAATTAGTCACAGGAGTATTATTGAAATGATTAATGTTGAAATTTTACTTATTTAAATGAGAAGTACCAAATAAAGGGTACGAAATGATATATGATGAAATAAACACACTTCTGAGCATAATTAGATAATTGTGACCGTACAATAATAAGATAATTATATGATTAGCTTGCCTGCAAAATTTCAGATTGATCAGACTTATAGATTTTTAGATATAGCAAAATTAGACATAATATAGAGTGGTAAATATGTATTTTAAGAGAAAAACACAAAAAAATAATTACAGAAAAATATAGATGCAAAACGAATAATCTGAACTATTACAAACATTATTTGAGATATTTTACAGTATATGTGATGAATTAATTTTGTAAAAATTTAGTTTATATGGCTATTTGAAGTGATATTTAATATTAACCTTTTATTAAACCCTTTATATTAAAACTGATGATAGAGATGTTATTTTGAAAAATGGACCGTCCAGATTATAAAACATAATTTTATAAGCTTACCCTTAAAATTTCAGTACAAACAGATATGTATATTGAGAGATATAAGCCATTTTATTTGGAAAATATGGACCGTTGAAAATAAACAAATAAATGAATAAGCTTCTGGACTAGTGGGCTAAGCCCATTTTAACAGGCCCAGTGAGTCAGAAGCCCATAAACCAAGCTTAAGCCCACAGAAACGAAAGCCCACTTAAATAGAGCCAGCCCACTATCCAATCGGACCCAGCCCACTAGCCTGGCCCACTGTTCAGGCCCGCAGCAGCAGCCTACCGGAGACTATTCACCGGCGCCGGCGACCGGCCGGCCGGCGGCGAAAAAAAAAAAAAAAAAAAAAAAAAAAAATTTATGAAGGCATGATAAATGGAAAATAAATAAATAAATATATATAAATTATAAAAATATGAGAAAAATTAAAGAAAAATATCTAAAGAAGTATAAGTCCAAAATTATATTTACATATAAAAATAAAGTTGTTTAAAATTGAATTAATATAAGAATAAATAGAAGAAAATAGGATTTTGACCGATTAAAATTATGAGAAATTTTGAGAAAGTTATAAATGGAATTTTAAATAATATTTGTGAAAATCAAAGTGAAATAATAAACATATTGTGATGAAAATTAGGAAAAGAGACTTGAGGCTACTACAAAAAAATTGAAAAAAAGAGGAGTTTTAAAGTCTACTCAGAGGTAAGTAAACTTTTACCAAAGCATGTCTTTGAAAATATTATGTGAATATTATGATTTGCTATGAAATGTGATTATTTATTTCTTTCAAATTTGTTTATTCAAAAATGAGCATTATTATTTCAAACTCATGTTTAGTAGTGAATCTAAGTGGTGTATCATTTAAAATTCATGAGCATGATGCATAATTGCATATTGGGTTTGCCGCCAAGGATTAAAGTATTATGGTAGTACCTGGGTAGCGACCTCAGGACTATCGAAGGAAATGATTTAGCTCACGAATGTGTAGCACGGCTGCACGCGAGCACAAGTATATGGCAATACCCCCAGTACATGATTTAAAAATGACATATCTGTGCACTTCTATCAAGATGTTTTTATTACAGTTTATTGTGCATAAAAGACAGTATAGATATTGTATTTGTTTAAAAAAATATATATGATTGAAAATGAATTTTAAAAAAAAATGCATGTTTACTTACTGAGCTTTCAGCTCACATAGTTTTGTTTTCAGTGGAAAAACAGGGATACAATGCTATACTAGAGCCTTTATCAACATGGGAAAAAGGCGAACCTAGCAGAGGAAAAGACAAAGAAGTTTAGAATTTTATTGAAATTTTCTTATAATGCTTGCTTATTTGGATTTTAGACATTGAAAATTGTATAATAACTCCTTAAGAAGCAAACTTGATATGTAATAGTTAAAATGTTTATGATTTTGCACCTTGGTATCTATTTTCATCTTGGGAGATCTTATTTTAGTTTGACATAGTAGACCCCATTCCCAACACCTCAAGGGTGGGGTGTTACAATTAATGTGCTCGCCAATTGAATGGGTCGAATGCATTTTGTATTAATTATTCGTTTGTTTTAATGGGAACTGCGTCACATATATACAAATTCTCCCTTCCGCTTTTCAGCAACAACAATTGTAACAATCAAGTGATTCGTATTAGTAGAGTCAGAACTCGAAGCATATATCACGAAGAGAATATGGAAAAGGTATTGTATTATATTCTCTGTTATTTCCATTCTGGCTAGTTTTATTCATTTTCAAATTCTGTCGCTTGAATAGTTACGATGCTTGCCCACTGATAAATCCCATGTATTAAATTACTTCATTTTCTGATCCAAACCTGCTATGTAGACTGCGTTTCCATTTGATGGATTAATTGAAAAGAAATCGCAATTAATTTGTTCTCCATGCATGTGAATCAAGAATTATATTTTCAAAGACCAGGCATGCATATGTATAATTAGTGACTGTTATTTAGAAACTTTAAGCTTCATGTGGTATGGTCTGCTTGTTTTTGTTACCCAATTCACAGCAGAAAAATAAGCTTAATCTAGCTAGCCTCATCATGTTTGTTTTCCATCACAATTAAAGATGATGTTGATCGCGAATTTAAAATTTTGATGTAGAAAGATAAAATTTATATCAAAACTCCGGGATGGGGAAGTTGTCATAGATGTTTTCGGGATTGGGATGACGGTGTGCTAGGACAGCCGGAACAGATATTCATCTGGTACGACAGTTGCATCGATAGTATTCAGGTAGCCTACAGCTCCAACCAAAGCGTGACATTGGCAGAGAAGCACGGTGGAACTGGCGGCTCCAATTTCTATGTTGTACGTCCAATTCTCTTCATCGAATATTTTGCTTCTTTATTTTTTTCTTGGTAAATTTGAACTTTGATGTTTTTCTCTTTTCTGTACTTGTTTGGTCTTGTAGGTTAATCTGGCTGGTAAGTCGCTTAGGTGTATAAGAGGCAGTGTTGGAGATAGCGGTTTTGCTTATGATAATGCTCTAAACTCTCTCTGTTTTGAAACTACTTGTGGCAGCCGTTATGGCCCTTTTGGCAAGCCCTTGGGTAAACCCTTTTTGATTGATCTTAGTGGTTGTCGAGTTGGGGGGTTTCATGGCCGATCTTGTGATGGTTATCTTCGTGCCATTGGTGTTTATGTGGAAACTAAGGCTAGCACCCATACGGGTTGTGACGAGAAGCCAGTTTTCACAAAATGAGAGGCTCGGAAATCCTGGAATGTTTATATCCAGCCTTAGGAAGAATTAATGTCAGTAGAAGGTTGGTGTAAGGATGCCTTTTTTTGGGATATATTTCTTTATAATATCTCAACTTGTATTATTTATAATATCTTAACTTGTATTACAATTAGACTTTTGAGGTATTCTAACAACGTGGTTACCAACGAGGTAACACCTTGTTGGCGGGTGCCTTTTTAATTTGTTCAATAAATGTCTTTTTAAATTCTGACGTGTGTCTCAACGATATATTAATCTTTATATAATATATATGTTGTGGTTTTATTAGCTTGGGCTGATAGGTCTATTATTATTTTTCTTCGTGAGAATTTTGTCCTAAATATATTTATTTCACCGACTACATCATATAAATTTTGGTCATGTGAATATATTCTTCTAGATTAAAGTTAACTTTTTGGAGTAAAAATGACTTGAATATCTCAAAAATTGACTATCTAAGCTTTTCAATTTATAACTTTTCATTATCTATAAATATCTTATTTCTAATCATCTATTCACATTTTCTATACAATTATGCTACTTTTCAATTATTTCTTCACAACTACGTACAATTTTTTTTTTTATATAATTTAACGTGTTAATGACTTGTTAGAAAACTGTCTTACCAACCCCAAAAGTTACGTTAAATGAAAAGAGAGTGCAATCAATTTTATTTCACTAATTGAAAATTCCTAAATAATTGTTCCTAGATACATTGAGTGATGCATCATGCAAAGTACAATTTCTTTCAATGTTTTCAGACTCGAAACGTCTTGAAATTCCTTGTTGATCAGAGACATTTCTAGGATTGGATAGCTAATTAACAAATAAAAGATACGTCAGCCTTTTAATTCATCTGGAACAATTTAGACAGAACAATTAATGGCTAGAGGACTGTAACATATCTTGGCTGAATGAAATCTACTCTAATTTGGTTATTCACATTTACCTTCCTAGCTAGATTTTCTGAATCTTACAATTTTTATCATTATAATTATTTTTGTCAAAAGTCTCGTTGATAGGAAACAGCCTGAATAGAAGGTCGGATGAAGAACTTTGTGTTGATTGATGCTCTAAGCAAGGAACAATTACTGGGGAAAAGAAAAGAATTACAAAAGAAAGGAATTATCACTAAGATTAAAAATCCACCGCATCTCTTTTTTCCGTCCCCTTTCTTGTTCTCCAATTAACCATTCTAATCATTTGGTACTGCGTGTAATTCCGGCTTCAAATACAGAGAAAAAGAAAATGGCTTATTACAACGTAATTTATATAAAAACAATTCTAGGCCTTAGGTTCTGGCCATGGCTCATCAATGCACTTGGCCTATCGGCTTATCTCTAACACTCATAACCATGGTTTTTTCAAAAAAAAAAAGCCCCGTTTATTATTTTGTTATTTTCGGAATAAAAACACTCCAACGCTGGGCCAATCATTGTTCTAAAGACAAGCACTCGGCTAAATAGCTCTGCTTAGGCCAATCGTAAAATCCCTTTTCAAAGCTAGGATCATTAGCTTTCCGGAAAAAAATACCATGTGCAATGTGGATGGTGTGGGTTTCATAGTCTAAGTACACAAACTAATTCAAATTGTTAATGAGTCCTGCTTTTTTTTTTATTGATAGATATATGCATTATGACTTCAGATATTACAAATAAGCGCATTCAAACTTCACACAATGGAAAAATTATCTATAAACACCTAAATATTATGGAGGAAACAGTGAACACTACCACAAACGGGAGAAATAATAACACGGTCACACCTATTGGTGGGACTTGAAATTCAAACCAATGACCTTAGGGCATATGAGCCCATGGTCATTACCATCAGACTATACGCCTAGTGTCATGAGTTCCGTTTTAATGCCTGCAAAAGTATTGAAGCTCAATGCTAAGGGTTATTCTATTTATTTTTTATTTTATTGTTTTTCCCATAGACATATGAGTTCAACAAAGAACTTTTCAATGCCTAAATTTTACTTTTTATATTTAAAATATTTTGAATTTCAAAAATAAAAAGTTTAAACATTTTCATGTGTGATGAGAATTGCTAGTTGTACGGATAATTTATCCTTTTGTTCACATGTAGCACAGGATGATCCTCCCATTAAGATGAAATTAAATCTCCCATTTTCAATTTTTTTTTTTTTTTTCCATTTTCAACCAATAACGACTAACTTTTTATCCCAATAGGCCTTTTTACATTTCAGATATACAACTACAATTTTTTTTATTTCACATTTCCATCTCATCTTCATCCCATTTGATGTTATGTAAAGCCTTATAATCCATCCACATTCTTCACTAAATTATCTTTTTCTTAACTAACAAAACAAGGGTAAAGAAGGGGCTGGAACTGGAGAGAATATCTTGTACCTGATTTTAGATCTCTATCTTGTGGTAATGTACAATGGATAAGGCTGCAAGTTGCTGCCTGGCTACAATTGGATCGTATCTTCTAACCCCTTCGCTAGAGGTAGACCTTTGGGTGCAGTAGAATCAGTGTTGATTCTGGCCACGAGTGTTATCAGCAGTTGGTTTTGTGGATCCTAGGACACTTGGTCGATATAATCTTGTATCAGAAAGAGTTGGCCCTCACTTGAACCCAGCTTGCATATTGATAGGCCGACCAGTCACGTACGGAGAGAGCACATGCACCGGGAACGGATCGGCAGTTGCAGCCCAGGGAACAGATCAGGGCCCGAGCCAAGCTGGACCTTTGAAGGTACAACTGTAAGCAGTCAACTAGACTGGGGTTGTGGCGGTGTAAGGTTTGTGCCATATAAAGAGGAGGAAGAGGAGGCTGTAAACTTGTCAATTGTATTGTACATTTTCATTGTAACAATATGGACTCCGTTGCTGCCTGAGTGGAACCTTACACATCTTGAGCATGTTTGTGAGAAAACCGACGGTGTTCGAATCGGCCTCCCGCCAGATTCACACCACATATCCTATTACAAACTATTTCAACTACTGACCATCTTGACAGTCACTGTAACTGATATCGTGTTCCACTCCCAATTGAAAAAAAAAAAATACCCCCAAATCCTTAACCATTGCCCTCCTAACACCAGGTCTGTGCCCCTACTTCTAATGGGTATGTCTCCAACTTAGATCAGTAACCATGCACACCGAATATTGTCGTATGCGGTTGCTACCGAAAATCCCGTCATGGATCAAAGTACTTTGATGAAGTTTTTTTTTTTAATTTTTTATTGGAGTATATTTACAACATATCTCAATTCATATCACATTCAAAGCTCTAAGACAATTCTAATAATATTTCCAAAGGGAGACAACAAGTTCCCAAATAGCAACGGGGGAGACCACCAGCTCCCAACTAAATAAGGAGGACCACACATGCCCCCACAGAAATTTTTGGTTCGAAATCCCACCTGGGATTTGAACACATGCTGGTGGGAACGAAAGTTTCGTTCCTTGCCCGGTGACCAAACGAGCGGCGCTCGTTTGGTAGTACTTTGATGAAGTTATGCGAACAACCATTGTTCATTAGCATGGTGCCTTTGAACCTATCTTTAACCTTCATCTATTAGATGACAACTTGTCGTGCCTGTGCCTGCATGGAGATTCCTAACAATATTGCTATAGGCTAAGCTTCAGGGAATATGCAACTTGGATTCAGGAAACTTAAATTTATTTTAACCTTAACTTTAATCATTTGTAAATCTAAATTTTAATTCTAATTTTATTTGTAAAACATGAACTCAAACCTAACATTATACATAGCCTAATTATATTTAAGAAAAATATAGTAGTATAATCTATTTTAAAATAAAACTTATCTTTCAAAAAAATAAAGGATAAAAAGCAACCCAAGGTGGGGGGTGGGGTTGGCGAGAGTGAAGCGCCATCTTGCTAGGCTTCCTTGAGTTTTTTGCCTTAGGGAAGGGTCAACATTCAACAAACCTTATCAAAGTAATCATATTATTAAGGTAAATCATCATAATAAATTATCTAGAATTAAGTTTTCTTGAAGTGTATAAATGTTAATTTTCTATGCTACTAATATTGGAATATCTTTTATTAATTATTATACACTTAGGGTCCCAACACTTCAAATGTTAACTAGTCTGCAATCACTTTCACTCGAGTAATTTTTCAGCCTTTAACACCTCGTCACTCACCAATTCTCTATGATACTAACAAAACTATAATATTTGTAGTGTTAGGCTCCATAATAAAGCTCCTATGAAAGGTTGGGTTAGAAAATAGAAATGCCTAACTCAATATTGAAATGAGCAAGTAATTTAGTAGCCGGTGATATCATGGCTTGACATAAGAGTAGTTGAAGCTCTCATGCTTCTATGAGTCTGACATCAACTATTCTTTTTCTATCATTATCTATACATTTTAATATTTTTTATATTTTTTATATAACCACTTGGTAATTTATATATATATAGAGAGAGAGAGTTGTTCCGGTGCAGTGACGCTGCACCGAAACAGCGGTGCAGTGGGCCCAAAATGAGCCTCACATGATCATGAAATCATGATCTACTCCACCTATTGTATTTAGAATAATGTATTCTATTACCACACCAATTTTCATCCCAATCAGATATGTATATGGGCCCCATCTGAAAATGGTACAAATCCAACGTAATAAAATAGTTTGATGTAAATAACAACTTTAAAGTATTTGATTGGGATGAAAATTGGTATGATAATAGAATACATTATTCTAAATACAATAGGTAGAGTAGATCATGATTTCATGATCATATGGGGCCCATTTTGGGCCCACTGAACCACTGTTCCGGTGCAGTGATGCTGCACCGGAGCAGCCCTTATATATATATATATATGAGATATATTTTGGTGCAGCATTGCTGAAATGGGCCCCACATGATCATGAAATCATGATCTACTCCACCCATTATATTTAGAATAATGTATTCTATTACTATACCAATTTTCATCCCAATCAGGTATGTATATGGCCCCGATCTGAAAATGGTATAAATCCAACGTAATAAAATAGTTTGATGTAAATAATAACTTTAAAGTATCTGATTGGGATGAAAATTGGTATGGTAATAGAATACATTATTCTAAATACAATGGGTAGAGTAGATCATAATTTCATGATCATGTGGGACCCATTTTTGGGCCATTGCACCGCTGTTCCGGTGCAATGACGCTGCACCGGAACAGCTCTCTTTCTCTATATATATATCCATATAGTTTGACCAAAATTGCAAATATACTCATGTAATTTCACAAATTATATATTACTCTCACATAGTTTCATAAAAATTGTAGATAACCTCCACGTTAACGATTTCCGTCAAATGTAAGGTTATATGAATTATTTGATTTCCGAAAATACCCTACTCTAACAACCTGTTCATGTCGCACAACTCCACCCTCCCCTTCCCACTCCGTCCAGCTCCCCCCCTTCCCTCCTTCTCTGGCTGATGATGATTATGCCCATTGCTGGCAGTGCTTCTTGTCCTTGTGCTTGACAAGCAGCGTCTCCAAATCATCCAGCGTTTTTCCTACGAGTCTTCAGCAAGAAGAAATAGAAAAAGACGAGCGACAGCTTTGGTGAATTGGATAGCGACAGTTGCCCCAGCAAGAAGAAATAGAAGAAGACGAGCGATAGCTTTGGTGAATTGGACGGCGAAAATTGCCCCGTAGTGTTCGATTTGATGTTGACCTTCTTGAAGATATTCGAGAGGTAGAGAGCACTGCAACGCCGACCTGCTCCCAGCGCCAATGGCGACAATACCATACAGAAGGAGCTGCTCAGTAGCAGCGACCGCCTTCCCACCCTGACTAGGAAGTTCTCTAACAAAATGCGGACAGTTTTGGTGGCTTCGACGGCAACGATTGCCCCAAGAAGGCCAGTGTTCGAGCTGATGGAAAAAGCTTCCTCCTTGAAATCGAAGTTGAGCTATGCCCATTTCATCAAGGTTCAAATTCAAAGCCTGCACTACTCTGGCTGGAAGAAGAACGCTAGACAAAACTGTAGCCCATGAAAGCAAATAATATCAGGCAACAGAAGGAGAAGCAACGAGCTAAAAAAATGCAATTCAATAAATCGAACCAAGGGAGACGCTCGAAATCGACTTTTGAGGACTAATCACACCAAATCTGGTTATTCTTAGAAGCACATGATTTCTTTCAAATGTTGGTTGGATTCCCAGCTCTCCTGGGAAGGAATACGCCTATTCCAAAAGACTCCCTCCTCGTACCAGACTCTCCGAGGAAAACCGCACTCATGCCCGAACTAGCTTGTTGATGCTGCGGGAAGGGAGGTCATGCAGTGGATGATAATCCCAAAGATCTTGCATTTCGACCACTTCCGTATCCCCTGGTTTCGTCACAACTGAGTCATGCTGGAATAGGTTGTTATTATGTTCACTAGGTTCCTGTGTCGAATCTTCCCAAGAATCTCACGTTCTGCAATGAAACTCGATGTAGCTCTGCTTTGTTTTAGGTCAAATGCTTTAACTGCCACAACATAAGTTATGGCATTTTAAGCATGAAAAATTCCTCTATAAATAGACCCAAAACTTCCCTCTCCTGTCAAATTTCTTAAGCTAAATTTTCTGTTGCAGACGATTTCTCTTTATAAGATATCTTCCGGTTTCGGCGACCAAAGGAAACGCGATGGGGAGCTTCTTACATTCAGCTTCAATATTCGGGATTTAGTTGGGCGCTTAAGAAAACGGGCGCTGATCAAGTGCGCCGGAGCATTGAGGCGCATGCACCTGTCTTTTTAATTTTTTTAAAAAAAGTATTTCAAATCTGTATCAATTTTTACCATTTTTAGAGATTTTTAGATATTTATTTCTATCAATTTTAAGTGTAACATTTTACTGATTTTTAAAAATAAAAAATAAATATCTAAAAATCTTCAAAAATAGTAAAAATTTATCCAGATGTTAAATATATTTAGATTAACATTTATATAAAAAAATTAAAAAATTAAAAAAAGAAGTATATGTTACTGATTTTTAAAAATCAGAAATAAATATCTAAAAATTTCTAAAAATGGTAAAAATTGATCCACATGTTAAATACATTTAGATTAACATTTATATAAAATAAATTAAAAAAAATTAAAAAAATAAGTATATGCATGCAGGAATGCTCCCAAGTGCACCTGATCAACGCTCATTTAAACATAGCAGAAAAGCCAAAATTGTAGCCAGGATAGCAATCGGAAGGGTCATTTTGAGTGCAAGCGATGAAGATTATTCTTTACGCATCTGGGAATCCACAGCTAGCTCTTTGTAGCCCTGTTTTTACTGCAGGGTCCGTTATTTCCTTGTAAAGTAGACCTGCTTGGGTTGATAAAAACTCCTCCTTTGCTGATAAAAACTCCTCCTTTGGCAGGCACCCGTCCCTGGAGATGATTAAATGACAAATTCAGGTTTCGTAGGTTCTCAAGCTTCCCTAAGCCGTCTGGTATTCCGCCAATAAAATCATTTAGACTCTCAAGGGCAATTAAGTTGCCTGTAGATTTCGGTATTAGGCCTTCAAATTGATTCCTCGCCATCGCCAAGTTCCGTAGAGCGACACAGTCGCCAATCGTGGAAGGAGTACTCTTTAGGAATGCTGCCGTGAGATTGTTGGCGTAGAGATCCAATAATCCTAGACGCTGGTAGTCTACTTTGCTTCTCGGTGTCCAACTAGTCAAGTGGTTGTGGCCCAAATTAAACTGACAGAGCCATGTGAGATTTTGCATAAAATGTCTGTATTTCCCCACCGAAGTGATTTTGTGAAAGGAGAAAAAATTGGAGGCTGCGAAGTGAAGGCAAGGACCTAGGGATACATCCCACAAAAGAATTCTGCGATCCCAAGCGTGGTCCTTGCGCTATAAGAGGTCCTTATGCTCATGCAAAAGAATCTTTCTCTAACTGAGTGGCGCACGGACCTTCATTGTTTAACTTCAACCTCACAACTTGGACTGCTACTGTATACAGAAGATCCCATGCGTGGTCCTTGTGCTCCAAAGGTGTAAATGAAGAAAGTCTTGTTTAACGGTTGAGATTGACGTGTGTGGCGCAAAAATAGGGTTATTTTTGTCATTTTATAAATATATTAATGATAACTTATAATAAAGTGAGCTTGTATATCCACAATTTCGGTCAAACTATGTAGACATATATATATATATATGCAAATTAATCTCTTTATTCCTAATAATTATTCATATCATATCACAATACTCTCTCATATTTTCAAAATTTTTCTATGTATTTTTCCTTATTTTTAATATTTTACTAAAATGACCATGCTATATCAAATTTCGTTAAATTGACATAAATATGATTTTCCCACGTATTTTTTCTCATTTACAACTTGCCAAACGGACCATGTTACATCAAAATTTCATTAAATTGGCATAAACATGAGTATGGTACATAATTAATAATCCTTTTAAAAAAGAAGTATTATAAGAGTAAAATTTCAGAAGATCATTATTGCAATTTCTTTTCTAATTTTCTTCTATTTTTATTCAACTAGTTGATAAATTAATAAAAAATTATATCTGTATAATCCACATTGGTGATGCTTATTTGAAATGTCATATTACTTCTGTTTTAATTAAACTTAAAATAATTTATAAAACACATCTATATTAATATTTAATCAAAATATCATATACCATATTATGTAGAGGAAAGATTCTGATAACTCAGACTAAGCAAATGTCTTACTTCGCTCATTTCAAAAACTCATTTACAACAATATTTTTTTGTTTTTTTTATAAACTTGTTTATCTAAGTGTATTTAATATATAAACCAAGTTTTACTATTTTTGGATATGTATATATATTTTTTGAGATTTTTAAAATTTATATGTATACATGTATTTAAGATATCCCTATCTTTAAAAATCTAAAAAAATATATATACATATCCAAAAATTAGTAAACTTAGTTTATATGTTAAATACGCTTAGATAAATAAATGTATGAAGAAAAAAATAAAAATAATTATAAATGAGTATTTTGATGTGGGCTAAGTGAGACATTTGTTTTAGCCGGACTAACAGAATCACTCCTCTATTATGCATGCTATATTTTAGTAGAGGCAACAATTTCATGCAAGACTTTGATTTCTTATTTAGAAAATTATTAATCAAAATATTTTTGAATTTAAAATATATGTTTTCACTATATGTGAGTTTTTGGAGTTTTTATTAGGTATTTATATACATCATGATAATTCATATTACATTCAAGTATAGTTATAATCCTGAGGCAATTAAGAAAAAAATTCAATAATACTCCAAACAAGGGGAAAAAATTACAAATGCTTCATCCAAGGGAGAACATAGAAAAGCTTCCTCATCACTTAAACGAGTAAATGAAGAGTCGAACTCATGACCAACCAACAATAAGCTAGCATGACTTACCACTTGGCAAATTTTTGAAGTCTTGAGTATATACTACTATTTCTTATTGATCAGGCCATTGAATAAAATAAAATTTTAAATATAAATCAATATTGGTTGCGTTTTAAAATTTAAGTGATCTTAGATTCTTATAAAATATAACTTATTAAATCTATAAGAAATGCACGCAAACATAAAATAATATTAAGAAAATCAACGCAATATAATAATACTTAATATTCATAATTCATGAAAGAGTGCACCATTAAATCGAATCGACTCTAGCTACCATCATTTTCTCTTGTGAAATTAAATCCTGCTTTTCTTATAATAGAAACCTGGTAATAACACATCAGCTATTCTGTGCTCGTGGGTTAACTTTTGATGCCAATTGATCAGGTCGAAATCCTTACTGTTAACACAATTAATATTTGTAAGTAAAAATCATAATAATTTATAAATTAGTTCTCATAACATTATCATTACTAATTGCGGTAGCAAACACCTTCTCTATTTCTTAATAATAGAACAGTTTTCCACGAGGAAAACACCGTTCATGAAAGGTATTGCTGCACTGGAATATGGAAAATTATATTAAAAACGAAAAAAGTATCATTGAAAATTGAAAAAAGTAAGAGTGGTATATTAGTGAAATTGATGAGAATTGAACAAATTTGTAAAAGAAATAGGAAAATATATTGTTATTTTTTGAAATGAAAAAAAAGTATTTTTTGGAAAATGGTGATGGATTTTGGACTCACATACAATAATTTTATACTATGTGTTATCTTAAAATGACTTGAATTAAAAGCAATTTTATAAAGTTTAAAGTTATATGGGCATAAGTCATCTAATAGAGTATTAGATTTTATATATAGAAATCCTAAAGCTTAATCTTTAATTTTTATTTTTATGATTAGTTAAATTAGAAATAAGAAAGATAGGCTTATACACATATGTTTATATAAATAGCTATAATAACTAAGTTATATATATATATAAATAAATATTAAGGTGCAGCATTGTTGAAATGGGCCCCACATGATCATCAAATAATAATCTACTCTACCCGTTGTATTTAGAATAATGTATTATATTGATATACCAATTTTCATACCAATCAGATATGTGTATGGGCTCCATCTGAAAATGGTACAAATTCAACGTAATAAAATAGTTTGATGTAAATAACAACTTAAAAGTGATTTTTTTAACATCTAAACCATCTAAAGCCTGATTTACATATGGATAAATAATTGTATAAAGTTTCATTTCATTTTAATATGTATGGGACCCATTTTTTGGACAACTATGCACCGGACTGGAACGGTTCATATATATATATATATATATCGGTTTCTTTTATAACATTTCGTAAGTGGAAAAGAGAGTATTTTTCAAGAATTTATTCTTATTGATGATTTAAGGAAGGATGTTGTCGTGATTATAGTTTTAATCAATAAAAATTTATTAATAAATGGGAGATTTTATTTCCAGATTTAGTCATTAATTGGATAACGATGTAATGGATTAATCCACTCAAGAGTGACATCCCATGTAAATTAAACCGCGTTCATTGGAATTCTCAGCACGTCCTCCCTTAGAATCCATCTCCCCAGTTAATTAACTTCCCCAACAATCGAACGGGCTCATGCAGTTTATTAATCATTCATTTATTTTTCATTGAAACTGCCTCACTCTATATACAGATTCACCCTTTGATCAGCGAAATCTATCAGCACAGTCAGAACTCGAAGCAGCACGACGAGAATACGGGAAAGGTATCATATTAACTTTTGTCTCTCAGTAATTTTCGTTCTCGCTAGTTTTTTTGGTTGTCAAATTTTGTTGTTTGAATAGCAATATGCTTGCCAACTGATGCATCACATGTGTTTTTTTTTTCTTTTAATTTTTTTTTTTTTTTTATCTTACAACTCAAAATCATCTCAAATACATTTTTTTTTTTAATTTATATTCAAGAAGGGTAAATCTAATAATGTATCTGGCTACAAAAGTGAAAGATAAAGCTCACTTAACAAGAACTCGGAAAGGCAAAGAACTTTACCAAGTAGTCTATGCTTGTATCGCTACAGTCCTTGTATGAAGGCTCTGTTGTGCCTTGTGTGGTGTGTCAAGCCGGCAATAAGTTTGTTTACAAAATTTGCAAGGTGTTTGTAATTGTTGGATTACAGAGTCGCAGTTAAAGTTTAGGAAAAATGTGGAAATTCCAAGGTAAAGTTGGAGTGTTCCATAGAAATTGCGTGCAATAGTAAAGAAACCGCCTGAAAAAGTGGAAATTCCATGTCTGGCGGGGCACATTCGGCACGTTCTGTAGAAATTACGCGTGCACAAAACGAACTCTACATCACTCCATTTTCTGATCTAAACTTTTCTCTGTAGAGTGCATTTTAATTCATTTGATGGATTGCAAGGAAACCGCAAGTTCGATCTCCATGCATCTAAATTAAGAGTGAATTTTCATAGACTTCGGCATTTCTATGTATGATCAGAGACTTTAGAAACTTTAAGTTCCGTGTTCCTAATTCACCGAAGAAGATAAGCTATCTTTTATTGAATCGCGATCTCCAACACCCAGGTGCACTTTGCTTCACTGCACCCGGGTACATTAACTCATTTTTTTATTTTTTAAAAATTTTTTTTTTGTAAAATTGTTAATATAAGTGTATTTAACATGTGTATCAATTTTTATCATTTTTGGAGTATTTTAGATATTTATTTTTTATTTTTAAAAATCAGCGGTATTTTAAGTAATTTTAAAATTTTAAAATTCCATTGATTTTTAAAAATTAAAAATAAATATAAAAAATACTCTAAAAATTGTAAAAATTAATACATATGTTAAATACACTTAGATTAACACTTGTATAAAAAAAAATTTCAAAAAATAAAAATAAGTTAAAATAAGTTTAATACACCCGGATGCACTGAAGCTAAGTGCACTCGGGTGCGTGGGATCGTCATCCCCTTTTATCTAGGAGCACCGGCCCTTTCTGATTGGTCTGACTAGTCAAAAATATATTTTTTTTGTTTTTTTTTTAAATATTTTATAAACATGTTAATCTAATTATATTTAATCTATAAGCCAAGTTTTACCATTTTCAGATATGTATATATATTTATTTTGGATTTTTAAATACAAAGGTATTTAAGTCTTAAATACCTCTGTATTTAAAAATCCAAAATAAATATATATACATATCCAAAAATGGTAAAACTTGATTTATAGATTAAATATAACTACATTAATATGTTTATAAAAACATTTTTTTAAAGAAAACAAAAAAATATATTTTTCAAACTGTCTGAAATCACTGGATTTCAAACCGGTCGGTAATTATCATTCGGCTTTATCTAGCTACCTACTATTTGTTTCCCATCACAATTGAATATGATCTTCACATAATTTTAAATTTGAATTTTTCGGTGGTAGGGAGGTAAGCTTTATGTCAAAACTCCATTGACAGGACCTGAGGGAGATTCATGGGACGATGGTGTGCTAGACAGCTAGAACAGGTATTTATCTGCTATGGGGATTGCATCGATAGTATTCAGGCAACTTACAGTTTCAATAAAAGAGTGACATTGGCAGCGGCTCCAATTTCAACGTAGCAAGTAAAATTCGCTTCATCCATACGCCAAAACAACAAGCCGAATTATCATTTTCAGATATGATCAGAAATAGTATTTTTAAAAAAATAAAAAATAAAACTATTCTCCTAAGTGCATATAATCCATAAATAAAGATTTAAAATTTTTGGTAGAGTAAATATTTTTTGGAGGGATTTCAAATACAGGCATGTTTTAGTAATTTTAAAAGTTTAAAATAACTAACATATCCCTATGTTTGAAATTACGAAAACATTTAACATCTAGAATTTAATTTATGAATTATATATACTTTATAACAGTCTTGTAAGAACCAAAAAAATAAAAACAAAAATTTATATTTCTAAGCATCGATGATCACGACCCAAACAACAATGTTATTATTTTTTTCCATTTTCTTAACCGAATATTTTGCTTTTATTTTTCTTTATAAATCTGAAGACCCATGATTTTCATCTTTTCTGTAATTGTTTGGTATTGTAGGTTAATTTGGGTGGTAAGTCACTTAGATTTATAAGAGGCCATCTCGGAGACTATATGACTTGTGGTAGAGTCGTAAGATCCCTCTCTTTTGAAACTATTTGTGGCAGCAATCATGGCCCATTTGGCGCATCCACTGGTCAACCTTTTTCAATTGATTTGAATGGTTGTCAATTTGGAGGGTTCCATGGCCGATGTTGTGGTCGTTTTCTACGTGCCATTGGTGTTCGTGTGGAAACTAATGCTAGCACCTGTGTGGGTTATGACAAGAAGCCAGATCTCACAAAATGAGAAGCTCAGAAATCCTGCAATGGTTGTTGTCAGTCTTGCGAGGAATTAATGTTTGTGAATGTCCATCAGTAGTGTCATGGTGCCCTTTTTGTTCTGTAATTTCCAAATTCCTACATGTACGTCTCTAAACAGTAAATTAATATGTAATACATATAGCAAGCTTTTTTTTTTTGCTGTTTCATATAGCAAGTTTTTTAATACTAGTAAGTGTTCTCTGCTCACAAAAAAAAAGATACTAGTAAGTGTTCTGAAGCTGTTCTTAATTTTAGCACTTTGAATTATTGTAACTGCATGCATATACTGATATACGTGCAAGATTCATGTGTTCTAAACCAAGCCGTCCTTGAGAAGAGACCCATGCTACTCAAATAAGAAACATAATACTCTTATCGGGGATCGAAATCCCGACCAAGTGATGTAATAATCCAAGATTTTTTACCAACAGGTTACGCCCCGTGTGAGCAAGGCATCATTGAATTAGAAGGCTTGAGCGTACAACGGCGAAAAATCATTATAAAACATCATAGAGGGCTTGATCCTAGCTTGGCTATGGTATAATGGATTGATGGTAGCCGGGTTGCCTGGTTGACAGGCTACAGCCGCTGCATTTATTATAAGCCTTTGAGGGGGAATTGATGCGCACATTATATACAGGAAATGAGAGTATGCATAGATAAGAAATGAGAGGTGTAAAGGACATCATGTATTTGTGAAAATTAACAACGTCGTTGGCGACCTATGAAAATTTTCAAATTAAAATTTTTTAACATCCACAAGTATCTTATTCTTTTAATCACTTATTTACATCTTCTTACGTAACTAACATACTTTTTGATCATATTTACACAGTTATTTATACAACTAACTTATCAATTTAAATCTTTTTTTTTACTCTTCATCATTACTACCATCATATCACGTTTTTTCTATTGAATCAAAAAAGTTTTATCTTAAGACTTTTTCATTCAAAAGTTTTCATCAATTCCTAAATAAACCTAGAAGCGAAAGTGGAACATGAGAACGTGAGAAAATTTGAAAAATGAAAAAATGAAAAGATGAAAAGATGATATGATATATAGAGTAATGATTAAGAGTAAAGTAAATAAAATTAAAATAAATAATATAATGATATGAAAGATATTAAAAACTGATTGAAATATGGAGATAACAATAAAAGTATAATTATTTAGTTCATTAAAATATCAAATCAAGACAAGGAGACAAGTAAGAAATTTTCTAAAGCTTTTACATGTTCAATTCCCAAAGCGCCTAGTATAATTCGAATTTGGAGGCTGACTAAATTTCTTTTTTAACAAGTCACCAATTTAGGTGGAAAATGTTCATTTCGCAAATTATCTGATTTATTGGCTAATATTCTTGCATAAATTAAGTCCGGTGTTTTTCTTTCCAAGTTCTTTACTCTAAAGTGCAATCCTAAAATATGTAACCTTCTAAAAAAAATTCTACTGTATAGTACGGATCCCAATTCATTGAAATTCCTTTTTTTAAAAAAATAATAATAATAATAATTCAATTCTAGCTTGCGAGTTCCCTCCATGCAGCCACTCATTCACAAGACAAAGAAGCGAGCAGGTGCAGAGGGTTGACCCCATCCATTCAACTAACTTGAATATTGTGGATATATATATATATAACACATTGTGGTGGGGATCTACATGAGAACGAACACATGATTTCATCCACCTTGTTCTTCAGATTTGACTCAATACATTCATTCCCATTAAGCCAGCCAATCAAGATGAAAAAATCACATTCAACTTCCACCTTCTTCATACCACTTTCTGCTGCCACGGCATGAAATAGAGGGTATTATGGTAATTTTACATTATTAAAAATGCTTTTTTGAAAATGTAAATATATTTGTAGACTCTGTGAAATATCTCTAGTATGTAAAGAAAAATATAATCTATTCCATTCAATTGCTAAATACAACAAAACTTTATTTTCGCATATTTTTGTATAGGGTAAACATTGATTAATTCAATATAAGATGAGAATGCAGTTTGTACTAATTCAGATATTTCTTATGTATTTAATGTTTGTTGTATTATTGAAGTGCATATAACGAAGTGCATCCACTTATGACAACTTGTATTTCATTTTTTTTTTTACAAATTTTTTATTTTTAGAATCTATTCACATTCGACTATATCTTGGGAGTTTGTGCACTAACTTAGTGTCAAGAAGAATTATTTTTAGGGTTTGTTTAGGAATGGAAAAATTTTTTAATAAAAAGTTATAGAGATAAGAAGTTGTCAAATGATGTGATATGATAAGGGTAATGATGAGGAATAAATAGAATAAAGTTGAAATAGATAGGTTTGTAGTGTTAATAGTTGTGTAGAAATGATTGAAAAGTAGGGTAGTTGTATAGTAAAATGTCAAGAAATAATTAAAAAATAGGGTAATTGTGGAGAGCGAAAAGTTTTAGATTGAAAAGTTTTAAATTGACAACTTTTGTTGTTACCAAACACACCCTTAAAATAAAAAAATTTGATTATGGTCTTGTTAGCCAAAATTAACATAAACTCATGTTAGCCCAAGCTAATTTATATATTTTATCTCAAAAATTTCTTTTCAAGTATATTTAATTTATACACCAAATTTTATATATGCATGTATACTTTGATTTCTAAGATATTATCATTTGGGAGAGTATTTAAGTCAATGTCGGTCCCAATGTGCTAGCTAAAGCAAGAAGGGCGGTGAAATAATTCAATTTGATGAAACTTTGAATACTTGTTGATGTTCAGGCTTCAAGAGTTTAAAACTGTAGTTGTTGAGATCTTCATCATCTTTGCTGTTATTATTCATGCTAAGGATAGTTTGTAATACTTGCAGAATTTAGAGACATTACTGTGGTGGTTGGCCAACGACTAATTGAGCATTAAATCAAGTATTAGCATTGCAACAACTTTTAACCAACCCATCAGACGATGTCGTCCTTGGGTATATTTGAATGTGCAGGTTACTCCTGTATGTTGCAACGTATGCATGAACATGGTTTTAGTAAATTCTAATCTGCATAAAATTTATTGTAGACCTCATTGAACATATGAATCTTCCATTTTGGCAAAAAAAATTTCTAAAATTCGAGAATAATTTTTTTTTTTATTTCAATGCATCTCGCTTCTTATATTTACTAGAACTTGCTTCAGCACATCTTCTATAGCCAACTTTTGTATGCTTGAAACTCACTGTGAAGTCAAATTTTAAAGAAACTTAGCTTGAGTTCTTGAGCACTTTACCTAAATATTACAATTCTCAATTTGGAGACAACAACTCAGAATTTCGAGTCATGGATCAATCATGGAAGCCCAATCCTCTTCTGAATTTTGAGTCACATAATTTATTCCAAAAGATTCAACTTATTTTCCTTTTGCCTTCCTGTTTGCCCCACCAAAAGTTGCTTAACAAGGCATTGATGTCGTCAAAAGGGTTCTTAACATTAGAAAAAAAAAAAAATACTCATGGCATAAGTTGAAATCGGTTGAATAATGGATTTGATCAATACGTCTTTACTTTCCCATAACAAAAATTTCTCTTTCCACTTTTGAATTCTACTCCATACATGACCCTCTAAGCTTCTCAATATACCGGTTTTTGACATGCTCATCCACGCTGGCAATCCCAACTATGCATCAATCTGCTTCCCTAAGGATATAATTAGAGTTTCCGCCTGTCTCTTTCCTTTTTCACAAGTGTTGGTACTGAGAAATAAGGTAATTTTACCAATGTTAACCTGTTGGCTAGAACATTCTTGTAGACATCAAGTAGATTATTCACATTGTGAGTAGAAGGTCATTTGCATAAATAGATGTGTGAAATCGCATGCCTCTTGGATTAATTTGTAGACTCCTCAATCTACCATTTTGGTTTGCATCCATAAATAATGCAAACAAACCTTCCGCATAATAAAGAACAAGTCGGGCCAGAGAGGTCAACCTGCCTTAAGCCTCTCCTAGGTGTAAAAGCCTTTGTTTTAAATTCATTTACTTTAATTCTGTAGGTGACAGAACTTAGACAACTATACATTCTACTTATCCATATTTCATTGAAATTCATTTTTTTGCATCATTCTTCCCAAGTTCTCTCGCTCTATCCTATCGTAGGTTTTAATCATATTCAGTTTCACGCCTACATCTTCTATTCGTTGCTTCTTCAGTCGATTAGCGAGTGCCTTCGATATGATCCCCCTGCACTATATTGCATAGAATTATGGAACAAAAATAAATAATCTAGTTTATCCCTTTTTCATCGGTATTAGCACACCTGTGGTCGAGGTGATTCCTTCCAGTAGCACTTTTTATTGGTTTGAGTCTGTTGTTCCATGAAGGTCTTATAGGCTTAGAAAACATCATTTCCCACCTTCTCCTAACGGCATCTGCAGAAATCGGCTACCATTCTATCAGGGCCTGAGACCTTAGAGGAATCCATTTCCTTAACAGTGTTGCGCACTTCCCCAAACATGAGGCCTAGTTCAACCAACTATGAATCCATATGTATCGGTAAATCTAATTTGGAAAATTAAACCGTGAGAGGAAAACCCTTTTCAATCCGATTTAGGTCGGGCCGGTTCAACTACTGGTTTAAACTGTTTTGAACTGTAATATTAATATAAAATATTTATTATATACTGATTTTATTATTTATTTAAATTTAAGTAAAAATTTTTAATTTAATGGTATATAATATGATGTTTCTATAAGCATCCAATAAAACATATGCAATCAAAATAATTTTCACATATTTAAAGTTGAAATTCAATAACGGGTACAATTTTCCATTCAAAGTAGTTTTACGTCATTACTTCACAGTAGTTATTGAAGAGAAGTGATCTTATTAGCCCAAGCTAAACAAATGTTTTCTTATCTCACTTTAAAAAATCTATTTGCTATACTTTTTTATTTTTTCTTCACACATTTATTTATCTAAATGTATTTAATATATAAATTAAATTTTACCATTTTTAGATATATGTATATATTTTTTAAAGATTTTTAACATGAAAATACTCACATTTTAAAAAAGTCTTTGAAAAATACATACACATCCAAAAATGGTAAATTTTGATTTATATATTAAATACACTTAGATAAATAAGTATATGAAAAAAAAAAATTTAATATTATTAATTAGTTTTTTGAAATGAGATAAGCGAAACATTTGCGTAGCCTAGCTATCAGAATTAATTTTTCGTTATCTAAAGTGATATAAAGGAAAGTGAGTTGCGGCAGTTACTTTTTTCTTTTTCAAATATGTAAACGGGCGGTTGGATCCATTTTGATGGTACAAGTACAACCAATGGTTGAACTGGTTTTACCGGCTCTACGCAAATATTGAAAATCGCATGCAAATCGGACTGGGTTGCTTCCTATTCACTGTCGGATCGGTTTCGACCATCAGATCCAGCCCGGTTTTCAAAACAGTACTGATTTGAAGATAGCTTTGAAATAGTTCACCACCACCCTTCCCTTCTCCATCTTTTCGGTATACATTTTCCCATAAGCATCTTTCAATACTTCAAAGGTACATTAACTAAGAAGAAATGGAATGTAATCAAAGGAAATTACCATCGATCAATAGTTGGTGGCCTCTTTTTTTTTTTTAAATTGCAACTATAAGTTCGACTGGATTGGTAATTGAATGGGTTTGATGCAAGATAATGAAAAATTAATACGGTTAAAATTAATTATAGAGAGTTTACCATAATTAACCAGAATCAATTATATGGTATTTGCGCGGTAATATCATGATCGTCGATTGTGATGGGATGGAGTGGGTTGTTGTGAAAGATAAAATGGTTATGTATTAGAAAATGATAAGTTTAACGAAAATTGAAAAACAAAATTAGGAATAGGAAATCCCGTCCAAATTGATGATGGTATCAACTGGTGTTACAAAACCTCGAGCTAGGCAGAGGCGTGACGGCAGCACGATCCGCCAGAGACGGCTGCTGCAGTTTCACGAGAATTAATAATATTATAAAATCACGGTATATATACATATGCTAATACAAGAAACATTATCATATCGAATTAAAACTCAAAAATAATGATTCGATAATCAAATTTATTCAACATAAAGTTTGTTTTTGTAGTTGCAGTAGTTGAATAAGCATTTTGTATTAGATTGTAATATCGTATATATACCAGGAAAAAATATATCATTTTAATTTACCGATTTTTTACGCGATTTATGCGGTCATCTTCTTATGCTAGAACCGTTTGAAGGCATATAATTAGAGTCGTTTGAATATTATCCGGTAGAAAAATGGCTTTGGGGAGAAGGGCCAACTCGTACGACGCGAGCGATAGCAGCGGCGGAAATATGGTTTGTTCTTTTATCTCTATGATCTGTTGATTCGGAAATTTTGTGAATTAAGATGCATGCATGCTTTCAGAACACAACAATCCAAGTTTTGAAGATCCTTCCAAAACGGTTCACGGGCATTTTTAATTTGCTAGAAATCACAACGTTGGATGAAATATTTCATGGATAAGTTCTTGAGTACGAGTCTCTACGTGGGAGGATGAATGTAGGACGAAAAAGGGTATGCATTTTCATCCGGTGGTCCTCAAAGTCTTTCTTTGTTTATAGCCTTTTTAATTAATTGGGTGGGTCGGAAAAACATGGATTTTTTACTCCTTGATTTTAACTTTTATGATGGTATTCTAAACGTCTTCACGAAGTTTTTCGTACAATAGGAAAATCTCTTAAAACAACCCACATTATCATGGTGCATGGTTGGAGATTCTCATTACCTAATTGATTAGGCATTATCACAGAAAATATTGGATAGCATTGTATTTCTAAGACGTTCGGAAGCTTGAATTTGTGATTTTTGAAAGAGCTTTTATTGGAAATAATCCGAGGTAATCGTTTGAAAGCAAGATGTATATATTTTTTGAGCTTATAGCATTAAAATTGTCTGTTTTCCTTTGCAGCTTGGGAGGGGAGGAAAGATTAATATTAAGCCATTAAGTGAGGAGGGCAATGCTTACGTCTTTATTCTAATTTTTTTTGCTACCGTCGAGTTCAAATTCCTTGTACTTCTTCGATGAAAATTGATCCTATATTGCCGAATCTAGCTTTATATTTAAATCCCTATGCATCATTAGTTGGAAATTACCATAGAAGAATTGGATGAGAATATAATGATGTATATTATGAATGAAAAACAATACTAGAAACGTAGAAGTTATACGTAAATATGAAAATTATACTAAAAATTAAAAATTGTCTTTAAAAACATTCCATTCAAGTCTTTTGAATACTTTAGAACAAGGCTTTTATTGTTTCATGTGAAAAAAAAATTAACAAAGTCTCTTATAAGCATGAGGAGGGATCGTGGTTCAAAAATCCTACTTTTTTTGTTTTTTATAAACTTATTTATCTAGTTCTATTTAATTTATAGATAAAGTTTTATCATTTTTAGAGATATAAATATTTAATAATTTTAAAGACATGAGTATTACAATAATTTTTGCATCTTAAACATAATTACAATACATCTGTATTTAAAATCGATTTTAAAAACGTACACATTCCCGAGAATAATAAATTTTAATCTATAAATTAAACAGACTCACATTAATACTTTTAAAAAAAGTTCATATGATCACCCCTCTATATGTATTGAAATTGTCGTTGTAATTTGTGATGGTACCGAAACTGCAGTTGTAATTTGTGATGGTAGGAAAAAGTATTTATCAAAACTCCTGCAAAAGGGTTCGGAGGAGGGTCGGTGTGGGACGAGGGGCAAAGAGGAGTCGTGAGGCAGATATTCATCTACCATGGGGATTGCATCTGCTCCATTCAGACGGCCTGCGACTCCGACGGCCTTGTATCGTTGCTAGAGAAGCACGGCGGAGAAGGAGACAAATTCAACATTGTACGTACGCACGGTGAAAATACTAGACCTGCCACATGCATGCCCTCCCTCTTTGATTTTATGCAAATTGGGAGGAATTTTCAACATTTTTAATCATCAATTTTATCTTTTCTTCCATACTAACATCAATTTGGTTTTTTTTTTTTTTAAAAAAAAAAAAGTTCAGTTTTTCCCTGTCCATTTCTTTTTCACGTTCATTTATTTAAAACATAAGATAAAATCCCTCTATGGGAAAGAAGGAAAAAGGATTTTTCTCTTTTTCTCCGTACATATATTTAATTATTCATAATTAATACACCTATCGACACTTACAATTATTTAATATGAAAATTTTATTTATTTTAACTTATAAATGACATCACTTCTATGAATAGATTAACGACGTTCTTAGCTTTGAATCGCTTTTATTTCTGTTCTTTTTGTATATCTACTCCCTTAATCTAAACAGATTTTTGAAAAATTAAAAAACATAGAACTTATGATTTTATACTATTTCGTTACGTACAATTTTGATGGCTCAGTATCATGATAAATCTTATCGTTTGTAACTTTTTAACAAATGTATCTCTCAAGAGTAACGATTTAATATACTCTATTTCACACAGTTTTCATGCAACTCTTTTTTATTTTAAAATTTTATTAGAGAAAATTTCTCTTATATCTATAATGTTGCCTTAATTTTAAATATGTTCAAAACATTTGACAAATTTCTTTTATATCTACGTTGTTAATACAATTGTTATCCATCCATTAAAAAGAATATTTTGCTCATATAAACCTTTCCAATTTAAGTAATTCAACCTTAGCACAAACCCACCGAATCATTGACGCCACTAAATTAATGATTTATGATCATTAAGAAGTGTTGGTTGAGACTGAATTGTTTCAACAAAAAATTTTGAAGAGACAAAATTATCTTTCAATGGAAAATAACTGATGGTTTGTTATATTATTTACAACATTAGTATAATAAAAATTTATGGTGAAAAGTTACAAGTATATTAGAAATTAAAAGAAAACAATATAGGCCCAACAGGAATTTTATTTTTAAAAAAATTAAATCATTTATCATATTTGACACATTTTGTTTTATTATGCTACTAAAAAAAATTTAATTGAATGGGTACGTGCTCCAGTGTACTATGAGGACTATACATGCTTTATCAATGCTACGGCATTCTTCTTCTTCCTACCTATGATTTTTTCACAAGTTTAAATATATGTTTGGTAGCGTAGGTTAATTTGGGGTCCAAGTCATTGTTTTGCATAAGAGGATTTTATGGGAGGCATTACGACGGATCTCAATGGGAGCAGGTGGTGAAATCTCTAACGTTCGAAACTGATGACAATGCCTATGGACCGTTTGGCGTTGAAGATGGCGAGCCATTCTCCTTCCAGCTCGATGGTGCAAGATTTGGGGGTTTCCATGGCCGCTCTTGTCGCCGTTTTCTACGTGCAATTGGCATTTATGTGGAGACGGTTGCCACTACCTACTCTGGTAGTGATCAGCTGCCAGCCCTTCCTTCAACATGACCTCGAAAAATTATTTTATCACTATTAATTACTTATTATTTAATTCCTTCCTTCTTTATATAGATATGATGGTCTTGGGAAAAAAAAAAAAAACCATTTTTTTAGCTAATGGCCGGGAGGGTTGATATTTGAAGAAATGATTTCTAATTGAGTTGTAACATTTTCAACCCATAATTAATTTGTATTACTGCAGATATGCGAATTGTGTGTTTGATTATTTGTTGCATATGCATGACATTGACGTTGTAATTTACATCACATTCTGAATGAATTAAAGGTTCCACTTCACTTTCGCATGGCTTTGTAGTTGGTCTGTTAAATTATTGTTATGCGCTTTTCGGCCCTCCTAATTTTGTCACGGACACTTAGTGATTTTTTTTATATAATGCATCATTTCAACTGTTATTACAATTAAGCTTCTAAGACATTCTTATAATTTTCCTGACAATCATCTATAATTAACTAACTAATATTCCTATTTTTTCTAAGAGATGTGATTAAATGCACTCGAGTGCACTTAGGCTCAATGTACCCAGGCTCGGTACTCTTGAGTATATTTAATCTATTGTTTATTTTTTTGAAAATTTTTTGTACAATTGTTAATCTAAGTGTAATTAACATTGGTATCAAGTTTTACTATTTTAGGATTTCTTCAAAAAAAAATTTATTATTTTAGGAGATTAGTAGATATTTTTGAATTTTTAAAAATTAATACTATTTTTTGTAATTTAAAATTACTAAAATTTTATTAATTTTAAAAAATTCAAAAAAATATATACAAATCTTCAAAAATGATAGAACTTGATATAAATTTTAAATACACTTAAATTAACAGTTGTATAAAAAATTTTAAAAAGTTAAAAAATGAGGTTTTTTGTACCTGAATGCACCGAAGCCAAGTACACCCGAGTACACGTGAACAAAACTATCTTTACTAAGTATTTCTAAATTTGAATTATTTTACTAATAAATATATTTTTCTTATCATCAAAGTAAATAAATTGTTGTTTAAGACATAAAGAGCTTTTAAATAAATTTTAAATTTATAACGGAGAAAGTAAATATTTAGTTCTTTGGATATTAATTTTAAGTAGATAGAATAATACCCTAATTCTTAAATAATAGTAAAATAAATTTATAATTTTTTATAATATAATCCTTTTTAGGAATTTGTATTATAATTTTTTTACATTGAATATGTGCATAAATTCTTTAATTAAAATATATTATTTTAATAATATAACAAGTATAAGTAATGATGGATCATTATGTGTACAATGTAATTGAATATTTAAGGGATGGGCCGAAATGGATAGGATTACGTGAGAAAACCTTGGTGTTATATTAGTTTTAATTTAAAAATCGTTGATGTTTGAGAAAAAAGAAAAGTTTCCATGCTAATTAATTATATGTCCGGTATTTTATTTGTAATTATCATAGAAAAATCAGCTATCAAATAACCAAATCCCAAAAATAAATTTTTACCCAACGAAAGATACTTTTTTGTTATATAAAAAAGATACTTATTTTGATGGCTACCCAACCAAAGATACTTGATGCACCCTTTTTTCAGTTTTTAAAAAATTAACTAAATCTTTGTAGCGATTTAAATTTGTTGAACAGATAACTATGATAACTATTTCAAGAGTTACTAAAAATTTTAAAAATTATGAAATCATGTAGATCAAAATACCCAATGCTTGGCGAATAAAATTAAAATTTTTATGATTAAGTATGTCTTTTCGTAAGCTAAATATCACCATTAGCTTTTGCCAATCCTAAAAGCATACGTTTCCAACTTTCTTTCCGAATTGTAAATTTTTTTAATGTTTAGTCAAGGATAAATTTCTTGTATACTCACAATATTTACCTATTATTCCTTACATATACATAATAATTTTAATAATTCTTCATGCATCCACGATATTTCATCTCTAATTACTCAAATACCTACCCTGTTACCTTCTGTCAGTTAAGTGAAAATTGTCACATTGCCACCTTTTTGGACATTGCCACTTTTTTCTTGAAATACCCAAATTACCCAGAGGGGCCAAATCCCATTCACTAAGTCGTCATCTCTTGCCACTAGGTTCGATGGCATTGTTGTCAAACGGCTCGGGTCAAACCCTATAAAATGTAGGTATATAATCATTTATCCCCCTGGTAATTCGAGTATTTATAGTTATCCCCCTGAATGTGAGGTATTTATAAAATGTTGCTCCACTATGATGGTTGTGAAAGTGCTTTATCTGTAATATCAGATGTAACAGTTTGTATATACTAAGAATAAAAAAAGAAAAAAAAAAAAAAAAAAAAGTCGCCGTCTCTTGTTTCTTGCGCTTGAACGACCACTTGCAGCGACGAACTTTCACAGCACCGGCCAAAAATTCCTTTAAAAAAATCTGCACCAGTGACATAATCCAACCCATAACGAACACTCCATGTGTACGTTGGAGGAGAGAATAGCGAGGAACGCTCCTCTAAACAACTCACCTCCACCACACCCCCATATACATTGTTTCTCTCTCTCTCTTGGAATATAAAAGAGCCCATCTTTAAAACATTCTTCTTCGCTTTCCAACAACCGCACACTGACATCATTCCTGCCGAATTGATAAAGATGAGAGGTTCTCTTTGGCAGCCTAGTCAATCAATCACCCGCTGGCCCAATCTGAGAAGAAATCATCCATCGCAACTTTTGTGCTGATATCCGGCTCAAGCAAACTGCCCTCTATGATTTTTATTTTGAAAATGATGGCAAGATGGTCCTTCTCGCTAGTTGGAACATGCCAATACAGTACAAGGACTCCAACAAGGACTCATCGGTGAACTGCAAAGAGAATGGTGGTCTGTTTGATGTGTATCATACGTATGGGCTTAGCCGAAGGGAAAAGAGTGTGCGTCTTTCCTAGAGACGCCAGTGATTGCTCATGTTACAGGCCTTGGACCTGGGACAGGGACACTGACAGTTTTCACAAATGAGAAGGGCCAGGCAATTGATGACTCGGTGATGGCAAAGGTTAAGGATGACCACATTTATTTGTGAATGCAGGGTGCAAAGACAACGATCTGGCACATACTAAGGCTCATATGAAGATCTTTAAATCCAAAGGTGATGTAGTGGACTGGCATATACATGATGAGAGACAACCTCTGTCTGGAAGCAGGGCTTTGTTTACATGACACCCACATGGAATAACATACAGCCCTCTGTTGTGAAGTTCGAACCACCCACCGCCAAGTTTGCGCCTGTGCAGGAGAGAGGAATGCACTATCGGGTTCCGGATGTGCAGCTCGCGAGCACTGCTGATGGAGTGGTCAGGGGAGCAACCGGTGCCGATGTCGGTAAGGAAGCAAGCTTCACCTGAGGCATCTTCTTCGTCGCTGTAGTTCAAGAGGGGTGGATTTTCATTATTTTTAGGGAGTTGGTTACAAATAGCTAGGGGCAAACATATATGCTCATGACTGGCGTTTTGGGTCTCCGTGACAACTTTGGTAACAGAGGAATTAAAGATGAAATGTTACGAATATGAAGAGAATTATTGAAAGATTATGGATATGAGAAGAATAATAGATAAATATTGTGGATATTGGAGGAATTTATCCTTTAGTTAATATCAAAATAAGCATTATCACCTTCTCAAATAACTCGGCGGAACAGGCCTCAAATCTCAAAAGCAGAAGTAGTTGTAACTTTAGCAAATATAACTTTCTTGTTTTTGAAAGATTTGGAATTCGAAATGTGTCGCTGATAATTAAGGGGACATCTGAGAATTGAAAAGTTGATGACATTGAGAACCTGCCTTTGTCTCTGTGATTTCTCACCGACCATCATGCCTCACGCGTCCGGATTTCAATTCCTGTTGATCGTATCTGACAATGAGCTTGAGCGTTAAGCTCTGACCCCTAAAAAAAACGTAGGCGCAATTTTGGGATAGGATTAGAATGTGAAAGAGAATATTAAATAGGATAGTTGAAAGAAAAATAATCAGAATAGAAAGAGAAAATTAGAAAAATAAGATTGTTAAATTGTTGAACATCTATAAAGAGAACGCGCCATCCATCCCACGTTAATTCCAGTCACTAGCCCAGTTATTCTCAGCCTTCTTCTCTGGCTACGAAGAAATCCTGTGATAAAACCGTACGCCATACCACCTCCACTAGCCACAAGAAATGAGCCATGACGTGAATGTTGAACAATGGATGCTCTAAAATAAAATATTATTTATAAAAAAATTATAACAAAATAATACACCCAGAATAATTTAGACACTCTCACTTTATAAACTCTACCCTTAATATAAGCACTACCATACTTAACCCACAAGTATTCCCTTCCTCACCATCACTCCAACTCACACAACAAGTACACACACTCTGAATGCGTACTCCACTCGTTGCTCATACTACAAAGGGGTTGCCCCTTTATATAGCTTGTATCACCGAATTGGCATTTAATGTCATGGCTGATATTTTCAGCAATTCCAGCTAAAGGAGATGGCTAGAAGACTCTAGTATTCGGTGTCATCATTGCTTGGTATAAAATATGGCTGCATTTATTGTTTTGTCTACAGCAATCCAGATTCGGTGTTGCTTTTTTTATTCTCCCCCTCAGCACCAACTTTCTTCTTTTCCTCTATTCTGATTGTCACATTAATTCGGCTTCTGAATTTTTCAAGCTTTGCTTTAGTTAGCCCCTTAATAAATATGTTTGTAACTTGATCTTGTATGTTGATGTGCTTCATCTTGATTTCTCTATCTAGCACTTTCTCTCGTATAAAGTGATAATGTTCTTCAACGTGCTTGGTTATGGCATGGAAAACTAGATTCTCTGCTAGGCGTATAGTAAACTTATTGTCGCAGTATAAGGGCATTGAATAATCAATAGGCTAATATAGATCTTTCATAAGTTGCATCAACCACTTGGTTTCTTATGCTGTCATAGCCGTTGCTCTATACTCTGCTTCAGTAGTTGATAGAGACACGGTCGGTTATCTTTTGCTACACCATGAGACCGCCGTTGTTCCGAGATCAAATACATATCTAGTGGTTGATTTCCTCGTGTCATGGTCTCCAACATAATCAACATCATAGTACCCTGCTATCTTGCATATTGCATTCTTCTTATATAAGAAACCAAGGTTAACAGTTCCTTTTACATATCTTAATATACGTCGAACTGCATCTAGATGCAGCTTCCTTGGTTTCTCCATATAGCAACTCGCTATGCTGACAGCGAATGCTATATCCAGTCATGTAATAGTTAAGTAGATGAAACTACCCACTAGCTATCGATACATCATCGAATCTGCGAATTCTTGACCTTCTAGTGAACATAGCTTGGTATTGGGCTCTATAAGTGTAGATATGGGCTTGCAGTCTAGCAACCTATACTTCTTTAGTAAGTCTTGAGTGTACTTCTGCTGATATAGGAATATTTCTTTTTTTGTACACTCAACTTCTAGCCCAAGAAAGTGTTTCAATTCTCCAAGGTCTTTCATCAGAAAACAAACTAAGAGATTGACCTTGGTTTGATTGATCTCTCTTTCATCATCACCAGTAATAATGAGATCATCTACATATGCTAGCATTATTGTTAGCTTTTCATTTTTATTTTTCACGAATAGACTTGAGTTGGCTGGTGCAACAGAATAACTACTTTGTAGTCAGAATTCAAAAATCTTACCATACCAGGCTCTCGGCGCTTGCTTTAGTCCATATAAGGCCTTTTTCAGCTTGTAAACGCCGGATGGGTTGTGCTCTCAAACCCTCTGGGTTGCATCATATATATTTCTCGATCTAGTTTGCCATGGAGAAATGCATTCTTGACGTCCATTTGCCAGAGCTTCCATGACTTGCTAGCTGCAAGTGCCAGTAATACTCGAACTGTCGTAACTTTGCCACTGGGCTAAATATTTCATCATAATCTAGCCCATACTTCTGAGAAAATCCATGTGCTACCAGCTGAGCTTTGTATCTTTCGATTGATCTATCGAGCCGTAACTTTAATTTGTACACCCATTTGCATGACATAGGTTGCAAATCTCTCAGTTTTCGTACTAGATACCATGTCTCATTTTGCTTCGAGACTTGAATTTTTTCTTCCATAGCCTTCCTCCAGTTTAGACTGTGGGATGCTTCATCGTATGTGACTAGTTTCCCTTCTTCAGTTGCTTTGAGCACTACTACATTAGCATATTTTGGATTCGGCTTTCGTTGTCTGTTGGATGGTCATGGAACAGGTCTTACTTTTTCTTGCTCATCAAACTCTTCAATCTGGCTCGGTCTTTCTTCTTTAATACTCCTGTGATGCACCCCTGTTTGCCATGGGCTATCTGGTTTTTCTGCTGACTTGGAATCCTCTCTACTTGGTGAGAGTTCGTCTTCCTTAATTGGCTCCTCTATTGACTGAGTTTGACTTGGCTCGATTCGCTCCTGCAGTCTTTCTTTAACTGTTCTTCCATATTATTGGAGTTAGGTAGTAAGACTGCCTGTGATAACCACCAAGATAATGTCTCATCGAAAATTACATTTCGTGAGACATAACATCGGCCTGTGGTTGGATCACAACATCTCCAACCTTTTCTTTGGTTATCATAGCCAACAAATATACATCAAATGACCTTTTTGTCGAACTTACTATAGAGGTGGTCAGGAATAAATGCATAGCAGAAGCATCCAAACACACGGAAATGACTTACCGTTGGTTTGGTGCTCCGTAATTTCTCGAAAAGGAGAAATATACCCAAGTCTGGGTTGAGGAAGCCTATTTATGACATTGGCAGTAGTCTTCATGCATTCAGCCCAAAATTTTGGTGGCACATTCTTAGCATGCATCATACTTCTGCATATTTCTACCAAGTATCGATTTTTCTTTCTTCCACTCCATTCTGTTGTGTGGTGTTTTAGGCAAGTCAGCTATCAGCATATCTTACACCTTTGTAGATACTCTGAGCATTCAGCTGACGCATACTCTCCCTCATTGTCTGTGCGTAGGCATCGTATTTTTCGGCTTACTTCACTTTCCACTTTTTGCTTAAATTCTTTGAATTTAGTAAATGCCTAAGATTTTTCTTTCATAAAATTAACCCAGACGTACCTTGAATAGTCATCGATGAAGGTTATCATATACGGGTAGCCGCTAATGGATAACTGCTTCACTCGTCCAAATACGTCTGAGTATACTATCTTGAGAGGCACCTTGGTCTGAAATTTTGACTCCTTATACGGTAGTTGATGTACCTTTCCGAACTGACATCCGGCACATACCATATCCTCTTGAAGTTCTGGCGAAGGCCTCTGAGCATAGACTTCTTCATCGTCTGCTTCAGCTTGTGATAACTTACGTGTCCCAGCCGCACGTGCCATGAATTTGCAGTTTCGTTCCTCCTTGTCATGGATTCAAGCCAATGCTCTTCCATGATCGGCTCATTTGTTATATTTAATTTAAGATATGCCCTTACATCATTTGGGCCGAACACCACATAATTTCTAGAGGTGGTGAGTTGTGAGACATATAATAAGTTTTTCTTTATACGTGGTATATGGAACACATTTTTTAATTGTACCTTCTGTAAGCTGAACCAAAGGGTAAACATAGTCTTGCCAATATGAGTGATGGGCAGCTTTGAGTTGTTATCTGTTACGACTACTCGTCCTCCTTTGTACTTAGATGTACTGGTCAGCTTCTCATAGTCTTCTATCATGTGATTGGAACATCCAGAATCAACAATCCAATCATCATTATAGTTTATTAATTTTTCACTTACTGATATGAGAGTCGACTCCTCTTCTGCCTTGATAATGCAAGGTGTTTTCATCTCTTGAAGCTCTTCTATTGCAATGGATGCTTGGAGATCCCATTTTTCTTCGTTATGGATGGAGGTCGTAGCATTTCCATCTGCCCGCTTGAACCAGCAGTCTCTAGCAAAGTGGCCTCTTTTGCCACAGTTGTAACATTGGTCCTTCTGCCGTCAAGATCTCTTTTATCTTTTGTCGTAACTTTGACGAGCTCCCCCTTGCTATGAGCTTTGTCCTTGCTGCCTCCTTTGTCAGCCTCCCTCTTCCTTTCTTGTGTTACCTCCATTTGGCTTCATAGCTACTTGATCTCTGCTTTGGAATTCTCCGCCTTTAGTGAAACTTTAGACATTTGCTTGTCTAAAGCTTATTGGTTGGCCAAAATATTTTTCAACTGGTTAGAGTTGGTTCTTTGGCCCATCCACGGGTAGCAATGATAATCCTGTGGTATTCTGGCTTTAAGCCATGGATGATAATCCTCCTCATCCTAGCCTCAGAGATCGAATTTTTTATGTCTAATTTTGAAATTTCTCTACAAAAAAATTTAACTTTGGAGAAATATTTGCTTACCGTCATATTCTACTACGAAATGGATAACAACTCATTTTCCAACTACTGGAGCTTTGCATCATTTTTCCTCATGTATAGTGCTGCGAGGGTGTCTCATGCTCATTGGGTGTCTTAGCATTCTTAATCTTCTGGAGTAACTCGTCTTCAATAGTTACTACTAGCACTTACATGGCTTTGCCAGCTTTTATCTTCTACCTCTTCAATTCCTCGTCATCTATGAGCGGCGCAGTATTATTGCCACCAACTATATCCCACAGATCTTGACCAAACAAATAAAACTGCATACGCAAACACCAAGTATTATAGTTGTTATAATTTAGCTTCTCAATAGAGCTTACCGAGGTAGAAATATCCGCCATCGTGACTTGGTATGCCCAACACTTTTCCAAGTAAGCTTGGTCCCGGACCAAGTGGCTTCACAGTCCCAGACTGCGCATGTGCAAAATCTCTTCGTATTTTGTCTAGTTGGTGTAGCCTTCACGAACCACGATTTTCGATCCTTAGCTCTGATACCACTTGTTGAACAATGGATGCTCTAAAATAAAATACTATTTATAAAAATATTATAACAAAATAATACACTCAGAATAATTTGGACACTCTCACTTTATAAACTCCTACCCTTAATACAAGCACTACCATACTTAACCCACAAGTATTCCCTTCCTCATCATCACCCCAACTCGCATAACAAGTACACAAACTCTAAGTGCGTACTCCACTCGTTGCTCATACTCAAAGGGGTTGCCCCTTTATATAGCTTGTATCACCAAATTTGCATTTAATGTCTAAAGGAGATGGCTAAAAGACTATGGTATTTGATGCCATCAATGCTTGGTATAAAATATGGCTGCATTTATTGTTTTGTCTCCAAAAATCTAGATTCGGTGCTGCTTTTTCGATGAATTTGGATCTGGATTATCTGAATGCTTTTAGCACCCGATAAAAGTCCATTGATCAGACCTTTTGCTGATGCAATTTTTATTTTTCAATGACACCAATCTCTGCAATTTTGAAGTGTGGCTTCGATCACGCTTTCTTTGTCCAGCGAAGAAGACGATGGATAACACAGCTTGCGTGTGGATTTTTGCTAGGGTGATCTCTTCATTTTCTTAGTGGCAGGGTTTGAATGACAAATCTTTCAAAGTTGGAAGGTATTTAGGTAATATTTGCTCTATTGAAAGTGGTGGTCAAATTGGCTATTTTAGAAACAAATTCGACGCTTATATCCGAAAAAACCTTGCAAATTGGAAGGGGCGACTCTTCTCTTCCCCTCTACCTCAACGCATTCGTTTTGTTCGTCGATACCTTCAGCTTGTTCTCCGGCAGGTCATGAGTCGCCCTCTTCACTTTCGGCGAGTAGACGTGACCAGAGGACACCATGTCCTCTTCCAATTCCGATTCCAACCTTATTTTTCATTTTTCTTCCTCTCTTTCTCATTATCGTGCCCTATTTTCGCCCTGCCTCTGTCGCCTCTTTCCGACAGCAAAGACGACACGCCAGCTCCATTCTCCGGTGAGCAATCAGAAGCTTTATTTTTATTTTTCATTTTAAAATGACTTAAATATCCCCTTATTTAAAAATCCAAAATAAATATATATACAAATCCAAAATGGTAAAACTTGATTTATAGATTAAATATAACTAAATTAACATGTTTATAAAAATATTTTTTAAAAAAACAAAAACATGTATTTTTTGATTGGTCAAAATCACTGGTCATAAAGTATTGTATGTATGCATTTTCATGTTCTTGTTGTCGTTCCTATTCTCTGTTTCTGGCCCTACCTTTATCGACCAGGCTCTGTAACCTCTGCTTATTTTCCTTTGTAATTTCAATCAACAACTGTTGGAGCAGAAAATTTTTTGTTACTCCGTCGACAAGGTAGCCATGACTCAACAACTCGCTTCCAAGGTTGAGATTCCTCACCGCCCAATGCCCACATCTGCTTCTCCTTCCTGTGGCCATCGTCACCATTCCCCTTCGTCTCTTGAAATCGATCGCCACCGCAGTCGTCGCGATAAGGCTAACAATTGGTCTTCCAGCGCTACGCGTAGAAGAAGCCCTAGGTCTGAAACCCCGCCCCTAAAGGGTTGCAGATCCTGTCGCAGCGGTGGCAATCGAGAGGAATATATGGGTACGAGTTTCGACAATGTAGCCAAAAATGGAAGCTGTTATCCCGATTTCGAAGATGACGTGGAGTTGAGAATCCTGAGCTTTGAGGAGTACCGCTGGCTCCATGTTAGGAAAGCTAGATTTGCATAACAATTCTAACAAGAATTATTATTGTACGAGTAAGAATTTCCCACTTACTATTACGAGGAAATGTTGGAATTAATAGAAATGGAAATGGAAATGAAAACAAAAATGGAAGTGGAAATAAGGAGGACAAAAGACTCAAAAGGAAAATACAAATTCTCTAAGACAATTCTTCAGCTCCATATCAGACTAGGGTGGTCTTATTTATAGACAAGGCCCACCGATCTTATGAAAGCATTTTCTCTATTAATATCCAGCCAACTCAGCATCATTTAAAAGCTTAGTATAACATCCCCTCCTCAAGACAGCTTCGCCCTTAAAGCTAAATATAGAAAACACCATTCAGCATAATTAGCAAGCAGAAGTTTCAGGAAACCGTCCATGACTGAGTATCCACCCAAATCCCATAGCAATCGGATCCTAAAATAGAAATCCATAGTAGCTAGAAATCCTCCTAGATCCCACATCAATATTTTCCAAACGACTCTAAAATGCAATTAGCGCCCACCTCAACAAGCAAAGCACCTTCAATGGCCTCTTGCAATGTTAACGGACTGCTATTTTCCATGCCAGCCTCAATTCTCCCATATAACAGCATTTTAGCTGCTATTCTAACCACCCTATCATGTGGTGCAGAAATCTTTCAAATTCCACCATATGGTCCTCCATTTTTCCCATTACAGTGATCCTCAATAGTAATGTGTTCATATTTCTTAACTTCAAACTACCAAATCTCTCACATAATGCTCTTCAAAAACTCCTCCCGTCCCATATGCGGTTTGTCTCTATGGACAAACCTATTCCAATACACCACATCTCCACACATATTCAACCTTAACCTTGAACTCCTCATCAACTTCATAAGTTTCAAAGTAATTGTTGGCTTTAATAATCCAAGCTCCAAGGTCCTTCGTATTCAAAGAATCCACCTTCCCTTCCACTGAAATCAATCTTTCCACCATCTTAGTTGATTTTTCAATCAACTCTTCGGGTCTCTACTCCATCTGCATCACACGTTCTAACATCGATGAGTCTAGCACTGTTTGGTTAACACCGTGGCCAACATGAATGTCTATCGGCTCACCTGACATTGACAAGTCCACTAGAAAATCTTCCATGGATGCGTCAGGCGTTTAAACTTCATATCTAATCATTTGCTCCATGAGTGAATCATCGGCTTTTCTCAACTCAATCATTAATGTTGTTTACGTCCACTAATTTTCAAAATGTGGCCCGATCTCCTCATGAGAAATTTGGAATGGTTGCAGATTCCCTCCCAAAACTACTCCAACATTTAGTCCTATGTTGTCGATCTTCCCTAGAAACTCTGAAACTGATGGCAAATGATTCCTGCGAGATAAAGCTTCTAGTTCATCTTCCTTCTCTGTGCTCTACTTACCATTACGATTATCCATGCGCCACTGATACTTCTGATTTGATAATGTGATGGCATCGATATTACTATGGATTGAATCTAATATCCGTATAAACCACAAATCATTTTGTTGAATTTTTAATTTCCAATCTTCCGTTGCAGGAACCTCGCTATGATCGTGACCAGCAATTTTGATACCTTTGTTAGGAATGCTGGATTCGAGTAACAATACTAACAAGAATTATTATTATAGGAGCGAGAATTTCTCACTTACTGTGACAAAGAAACATTAGAATTAAAAGAAATGGAAATGAAAACAAAAACGGAAGTGAAAATAAGGAGGGAAAAAGACTCGAAAGTAAAATACAAATTCTCTAAGACGATTCTTCAACTCCATATCTGCCTGAAGTAATATTATTTATAAACAAGGCCCACCAACTTAATCCACCGACCTCATTATGTGGAAGCATTCTTTTTGTTAATATCCAGCCAATTCAGCACCTCTTATCAACTTAGCATGACTCCTAACACACGAACGACAAAAATTGAGAGGAAACCTAAAGAATTGTATCTAAAATGTGACTTCCAACCCTCCAAGGAGGGAGCAATCAAAGAACAGAGGTAAGTAAATCGATTATGCACTGCATGAGGAGAACGAGCTAAAGATTGATTCTGGTGAATAATAGCCGGGGAATGACAAGATTGAACATGGTGGAAATAGTAAGTGCTTCGAACTCAGAATCATCTTCTTCGGACATGGAAGGTGGAAGTTCAAGGAGAAAAACAAAGGGAAGAAAGAGTTCAGGGTGTTGAAAAATGGATGCTCTAAAATAAAATATTATTTATAAATAATATTATAAAAATAAAAATACACTCAAAATAATTTGGATACTCACACTTTACAATTTATAGCGCTACCCACACTCTTACTCACAAGTATCCCCCTCTCACTTCGCTCAACTTAGCTCACAACTCAAAACTCATTACTTCACCTCACTCTAAGCACTCTACTCACACATACTATACTCTTCACTTTGCTCACACACACCACCGATGCATACATGAAAGGGGGTTGCCCCTTTTATAGGCATCAATTATTGACTTTAACATTTAATATATACAACTTGCAGATGAAAACTTTTAGCAATTTTGGCTAGATATTAATCTAAAAATTTCTAGTCCCTTGGGTGCTTATGTTGGTGGTAGAAGGCTTGGTTATTTTCAAAAATTTTGACTGCAAATCTCAGATGTTTTGGCTGAATTAATAGCTGGAAATTTGCAGCTTTTTAATGCTTAAGTCGATACTCATGACTCAAAAAATCCAAATGTAAACTTGTGCTATTTTTTAATTCTCTCCCTCAACACCGACTTTATTTTTTAGCTTTAGTCTTGTAGTTATACCAATTTGATTTCTGAACTTTTCAAATTTTGCTCTAGTCGGCCCTTCTGTAAATATATCTGCAATTTAATATTTAGTGTTGATATGTTCCATCTTGATTTCTTCACGAAGCACTGTCTCTTGTATGAAATGATAATGTACTTCCACATGCTTGGTTCTTGCGTGGAATACCAAATTCTCTGCTAATCGTATAGCAGATTCATTATCAAAGTATGGTAGTACCGAATGATTCGTAGGCTGGTGAAGATCCTTCATAAGCTGCGTCAATCACTTGGTTTCCTGTGCTGTCATAATTGCTGATCTATACTCGGCTTCTATAGTTGACAGAAACACAGTCAACTGTCTTTTGCTGCACCATGAGACCACCACTGATCTGAGATCAAATATATATCTAGTAGTTGATCTCCTTGTGTTATGGTCTGCAGCATAATCAGCATCGCAGTACCCTACTACCTCGCATATTGCATTCTTCTTATATAAGAGACCAAGGTTAATGATTTTTTTACATACGTTAAGATGCGTCGAACTGCATCTAGATGCGGCTTCCTTGGTTTCTCCATATAGCAACTTGCTATACTAACGGCGAATGCTATATCCGATCGTGTAAGAGTTAGGTAGATCAAACTACCTACTAGCTGGCGATACATAGTCGATTCTGCCAACTCTTGGCCTTCTAGAGAGCATAGCTTGGTATTGGGCTCTATAGGTGTAGAAATGGGCTTGCAGTTAATCATCTCATACTTCTTTAGCAAGTCTTGAGCATACTTCTGCTAACATAGGAATAGCCCTTCTTTTGTACGCTCAACTTCTAGCCTAAGAAAGTGTTTCAATTCTCCAAGGTCTTTCATTGAAAAGCAAACTCAGAAATTGACTTTGGTTTGACTGATTTCTCTTTCGTCATCGCCAATAATGATGAGATCATTCATATATACTAGCATTATTGCTAGCTTTCCATTTTTATTTTTTATGAATAGAATTGAGTCGGCTTATGCAACAATATAACCATTTTGTAGTAAGAATTCGGTAATCTTATCATACTACGCTCTCGACGCCTGCTTTAGTCCATATAGGGCCTTTTTCAGCTTGCAGACTTACTCTAGATGGGTTGTGCTCTTGAACACTTTAGGTTGCATCGTATATATTTCTTGATCTATTTCACCATGGAGAAATGCATTCTTAATGCCCATTTATTAGAGCTTTCATGACTTGCTAGCTGCAAGTGTTAGTAATACTCGAACTGCCGTAATCTTTGCTACTTGACTAAATGTCTCATCATAGTCTAGCCTATACTTCTGAGAAAATCCACATGCTACTAGCCAAGCTTTATATCTTTCAATTGATCCGTTGGGCTGCATCTTCAATTTGTACACTCATTTGCATGATATGGGTTGCACATCTCTCGGTTTTGGCTCTTGGTCTCATGTCTCATTTTGCTTCAGGGCTTGAATTTCTTCTTCCATAGTCTTCCTCTATTTTAGACTATGGGATGCTTCCTCCTACGTGGCAAGTTTCGCTTCTTCAGTTGCTTCGAGCACTACTACATTAGCATATTTTGGATTCAACTTCCATTGTCTGCAAGATCATCGTGGAACAGGTTTTGCTTCTTCTTGCTTATCAAACTCTTCGATCTGACTCGGTCTTTCTTCTTCAATACTCTTGTGATGCACCCCTATTCGCTATGGACTATCCGATTTTTCTAGTGACTTTGGTCTGGACTCCTCTTTACCTAGTGACAGTTTTTCCTCCTCAATCGACTCCTCTGTTGACTAAGTTTGACCTGACTCGAGTCACTCCCGCAATCTTTCCTTTAATTATTCATCCATTTCATTGGAGTCAGGTGGTAAGATTGCTTGTAATGACCACCAAGATGATGTCTTATCAAAAATTATATTTCGTGAGACATAGTATTGGCTTATGGATGGATCACAACATCTCCAACCTTTTCTTTAGCTATCATAGCCAACAAATATGCAGCGAATGACATTTTTGTCGAACTCACTACGGAGGTGGTTAGAAATAAATACATAGCAAACGCATCCAAATACAGGAAAATGACTTACCGTTGGTTTGATGCTCTGTAATTTCTCAAAAGAAGAATTATACCCCAGTCTAGGTTAAGGAAGCCTGTTTATAACATGGGCAGCAATCTTCATGCATTCGGCCCAAATTTTGGGTGGCACATTCTTGGCATGTAGCATACTTCTGCATATCTTTGCCAAGTATCGATTTTTTCTTTCTGTCACTCCATCCGGCTGTGGCATGTTTGGGCAAGTCAAATGTTGGCATATCTTACACCTTTGTAGATACTCTAAGAATTCAACCGACATATACTCTCCCCATTATCTATGAATAGGCACCGTATATTTTGACTTGCATAACTTTTCACTTTTTGCTTAAATTCTTTGAATTTAGTAAACGAATCAAATTTTTCTTTCATAAAATCAACCCAGACGTACCTTGAATAGTCGTCGATGAAAGTTATCATGTACTGATAGCCGCTAATGGATGGTTGTTTCACTCATCCAAATACGTTTGAGTGAACCATCTCGAGAGGCACATTGGTCTAAAATTTTGAATCCTCATATTGTAGTTGATATGCCTTTTCCGAACTAGCATCTGGCATATACCGTATCCTCTTGAACTTCTAACTGTGGTAGGCCTTTGAGCATAGACTTCTTCATCATCTGCTTCAGCTTTTGATAACTTGCGTTCCCAAGCCGTGTGTGCCATAATTTGCAATTTCATTCATTCTTGTCCTATCAACGTATGTTGTTTGTGCAGGCATCACATGGATGAACTCAAGCAAATGTCCTTCCATGATTAGCTTATTTGTTATTTTTAATTTGAGATATATCCTTAAATCATTTGGGTCGGACCACCCGACATTTGGCTCTAATACCACTTGTTGAAAAATGGATGCTCTAAAATAAAAATATTATTTATAAATAATATTATAAAAATAAAATTACACCCAAAATAATTTGGACACCCACACTTTACAATTTATAAATACTAGCACTACCCACACTTTTACTCACAAATACCCCCCTCTCACATCACTCAACTTATCTCACAACTCACAACTCATTACTTCACCTCACTTTAAGCACTCTACTCACACAGACTATACTCTTCACTTTGCTCACACACACCACCGATGCATGCATGAAAGGGGGCTACCCCTTTTCTAGGCATCAATTGCCGACTTTAGCATTTAATATATGCAACTCGCAATTGAAAATTTTCAGCAATTTCGGCTAGATATTAAACTAGAAATATCTAGTCTCTTGGATGCTTATGTCGGTGGTAGAAGGCTTGGCTATTTTCAAAATTTTTACCTACAAATCTTAGATGTTTCGATTGAATTAATATCTAAAAATTTGCAGCTTTTTAATGTTTAAGTCGGTGCTCATGACTAGAAAAATTCATATGTAAAGCAGTACTATTTTTTACAGGGAAGAGCAATTCTTCGAGTTCTGAGAGGAGGCGGATCAAAAGCCAAGACTCATTTTTGGGAAGCGATTCTTTGGCGGATTTAAGTGACTAAGAGAGTTCCTACCTTTCCAATGAGAAAGGTGAGAGGAAGAGGAAAAAATCAACAACAAGAAGTCGACACAGGCAAGAGAGGGACAAGAGGGGAAGAACGACTAGAAAAAAACCAATGAATGAGAGAGAGGAGTTCTTGCTAAGCTCAAAAGGAAGCAGCAATAAAGATAGTAAGAATGAGAATTATGATTCTAGCCCATCTTCTAAGGATCACTTGAGGCAAGATAAGCAAATTTATTCAAAGAGGAGGCAAAAGAAGAAGAGGAGGACAAAATAAGGCAGTGAAAGCTTAAGCGAGGGCTCTTTGGAATCACCTAATGTTGTAAAAAATACCTCTAAAGTAGTGGATGAGGCAAAAATGGCCGAGATGAATAATGAGGTTAAAATATTCAAAGAAATGATTGATTCCTACAAGAAATCTACCTTTCAATTATTTCTATATAACTAGTCATATATCTAGCATATCTGTTTTAATTTTATTCTGTTTACTCCTTATCATTACTCCTATTATAATTTTTTTCATTTTAATAAAACTTTCGAATAAAATTTTTTTATGTAACAGTTTTTTAAATTTTTAGAAAATAGTATGATATGATAAGAGTAATGATAAGTAATAAAGATAATAAAGTTAAAATAGGTAGATTAATTATATGAATAATTATGTAAAAATAATTTAAAAGTAGGGTAGTTGAGACGATGCAAAAAATGATTAAAAATAAAGTATTTTTCAAAAGTGAAAAGTTTTTATTTTAACAGTTTTTATTATAACTAAACATGCCCTAAAATGTTTTCGTTTAAAAATTTTTGTGTGTAAACAAACACACTCATAATCAATTTTTCAGCCATTTAGATTTGAATATGATGAGGATGTAATACAAATGTTAGATTGAGAAAGTATCATTCGAAGAATGAATATCTTGAATGTAAAATGTATCTAGGATGATAATATAAAAAGGCGTAGGGGCACGCTTAAATAGAAGTAATTTCATGTAACGTCGTCCATTTTTTGGATGTTGATGATTGATACAAAATTCAATTCATTTATTGTGTTTAATATATCATTTGTTAATTCATTTATTGTATTTAATATATCATTTGTTTAGCCAAAGAACCAAGTTTCATCCAAATCTAATATGTACATAGGCCAGATTTACTCAAAAGTAAACACATTCATGTATAAATTATGAAAACATTTAGATCCATTTATATATGTATTAGAATGTAATAATACTTTATAAGATCATTTATTTAATTAGTAATAATATTTTAGATGATTTGCATATTAAAAATACTAGTTAAAAATAGATATTTAGCATTAAATCATTTATTATGTTGATTTTACATGTTTGTAGATGGACTCCATATACAATTATGTTAAACAAATGAAAGTGTTTCCAAGATAATATAAGTGATACTAAACACAATGGATTGAATGGATTTTCCATCAATTATCTAGATCTTAAAAATGGAAAGAGTTATATAGAAAAAGGGTTTTATAGATGCATCCTCAAAATGCATATTGGTAATAGAAAAAATCATAAAATTTTGCATTAAAAATATAAAAGTAATATTAAAAATAGAAAAAGCTATCTCAAGAATGAAGATACAAATTTCATTGAAGGCTCTTGTATTCTTTGAAACAAGTTATAAAAAGTTACATAAAAATCGTAAAATTTTGTATAATAAATGAGAAAAATGTTATTTATTTTTTGAACAAGGGTATGTTTATTTAACTATAAAAATTTTCGAATTAAAAATTCACTCTTCACACCTAAAACTTTTAAATTTAAAATTTTTCACTTTCCATAGCTATCTCATCTTTTAATTATTTTTTGACATATTCGTATATACCAGCTCTACTTTTCAATCATTTCTACACAACTATTAATAAACTTAACCTTTGACTTTTTGAACACGCCAAGAGAGTTTTAAAAGATGTTCATCGTTAAACAACCTAAATATAACGGATCGGATGATGTTCATGGGATGTGCTGGGACTCGCCAGGCCTTTGACGTGCACCAAAATCCATTCACCTGCAAACTACAACGTCAGCTGTTAAGTATAGCGTTCATCATCGCTGGCTGAAAGTGAAACGCTGTAAAGAGAAGGAAAGACGACTACAAGTCATCCGAGCATTCTACCAACCACAGCCAGCAAAAGAGTTGAACTGATCCAACATGGTATGTTTGATTTTTTTATAAAAAAATTCTAAATATTCTTTTTTCCCCATAATTATGTTACAAAACCCTCTTCTTAACATGCTTATTCTAGTGAGTTCTCTTGATCATGCTTGAAAAATGAAAAGATCTTAATCTGTGTTAAAAATGAATCTGACGAAGGATGCATGAGATGGATGGTTTGCTTGCTTTATATATACATAAAACTGAAGATGTTTTCAGATTGAAAAAAAAAAAGCCTGAAGATGTTTTAGTTTGTCATGGGTTTTGAACAATTGTTTTGCTGATACGCATTTTAGCTCATTTTCTTTGGAAATATATATATATATCACTTGAATTCCTGGATCCTCTGGATCGATCATATATTCGGCATGCAATTAGCTAAATCCAGACTTTAATTCGGTTTTTTATGGATAAATTTTGTGTTTGAAATTAAACCTAAAATGAAAATTCAAGCTATTATTCATTTGAAATAAATCTGGATTTTTTAAAGATGTTATTTATTGAATGAAGTCCTCCATTTTGTAGAGAAATTGAGTCAGAGGGATTAGACCTTTGAATGAGAACTGTTGGGTTTACATCTATACCCTTTGAATCAACATTTCTGGATCTATCCGTTAGCATGATGTCAATTTCAAGAATTTAAGAAAGATGAATTCTTTTTTATGCTTGAATTCAATCGAGAATTCCCAAATTATGGAGCCATTTAACGCCAACTTTTTACTTCCTACTTTTTGTTTTCTGCTGATCTTGATTTTTTATTGTTTTCCCCCCTTCAATTTTTTTAATAATAGGGAGATAATGTGTTTATCAAAACTCCTGCAATTGGGGGCGATGAAGGTGGCGCATGTTGGGATGAGGGGCAGCAAGGAGAGCTGAGGCAGATATTTATCTATCATGGGTATTCCATCTATTCCATTCAAACAGCATGCGGCTCCAGCAGATTCAACATTGCATTGTTAGACAAGCATGGTGGAGACGGCAATAAATTCAACGTCGTATGTATGGTGAAAATGTCATTAGTTTTGGGTCCTTTTAATTTTCTGCTAGCCGAACCCACTCCTGGACCACTGCACGCAATAAAATAAAACGGCATAAAAATGTTATAAAATTCAAAAATATTCTCTCTTATTTGTTTTTTTTATGTATATGTATATTTTTTTATAACTATCTAAATTTGTATTACATTTAAGTCCTAAGACATTTTTATAATTTTCTAATAGAGACAACAAGTTCTCATCAATTAAACTCTCACCCAGGGGGAGAAGTAAAACTCCCACGAAACAAGGAAAAATAAACAACGAGGCACACATGCCTGGAATCAAACACCCCACCTCATCAAGGTAAGCCATAGGTTGTAAATGGCTTGAAATCTTTCATTTCCACATGCTTGTGGCAATGAACTTCCTAATTCGGTTAGTGAGTTTTTAATATAATTTGGGGGATACAAGCTCAATTCCACAGATACAAATAGTTGGGTGGTCTGGAAAAAATTAACTTAATTTCTTTTGTAGTTTTGACTGGTGTGAATATATAGGTTAATTTGGGAAGCAGGTCGCTGAGGTGTATAAGAGGGCATTACGGCCATCACCATGGTTCTCCTTGGCTACCAGTTGTGGTGAGAAGTCTCACCTTCGAAACTGATGACGGCAGCGTGTATGGGCCGTTTGGGACTGAGGAGGACGAGGCTTTCTCCTTCCATCTCGATGGCGCTAGATTTGGGGGCTTCCATGGCAGATCTTGCGATGCTTTTCTACGTGCAATCGGAATTTACGTGGAAACTGACGCTACTAGTCCTACCGACGCCGGAAGGAACAAGCTGCAAGATTTAGAGATATATTGATCGGACATACGAGTGCTACCAACGACTGCAATAAAGACATGCAAATCATCGGGTAGTAACAAGCTGCAATATTTGATCGCTAAGGATTTCTTTTCATTTCCCTTTTCATTTTTTTTCTTTCTTTTTTTTTTCTATTCTGGATTTCAATCATCCGATAGTTCGTTCTTATTTCCTGAGTGTGACTTGAAATTTATGTTGCAAAACTGTAGGTGGTAATGCCTGTATATATGCTTGTTTTGTTCGTATGTGTGCGTTAATATGAACGCCTTTTATCTTGGACTTCTGCAGCACGCACTTCGAGTTAAAGCGAAATAACCATTGTAATACTAGTCATATTAATTACATCGAAGAAAAAACCGGAACCTGTTCATTTCTACACTCGCTATGTTGTCCAACAAATAACAACCAGAAATTATATACGTGGGACAATTAACTAGCATTTGAAAATAAAAATTCCTTTCTTAAGGAGAGAAGTGAAATTTAATATGATTTCTCTCACTCTCTCTCTGCAATTTTCTTTATCGGAGTTCAAAACAGTATTGATATGCTTATATTTTTTTTATATCTCGACCACCTATGAATGGGTAGGTAGATGCTCTAGAATCTAATGGTCTTAGAATTAGTCGCACAAAAACTGAATATATGAAATGCAATTTTAATAATAGTGAGAACCCAGATGAGAAACCAATTAAGATTTTAGACCAAACAGTAACAAAAACTAATCATTTTCGGTACTTAGGATCAATAGGTCAAGAAAACGGGGAAATCGAGAAAGATGTAATACATAGAATTCAAGCAGAATGGAAGAAATGGAGAAGTGCGTCAGGAATTTTATGTGACCGTCGAGTTCCAGTCAAATTAAAAGGAAAATTTTATAAGACTGCGATTAGACTTGCTATGCTTTATGGGGCAGAATGTTGGGCAGTTAAAGAGCAACATATACAAAAAATAAGCGTAGCGGAAATGAGAATGTTAAAGTGGATGAGTGGTAAAACAAGAAAGATAAAATTAGGAATGAAATAATTCGAGAAAACTTAAAAGTGAGACCAATTTATGATAAAATGAGATAAAATAGATTAAGATGGTTTGGTCATGTTAAAAGAAGGCCTGAAGTAGCACCTGTTAGGAAAACAGAGTTTATCCAAATAGAAGGTGGTAAAAGAATGAGAGGAAGACCCAAAAAAACATGGATGGAAGTAATTAAACAAGATTTAAAAATATTACATATTACTGAAAATTTAGTCTTAAATCGCCAAGAATGGCATAACAGAATCCATGCAGCCGACCCCACATAGGTGGGAAATAGCTTATGATGATGATGATGATGATGATGATCTCGACCACCTATGTTATACATCTTTTATTTTATAATGTGGTTGACCCGTTTTAAATAGGTTGGCTTCAACGATATATAGATTGAACAGGACCCACTAGCACCCCCTCTAAATTTGATAGAATAGAACAAGCACTTGTATGTAAATATTTTGACTTAAAATTAGTTGTTGGCAAAATATTTTGACTTAAAATCAGTTCTTGTTGCCAACTAGGAGTCAACTAAGTTGGTAACGCACACTAGCCTCTAGCCAGCAGAAGCACATCCAAGTGCCCACGAGTCGGAGATTTTCGGTTGTGAGAACTTGATCTCCTGTAAATATAGGTGGGAGCTTTATCTTCCATGAGTATAAGTGGGTGTTCCTCTCTTTTAAAAGGATTTATTTCTTGTGAGTATGTTTAGGAATAAATAAAACTTTTGATGAAAAATTTTAAAGAGAAAATTGTAAAATAATATAATATGATAGGGTAATGATAAAGAGTAAAGATGATAAAGTTAAAATAGATAAGTTGGTTGTGTGGATAATTGCATAGAAATGATTGAAAAGTAAGATAGTTATATAAAAAAATGAGAAGAAATAATTAAAAATAGAGTAATAATGAAAAGTAAAAAGTTTTAACTAGACAACTCTTTTTTTTGGAACAAATGTCAACTTTTAAACATTGTCAAACATATCCTATATGAATAAGCTTGATTATAATATTAAACATCATATTGTACAATAACCAAAAAAAAAGGCTTTTGTTACATGAAGAACAATTTAATCTTATAGAATTGGATGCATGTTCTGATATTTTTTATCCCGTCATATTGCTAAAATACCTCAAATATTAGTGACGTGAGACATGCATGGTGTACGTCCACTCCAAGAAAATGAACCATTAGAGACGCTAGCGCATATATTTCCACACACAAGCACGCACAGAGGAGGAAAAAAGCTATCAGTTGTCCAAGTAACAAGCACTTTTGTAAATTAAATCAGTGCCAGGGATTAGTTCCCTCAATCTGCATAAGGCCATAACTCAGTTCAGTTTTCCAACCTCAATTATATTATAACCATTTAACCGAACGCAAATAATATGATCTTAATCCAGAGTTAATCAACTTTGTGAAAGCTTGAAGTGCGAACCAGACTTTGAAGGAAACCAGACAAACTTTTTTTATTCCTGAGTTCGAAAAGCTAAGGCGACCATGGTATGATCGTCAAAGGCGTGTTAAGGCACCCGCTAGGCTCAAGGCGCACCCCTTTGACAAGAGGCGCCCCTATGAGTCAAGCCCAAGGCGCACACCTGGGGGCTTTATCCCAAAAACCCAAGACAACATTTTTTAAAACCAAAAGAAATAATTTTTTTTTAAATGATGAACTTTGAATATTCCTTGCATTAGGAATCTAATATTACTTTTGAATCATATTAATTTGTTGAATCAGAATTTATAGTTGTTATATGGTAGGTTTAAATTGTATTTTTTTACTTTCGATAATTTTTTTATGGTTTACTTTTCATAATTTTAATTTAGCATATATTTGCCTTCTAAATGACAATCCTATTTTTTTTACTCACTAATTTTAGACACTACTATTTTTCGATAACTTTTATATCTGCACCTTATTTTTTGATAACTTTTGTATAAGGTGCACCTTGCTTTAATTAGGCATGTGCCTTGAGCGTACACTTTATGCCGGTATCCGCACCTCCTTATGCCTGAGTACGCCTTGAGCCTCTGATAACTATGGGACGAGGAGATTCTAAACAAAGGCCTCCATCTGCTTCCAAATCCGGATCTACCTCCAGCGTCTATGACATGCGTAGTGACCAGGTCGAGCCAGTCTCTTTGGTGATAAATCAGCAGTTCACAAACCGAGTTTTGAGTAAAATGTAATGACTTGAAACTTTGGTACCCAAAACAAAACCTGATTTTTGGTGTTTGGGGTTGGTTACACAAGGATTGACTGGGTGACAACTCCACGACGGTTGCTCAAAGCATCTACACACATTTTAGGCCATTCTGTAGTTTCATGCACAAATGGCTAAAGATCATTAGCCCAGCCTGTCCACACTTTCTAGTGCAAGTGCGCAACCAGCCTTAGCACTTTAAACATTCTTCATGCAAAACTGGTGATTAGTGCAGCTAGAAGGATTAGATTATCATGTCTAAACTTGGTAGATATTTTGATCTTAGGATTTACTTGTCATACTCAAATATTATGATTTAGATTTAATTGTATCTCGTAATTAAGGCGTAAATCTCTTAAATATACCAATCTTCCTAATTCATCATCTATCTTGACAAGAATCACTCGAAATGTTCAAGTTTAATTCCTAAAATTTTGATTTACATTTAATTCCTAAAATTTTGATTTACAGTCTAGAGAAGACTTTGTTTTTTCCCCCCTCCCATCGACGTATCCAACATGCCAGGTGCATGGGAGCAGTCAAGTACAATGGTTTTAATGGTTTTGGAACTATGATTCAACATTTAAAATCACATAAACAAAACATCCCCTTACCTCCGTAATAGTTTTAGATCAATAGTAAAAGAAGCAGAACACATCAATTCGAAAGCTGTCCAGTAAATCATTTGTTAACTCGAGGCCTAGTCGATCTCTAACTTGATTCCTGGCACATCAATTCGAAAGCTGTCCAGTAAATCATTTGTTAACTCGAGGCCTAGTCGATCTCTAACTTGATTCCTGGGTTCTACACATGGATGATTTCTTGATTTACAGCACCTGGATGATTGCATTAAGTAACGGAACACGCCAGCACTTAGAAAATTGAATCATAATTTAATGAGTCCATGCAGATTTTCCCTCCTCCAGAGACTAAAACAAAGATTAGGTTCAAACAAGGTCGTACGTTTCACTGTCAGAAGAAATACCTGAGAAAATCCTTCCATCCCACTGATGAGATTTTATGACATTGGAAATCGGATTCAACTGATTGCCACTGCAGTCTCAGAGAGTTGTGTTGTGTAGATGGGGTGAAGAACATGGCCTTCCTTGGGATCAACATGCACCCACTTGCGGCCCGTCAGCTTGCTGCGTTCGAACCTCACGTTCCCTTCCTTCAATGCAAACAGGGTGTGATCCTTCCCCATTCCAACGTAATCACCAGGATGGAAACGAGTGCCCCGCTGTCTAACAATAATGTTGCCAGGTATCACTCTCTGGGAAACAGAAATCAGCATGTAAGCAGTGATATACAATACATTGGCAGAAGATTTCAAAATGAACTGAGCCAATAAACTCACCTCACCACCAAATTTCTTCACCCCAAGGTTTTTTGGCTTCGAATCTCGACCATTCTTAGTAGATCCTGCTGTCTTCTTTGTGGCCCAACGTCTGAACAGCAAGCTCATTCCCCCACCAGATACATCTGTCATTGGTACAAATCTTATGAAACAAAATCCACAGCGAGTAAACATATGGGCAAAGAACCTCATGTGATGCATAATTTATGATAGAAACAAACAATGGCATTTACCACTCACGCTTCCATACGCAGGAACACTGGTGACTAACTCCTTGAGATTCATGCGTCTACATAGATTTGCAAGATTCATTTTGTTCTTCACAAAGGAACCTACATAAAAACCGTAGAAACATAAGAAAAAATTCCCTGCACTAGAAGTAGGCATTTCCAATTTCTGCTCATGTACAATAAGCACCTTAATAATATTGATAATCGTTGTAAATTCTGATGAATAATCCTGGTGTTTTGACACTTTTTTCATTTCTTTCAAAATAGACAATAGAGGAGGACATAATCCGAAGTTCATCTTGTCATGGTGTTTGGCGACAATCAAACACAAAATCAACGTCCAAACAACTTGTTTGACTTGTAACACTCACCAACCAAACACAGCCAAATACAAATCACATTCAATAAAGGGTATACTTGGGAAGTGATAAAACTTTTAGATAAAAAGTTTTTGATATAAAGGTTTTTTAATAGGGGAGAAAATGATGTGATATGAATTGTGATCGGGATAATAATGAGAAGAAAAGAGAATAAAGTTAAAATAGATACGTTAATTGTAAAAGTTGTTGTGTAGAAGTGACTGAAAGGTATAGTTATATAGAAAAATGAAGAAAAATATGATAGTTGTGAAAAGTGCAAAAGTTTCAGTTTAAAAACTTACAGTTTGAAAAGTTTCAGTGAAAAACAAACATGCCCAAAATGAAAATTATGGTTAAGAGAGCTGCTTACTTGTCAGGATCGGATCAGGAATGGGAGCAGACCTGTTAAGGGCTTAGAGCAGATCTGTTGAACTGTTGGTGGTCGGTTCACAGCAGGCAGACTCCCCGGCTAAAACAAGTTTTCTGTTAGAGCACGGTGGAAAGGACTGAGGAGAAATGAGGAAAGGAAAAAACGAGAATTCAATTTAAAAAAAAAAAAAAGAAAGAAAAAGAAAAAGAAAAAGAAAAAAGAAGAAGAAGAAGAGAGGAAGGGCGAGGGGGCAGAGGCCGGCTGTGTAATGGGAGGGAGGGAGCAAAGGACGTGGAAGAGAGAGAAAGAGGGCCGAAGGGGAGAGGGAAGAAGGGAGGGCCAGACTCTAGATGGAATAGCACCACAGCAAGGCCGCCGGAGGAATGGAACTGCAAAGATGGAGAAGCACAAGGGAGGGTTTATCCTGGACTACCCTAAGCCAAATTCTATTCTTGTTTATCAAATCAGGCCAATGAAAAGCCCATTTTTAGATAGTGTGCTGCCATCAATCCTCTCTATGCATTACAGCTTTGGCGAGTTGTTCCAAAGTTTTCACTAGGGTGCAACTTAGGTCGGATAGGTCCCAGTAGGGGTAGAACCTACCTTTACCCATTTTTAAAAAACCTCTACCCTAATCTCTTTTAGATTGGGTCGGTTCAGAGCTTACCCTACCCTTCTAAAAGGCAAGTTAGTTCCGGTTCCGGTTCCAAATCGGTTCAAAATAATGTCATGCACTCCAATTCATCTACTATACTAATGCTCAATCCGTACAATACGTTTCTATATAATCTGTAAAATAATGCAATCTATTTCTGCATAATCTGTTTCTACATAATCCGTAAAATAACACAATTTGTACGCAACACAATCTGATGAACTAAGCAGGCTTGTCCCTTTATGAGCAACATAATAGCAGTGAATGTCAGTGCAACTTTCAATAGCTAGCGCAACGTCTGAAAGTCAGTGACAATATTTTAAACAAATACAAATACAACGCAAATTAGATTATAAATCTGATGAATTAAAATTGAAGTTCAAACATGAAAAATATTAGAATTCAGGAACTCTTCTTATCTTTTAGAACATTAAACCATCAAGATTAAACTAGTGACACAATGATTAACATTTTAGCAACATGTATTTGCACTAACATTAATAATTATCACTTAAAAATTAACAAACAACATAAAAGAGGCAGTTTTCATGACTCCCTATTTCATCCTCCCCATTTAGCTCAATCCGAGCTTCAATCAACAAGATTTTAGGGTTCTAAATCCACTTGAAAGATATCCAAAAAAAAAAAAAAATCCACTTGAAAAAAGTCAAATAAATTATTTAGGCAATATGCAAACAGAAAATTCGAGAATACGTAACTGTCCATGCTCGGCCCTAAATCCACTTGAAAAAAGAAACTCAAATAAATTATTTAGACAATGTGCAAACAGAAAATTCGAGAATACCTAAATATCCATGCTCAAATCTTAATATAGGTTGTAAATCGGAATTGAATCTTAAGCTATATGGCTTAGATTTACTTTCAATGTCATGGTGATGCATAAATCCATGGATATTGAAGCATGCATTGCAGATTTAGGGAAAAAAATAAAAAACACAAAAGTTCCTACAACTTACCGACTAACAGGATAGCGGCGGATGAAGCTATTGTAGCAGCAACAGTAGGGGCGACGGCTGACGGCAGGGCTTATCTCCCTGATCACGAGAACGGGAGCTGGCTGTTGGCGCTTGTTTGGCTACTCTCCGTCGGATGGGCAAAAGAGGTGGGGAGTGCGTCAAAACTGTGAGTGCCACAAGGTGGTGTTAGGGCACACACATGTTATAAAATATATATATATTATATGTAATAATAACCCAGGTCGGTTACTACCCAGAAGAATTGACCCTATCCGAATTCCGACAGGTATTTTATGACTGGAACACAATGGACTTTACGGGCAGTATAACTGAATTTATTTAGCATGCGTAACGGGTCGAGCTACGAGGATTCGGGCCGATTTGCACTCCTTGTTTACATGGGCTTGAATCAATGTTGTCAAAACTGAACAAGTGATTGAACCGGTGAAGGAACTGGTCTGGTTCGAACCGATTCAACCGGTTAAGCAAACCGGTGACGTGTCATAAATGTTCAATTATTTTAATTTAAATTGTGTATTGCTAAAATTGTATATTCGTAAATCCTAAATCTAAATGTTAGATTTTAAAAATCACAACAAAATATAGAGGAAAATTTTAATAAAAAATTTTCAAAAATCTTTAAACATGAATATGATAAATTAAATTAGAAAAATTTAACTATATTAACTAACCTAAAATGTGTGATAAGTCTTTAGCATTAACATTGACTCTGTGTAGCGCCCCGACCCGCGGGCCCGCCACACACTTAGTTGTGGTACCTTACTCCAGGATCTTTTTAAGTGATGAAACTCGTGAATGAAACCGAAGTTTTATGCTTACATGAGCAGAAGCTATTCCTAATTTGTCAAGAAATCAGCTTGAATTTTTTTTTCTTTTTTTTTCTGAACCTACATTGATTCTATTTTTCTTAACTAAAATCCGGCAGCATGCCGTCTATAGTTAAGACATTTGGGCGATTACAAAACCTGATAGACATTACATAATCTAGCATTCTCTATTACATTCATTCACAACTACTTAAATTCATCTAATCTCTCACTTATAAAATCATACTTCACATAGGAAGCTAATTATTACATTTAACATCAACATAAAACAATTCAAATATAATACACTCACATTTATAATAATTACAATCCTATGAATCCAAATTCATCAAAAACATTAAAAATCATACCTTCACTGCTCAGCTAGCAGTAAAGGCCCTTCCGTCAAATCTGCATCATCTGCACTCACTGATTAGTTGAAAATAATGAGTATAAAATACTCAGTAAGCAAGCATTTAAAACTACATACTGTTTAAAACCTATGGCATTAACCAAAATTATAAAACTCTTAAAATCTCATTATGCATGTGTGATGATGATGAGATGAATGCACACACATGCATCCTTCCATGACTTATCCATCGTTTGGCAGATGACACTTATCAAGTAATCACCCGCCCCATACGTCGGACGCACCGACCAGGCAACGCCAAGGACGGACTACCTGTCCAATTACAACCTTGACAAAGCCTCATGCATGAGTTTCATTCACACGTGCATCATATGCATTTATGACATGAATTGAGTTTCACCAACTCAACATGATAACAGAATTTGTACATGAAAATCAAGATATAAAAATATTTCAAGTACACATTCTTTTTATACAACCTATGCACAGGGAAAGGGCCATCCCTAAGTACCTTTTTCAATGCATATCAATTTAAAGAAATATTTAAATAAAACATACTCACTTAAATAAAAAGGCAAGAACAGATTTTTCTTACCATAAAATTCTTTTGAACAAAAAGAATCTTGAAGAGCTTGCTTACCTCTTCCCTTTAGCATTCCTCCATTTTTCCTTTTTACTTTCCTTCATCTTTTTTTTTTACCCCTTCCTATTATAGCCAACAAAGAATACATCTAAGCATTATTTCACCCATCACAAATACTTATTCCATGATTAATTATGCATCTAACTACATTTTTTTTTTTTCAAGACCTTTGGACATGGAGTTCAAGTATTCATGAACTTGAAATCTCCTTATCCAAAGTTCCTAACTCTTTTTACTTCAACCACACTTTCAAATTGGATGACCCATAACCTTACAAGTTAACTACCCTTGAAATACCCTTTACACCCAAACTTGAACCGAATCTGAAATTTCTTACTTTCCAAGCTATTTAAACCTTCATACCATCCCAAATTTATCACGCAGTTGAATAAACTTATAAATTGCATTAGCTTTGCATTTAATACTTAACTAATAATTACAATTGAAGTTTTAACTTTATACATAACACATAATGAACATATAAGTTTAGTATAGTTTCTACCACTATTTATACAACTTAGAAGTTGATACCAAAATTATATAAAATTCACCTGTACACATTTAGTTAAAAGAAATCTCATAACTCTATATAAATTTCCCAACTACACAATTTCATTTATTATATATGTCTAGATTTTGGCTTCAAGATTTGTACATTTTGATCTAAACCTATGTCCATACATTATTAAATTACTAAACTAAATGTTTACAAGCAACAACACATACCCATAACATATATATTCACCTGCTCCTATTTTTTTTCCACCCGTTTCTACATCCGAACGGGTTCAAAATTATTTATAAATCATCCCATACATAAATAATCTAAAAGCCTTATGCCTAGGCCACGTTTTTAGGGCGTCCCCACATTCAAGATATGATGGAAATTTTGAATTTCCTTTCCAACCCAAGATTATACGTGTAATTTTATAAATAATACATCTCATCATCATTTAAATACATTATATAGCAATTTGGAGCAAAAATATTAAAGCTTTTCAACTCTTGAAATTTCGGATTCATGCATAGGATTCAATTTTCACATTCTATATACATTATTTGGCTCCCAAAATGAATATCTACATGAATCTACGAAAACCCCCGTGATTCCTACCCATTTTAGGTAGAAATTTCAAAACCCCAAGTCACCGTAGCTATGGATTCGAATTTCCTCCTCCTTTCTTACAATTTCTTCATTCATTCTTATAGATCTACCCATATTAAACAAAAGCCCCATGATTTTTTTCATGATTGGAAAGAAATTTCGAAAATAAACAAAAACCCATCTTCCTTACCTCCGGCCGGTGATGGGTTGGACGGCGACGAGGTTGGCAGCGGCGACAGGCAGCAACGGTGGCCGGCTCCTCCCTTCTCTCCCTCCTCTCCTTCCCTTCTCTTCTCCTCTTCTTCTCCTCCTCCTCTTTCTTTTTTTTTTTTTTTCTTTCTTCCTCTCCTCTCCCCTGCTCGTTCCCTCCCTCTGTTTGCGCGTGAGAGAAAAGGGGCTGCCTTTTGGTAGCCCCACTTAAGGTAGTCCGCACGTACACACGTGCGGCTACCCCTCCTATTTTTTTTATTTTTATTCTTTTGTAAATATCCATATTAAATCTATATCATAAATCATAATATTTTAAATTTTATAACTTATACCCACCATATGCAATTAAACCATTAAATCATAGTCATTCACTAATTTAAGTAATTTAAATCAATTAATCACTTAAATTAAACCATTTGACCGAAATTCATTAATTAATCTAAAATTAAATGCTACATTTTATTATTATTCCATTCAACATTAACACACTAACACATCATTATTTATTTATTAATTCCCCGTTTTCTTACTTTATAATTTTAGGTCATTAATAAAATTCTAATTTTATTAATTTCATGGCCCAAAATTTTGATTTATATATGCCACGTACTTATGGGTTGCAATATAAAAATTGCGGGTATTACACTTTGAAATTCTCCCTATTTATCTTCATGCATTTATGAATCACACTTCTATAAATTGATCTAACACAATAAGAAATAAAATAAATTAAAAATTGTTGAACGATTGAACAATCAAATAATTTATAATAATATAAAACTCCTAAGAGAAATTTAAAATGTCAAAAGTATCCTTACAATTTTCATAATGCTGGTTTTCTTAGAACAATTTGAATATTAGTCCATTGAGCTATCAAACTTTATAAAAAAAACAATGTCACAAATAATTTAACAGTAAAGAAAATTGATTTTAATGGTCCAAGAACATTTGAAAAACCATGAAATCATATGTTTCTACTTCATATACAGAAATGGAAGATCTGGATTTATTGCATTTTCATTGTCGTCTATGTGGTCGTTGGAGGCTATATGTCTCAATTTGCAGACAAGCGAAATGAATTTTTTTTTCATCAACGTTGCGCACTTTTCACTATCTTCAAAAACAAAAAAAAACACATCGAATCAACCATTTAATTTTTTCCAAAAAAATTTCCAGCCTTTTTTGCTAGTTTTTATTCGATTGCAAACAAACCTACGATTGCTAAAATTTGACCATTTCCATGATTTAAAAAAAGTACCGTGAAGGGCAGGGGCTATGAACAGGGGTCGATTGCTGCTGTTTGATGCTACTGTCGCCGTCGGGATGACCTTGCTGACGATCCAGGATAGTGGAGAATGAACCTGCTCGTCGGGAGAGCTAGAGGTAGCAAGATGCTGCTCGCGCGGGCCGTGAGCTGTGCTGTAACTGCTGTTGTAGGGTGCTGCCGGTGCTGCCAGGAGGAGGATGCCAACAATCGGAGACGAGGAAGAAACGAAAGTCGTAGCCGGCAGGGGATGGTAGCTCGAGCGGCTGGACAGATTGCTACAGTGCGGCTATGGGTGGGTGGGTGGCAGGGAGAGGAGACTGATTTGTGGGGGAGGGGGAGGGAAGAAAAAGAGGAAAATCGAAGGGTGGGTAAGCGGGCGAGCGGGAGAGGAGACCGATTTGGGGGGGTGAAGAAAAATGGGAAAACCAAAAATGCTTTCGGATTTTCGCCACCGAATCGGTAGAAGACGGTTCAACCGATGCACCCGGTTCGACCACTGGGTTGACGGGTGAGATGGTTTAACAATATTAAACCGAACCGATGGTAATCCAACTGGATTTGGACTGGTTCCCAGTCGAATTGGTCCGACTGGCCGGTCCAGTTTGGTTCTTGCAATACTGGCTTGAACCGGGTGAACCCGATGGACTTCAAATCTGTTAATCCAAACATTCTAACAATTCGCTTGAGCTCAAACACGGGTCACATGTGCACCACATGCTTTCTTTCACAGGTAATCCCCCATCACATATTCCAATATTTTCACAAAAGATGACTCTTTTAGCGAAACAATTCTGTTTGATACCACCCTTCTATAAACTACCGTGCTGAACTTGAATTTTTAATAAAGGACAATTATACTAGACGTTACTTCTTCTTAGCTTCTGAATATAATGGGAAGTTTTGAGATCATCCATTTTTTAATTATACTATATAATTAAACCATAATTATAAAATCTTAAAGTAGATTTGAAACACTAAATACAGATAACACATGTCCAGACTCAATCTTCTAATTATGAGACTGTCACATCTTTCAGTTGTGCCCCTGGATCTCTATCATATATTCCATCAGCGCCCCTCAATCCTCATGCTGAACTATCGATCACATGTACATTTCAAATGGCCTGCACTCATTTATTATCTTCAACAGTTTTCTCTTTATATTCCAACAGTCCTCAAGAATACATAGATCACATGTGCACATCTTCCTCCTGCTTGGCTGCTCTGGTTTTTTCCTTTGATATTGTTTACCAAATCTCTTTATGCCATTTAAAGGTACAATTATTTTCAGTCAGTCCTATGACCATTGACATAAATTATATGAATGCGAACACCTCGAATTTTATTGCATATGTACTGTCAGATTTTGAAAATATTTGCATTCATGCCAACGTCGTCTATTTTACATTCTTTATTTCCTAGAATGTCTTTAGATTATTGACCATGAATGTAAAGGTTTTTTGGACCTTTGCCAACTTGTGAATAATCCTTAAAATCAATGGTTAAAAAATTAAGGGTATTTTGGAAAACAGAGAATGTAAAATAGATACAATTGTTATGGAGGAAAATATATTTGGAATCCACAGGTATGCAAGTAAAATTTTTTTTAAAAAAGTCAGCATGGGTATAATTTATGCAAAAAGTGCTAGGCATGATCACAAATAGTTCTTAAAGTTATAACTTAAAGACTCACTATTCTGTTAGTGTTTCATGTCAATTATTATTTCCAAAGGTAAGATCAGTATGGAACATGCTAGTGTTTGATGGCCCACAATTTTTATTTCATCTTTTAAAATCTTTTAATTACCACATTACTTTTTTTCTCATTATTACCTATATTTTCAAGCATTCTTTCATGCTTTTTTATGCATGACATGTTTCAACACATTACCTATATCCTTACCATTCAACTTTTACTATTACATATTAATGCATGCCATGTTCATGGTCTTGTTGATCCTTTTCTTGACTATTTCCCCTGTTTTAATTTGAAGGTTAATTTGAGCCAAAAGTCGCTTGTTTGTGTAGGAGACCACTATGGTCGTGATGAAGTGGGTAAAGTTATAAGATCGCTCACTTTTGAAACTGACAAAGGCAGTGTTTATGGGCCATTTGGGATTGAGAGGGGCGAGCCTTTCTCCTTTCAACTTGATGGTGCCAGAATTGGTGGATTTCATGGCCACGCTTTGATCTTTATCTACTTGCAATTGGCATTTATTAAAAAGTCAGCACCGTATAAAAAAGGGCATCCAAAAAAAAGACAAACGGTGCCTAATAAAACAAAATCAAACGGCGCCGAAACCGTGCCGAATACTGCGCCGTATAAAACAAATGCGCCGAAGCGCCAGAATCATCGCCCGCCGCACCCGCTCACGCCGAAGCGCCAGAATCGTCGCCCGCCGCACCCGTTCGCCTATATAAGGGGCTAATGTTTCGAAACGAAAAGAGAGAAGATGAGCAGCAGGTGAGCGACGAAGGAGTGAAGGGTGTGTGTAGATTTGTGGGTGTTTTTTATGTGAGTTGGAGTGATTGTAAGGAAGGGAATATTTGTACGGGTAGTGCTACTATTAAGAGTAGGAGCCTATAAAGTGTCCAAATTATTTTGGGTGCATTATTTGTTGTTGTATTTTTTTTTATATCCAATATTTTATTTTAAGAGCATCCAACTCTCGACAAGTGGTATCAGAGCCAAGGGTCGGGGACCGTGGTTCGTGAAGGCTACGCTAGCAAGACAAAGTACGAAGAGATTCTGCACGTGCGCAGTCTAGGACTGTGGAGCTAAAATCAGCTTACTTGGCAAAGTGCTGGGCATACCAAGTCACGATGGCAGATATTTCTACCTCGGTAAGCACCATTGAGAAGCTAAACTATAATAACTATAATACTTGGTGTTTGCGTATGCAGTTTTATCTGCTCGGTCAAGATCTGTGGGATATAGTTGGCGGCAATAATACTGCGCCACCCATAGATGACGAGGAATCAAAGAAGTGGAAGATAAAAGCTGGCAAAGCCATGTACGTGCTAACAGTAACTATTGAAGACGAGTTACTGCAGAAGATTAAGGATGCTAAAACACCCAAGGATGCATGGGACACCCTCGCAGCACTCTACACAAGGAAAAATGATGCAAAGCTCCAGCAGTTGGAAAATGAGTTGTTATCCATTTCGCAGCAGAATATGACGGTAAGTGAATATTTCTCCAAAGTTAAATTTCTTTGTGGAGAAATTTCAAAATTAGACCCAGAAAAATCGATCTCTGAGACTAGGATGAGGAGGATTATCATCCATGGCTTAAAACCAGAATACCACGGGATTATCATTGCTACCCGTGGATGGGCCAAAGAACCAACTCTAACTGAGTTAGAAAATATATTGGCCAACCAAGAAGCTTTAGACAAGCAAATGTCTAAAGTTTCGTTAAAAGATGAGGAGAATGCTCTCTTTAGCAAAAAGAGAGAATTCCAAAACAGAGATCGATTAGCTGCGAGGCCAAATGGAGGCAACACAAGAAAGCGAGAGGGCAACTGGCAAAGGAAGCAGCAAGGACAAAGCTCACAGCAAGGGGGAGCTCGTCAAAATGGTGACAAAAGAGAAACCAAATTCCGACGGCAGAAGGACCAGTGTTACAACTGCGGCAAAAGAGGCCACTTTGCTAGAGATTGCTGGTTCAAGCGAATAGAGGGAAATACTGCGACCTCTATCCATAATGAAGAAGAATGGGATCTTCAAGCATCCCTTGCAATGGAAGAGCTCCAAGAGATGGCGGCACCTTGCATTATCAAGACAGAAGAGGAGACGGCTCTCATATCAGTAAGTGAAAATTTAATAAACTATAATAATGATTGGATTGTCGATTCTGGATGTTCCAATCATATGACAGGAGACTATGAGAAGCTGACTAGCACGTCTGAGTACAAAGGAGGACGAGTGGTCGTAACGGCTAACAACTCGAAGCTGCCCATCACCCATATCGGCAAAACTATGTTTACTCCTCGTTTCAGCTCACAGAAGGTACAATTGGAAAATGTGTTCCATGTACCAGGTATGAAGAAAAATTTATTATCTGTCTCACAACTCACCGCCTCTGGAAATTATGTGGTGTTTGGTCCAAGTGATGTAAGAGTATATCCTAAATTAAAAATAACAAATGAGCCGATCATGAAGGGGCGTCGGCTTGAGTCTGTCTATGTGATGTCTGCACAGACAGCATACGTAGACAAGACAAGGAGAAATGAAACTGCAGATTTATGGCACGCGCGGCTGGGACATGTAAGCTATCATAAGCTGAAGCAGATGATGAAAAAGTCTATGCTCAGAGGTCTTCCCCAACTTGAAGTTCAAGAAGATACGGTATGTGCCGGATGTCAGTTCGGAAAGGCACATCAACTACCGTATGAGGAGTCAAAATTTCGGACCAAGGTGCCTCTCGAGATAGTACACTCAGATGTATTTGGACGAGTGAAGCAGTCATCCATTAGCGGCTACCAGTACATGATAACCTTCATCGATGACTATTCAAGGTACGTCTGGGTTGATTTTATGAAAGAAAAATCTGAGGCATTTACTAAATTCAAAGAATTTAAGCAAAAAGTGGAAAGTGAAGTAGGCCGAAAAATACGATGCCTACGCACAGACAATGGGGGAGAGTATACGTCAGCTGAATTTTCAGAGTATCTACAAAAGTGTAAGATACGCCGACAGCTGACTTGCCCAAACACGCCACAACAGAATGGAGTGGCAGAAAGAAAAAATCGACACTTGGCAGAGATATGCAGAAGTATGCTGCATGCCAAGAATGTGCCACCTAAATTTTGGGCTGAATGCATAAAGACTGCTGCCCATGTCATAAATAGGCTTCCTCAACCTAGACTTGGGTATATTTCTCCTTTTGAGAAATTGTGGAGCATCAAACCAACGGTAAGTCATTTCCGTGTGTTTGGATGCATTTGCTATGTGTTTGTTCCTGACCACCTCCGTAGTAAGTTCGATAAAAAGGCCATTCGTTGTATATTTGTTGGCTATGATAGCCAAAGAAAAGGTTGGAAATGTTGTGATCCAACCACAGGCCGATGCCATGTCTCACGAAATGTAATTTTCGATGAGGCATCATCTTGGTGGTCACCACAGGCAGTCTTATTACCTGACACTAATGAAATGGAAGAACAATTAAAAGAAAGACTGCAGGAGCAAATCGAGCCAAGTCAAACCCAGTCAACAGAAGAGCCAATTGAGGAGGACGAACTCTCACCAAGTAGAGAGGAGTCCAAATCACTTGAATCAGATAGCCCATGGCAAACAGGGGTGCATCACAGGAGTATAGAAGAAGAAAGACCGAGCCAGATCGAAGAGTTCGATGAGCAAGAAATAGCAAGACCTATTCCACGGCGATCCAGCAGACAACGGAAGCCGAATCCAAAATATGCTAATGCAGCAGTGCTCGAAGCAATTGAAGAAGCGGAACCGGTTACGTACGAGGAAGCATCCCAGAGTCTATACTGGAGGAAGGCTATGGAAGAAGAAATTCAAGCCTTAAAGCAAAACGAGACATGGGACCTGGTACCAAAACCGAGAGATGTGCAACCCATATCATGCAAATGGGTGTACAAATTAAAGTTACGGCTCGATGGGTCAGTCGAAAGATATAAAGCTCGGCTGGTAGCACGTGGGTTTTCTCAGAAGTATGGGCTAGATTATGATGAAACATTTAGCCCAGTGGCAAAGATTACAACAGTTCGAGTATTACTCGCACTTGCAGCTAGCAAGTCATGGAAGCTCTGGCAAATGGATGTCAAGAATGCATTTCTGCATGTCGAACTAGATCGAGAAATATATATGATGCAGCCCAAAGGGTTCGAGAGCACAACCCATCCAGAATACGTTTGCAAGCTGAAAAAGGCTTTATATGGACTAAAGCAGGCGCCGAGAGCCTGGTATGGTAAGATTGCTGAATTCTTACTACAAAGTGGGTATTCTGTTGCACCAGCTGACTCAAGTCTATTTGTGAAAAATAAAAATGGAAAGCTAGCAATAGTGCTAGTATATGTGGATGATCTAATAATTACTGGTGATGATGAAAGAGAAATCAATCAAACCAAGGTCAATCTCTCAGTTCGTTTTCTGATGAAAGACCTTGGAGAATTGAAATATTTTCTTGGGCTAGAAGTTGAGCGTACAAAAGAAGGACTATTCCTATGTCAGCAGAAATATGCTCAAGACTTATTAAAGAAGTATGGGCTACTTAATTGTAAGCCCATATCTACACCCATGGAGCCTAATACCAAGCTATGCTCACTCGAAGGTCAAGAGTTAGCAGACTCGACGATGTATCGGCAGCTAGTGGGTAGTTTAATCTACCTAACTCTTACACGACCAGATATAGCATTCGCTGTCAGCATAGCAAGTCGCTATATGGAGAAACCAAGAAAGCCGCATCTAGATGCAGTTCGACGCATACTAAGGTATGTAAAAGGAACTGTTAATCTTGGTCTCTTATATAAGAAGAATACAATATGCGAATTAGCAGGGTATTGTGATGCTGATTATGCTGGAGACCATGATACGAGGAGATCAACCACTGGATATATATTTGCTCTCGGATCAGCGGTAGTCTCATGGTGTAGCAAGCGACAGCCGACTGTGTCTCTATCAACTACAGAAGCAGAATATAGAGCAACAGCTATGGCAGCACAAGAAACCAAGTGGCTGATGCAGCTCATGAAAGATCTACACCAGCCTACTGATTATTCAGTGCCCCTATACTGCGATAATGAATCTGCTATACGCTTAGCAGAGAATCCAGTATTCCATGCCAGAACTAAGCATGTCGAAGTACATTATCACTTTATACGAGAAAAAGTGCTAGATAGAGAAATCAGAATGAAGCACACCAACACAGAAGATCAAGTTGCAGATATATTTACCAAGGGGCTAACTAGAGTAAAGTTTGAAAAATTCAGAAGTCAGATTGGTGTGACAAACAGAATAGAGGCAAAGAAGAAAGTCGGTGCTGAGGGGGAGAATTAAAAAGTCAGCACCGTATAAAAAAGGGCATCCAAAAAAAAGACAAACGGTGCCTAATAAAACAAAATCAAACGGCGCCGAAACCGTGCCGAATACTGCGCCGTATAAAACAAATGCGCCGAAGCGCCAGAATCATCGCCCGCCGCACCCGCTCACGCCGAAGCGCCAGAATCGTCGCCCGCCGCACCCGTTCGCCTATATAAGGGGCTAATGTTTCGAAACGAAAAGAGAGAAGATGAGCAGCAGGTGAGCGACGAAGGAGTGAAGGGTGTGTGTAGATTTGTGGGTGTTTTTTATGTGAGTTGGAGTGATTGTAAGGAAGGGAATATTTGTACGGGTAGTGCTACTATTAAGAGTAGGAGCCTATAAAGTGTCCAAATTATTTTGGGTGTATTATTTGTTGTTGTATTTTTTTTTATATCCAATATTTTATTTTAAGAGCATCCAACTCTCGACATTTATGTTGAAACCTCTGCTATGTCTTGTGTGAGTAGTAATTGGCTGCCACCTCTTGGGGTAATTTTCATTACCTGTTGATGTGATAATCTCATTTTCTCTGGTTACGGTTATGTTATTGTTCCAGAAGACAAATCACTAGCACGCAGAAGTCATTTTGGATCCTTAATGTAGAAAGCACTAATCAGCTAGGAATGTAAATCAGCCTTATATGCAATCACTTGGGCCACACCTCTATTATGGAATCAATAGGAAGGATATATAAAGGAATTAAAGAATGAATCAGACTCACAGATTCATAACAAAACTGTCATTGACTTTAATTCAGACCATTGCTAGTAGTCTCTATTCACTGTTCTTGCACTACGTACTCTTTGTTTGGATGCAATATCAGACAGCAGGTGCATATTTGTAATTATGATGTTTCGAGATAAAATTTTCTTTGCTAGACTTCCCTTTATTATTCTTACTTGTTGACCAAGTAATATTCATGTAGTTTCTGTATGCTAAGAAGCCTATGACATGCTGCATAGGCAGCATTATGGGATGACATTCAGTATCCTCCAAACCTTCGAGTGTATAGTTTTTCTAAATATCAAATTTACATATTTTAAATTGGCTATCAAAAAAATTTATATATTTTAAATTTAATGGTATTTGGGTGGCAAATGGTTTGAGTAACCTATGGGCTGTTATCATATCTATTTGATTCCAACTAGATAGTGTACTGTGTGAAATAAAGCAAATGAACGTTTTTGGTGAAAGTGATACAAGTAACATTGGAAAAAAATATATAAATTATGATAGTAGGAAAATTTCATTGTTGGATAGGTATATATTGGAAGCCAATCCTATGCACCTGGATGCGTTTAACTTATTTTTTTATTTTTTTATTTTGAAATTTTTTTTACGTGGTTGTTAATCTAAGTGTAGTTAACATGTATATCAATTTTTACTGTTTTTTGATGATCAAGTTACTAAAAATGCTACTAATTAAAAAAAATCTAAAAATCTCCAAAAATCATAAAAATTGATACATATATTAAATATGCTTAGGTTAATAGTTTTGTTAAAAAATTTCAAAAAAAGGGGTATTTGCACCGGGGTGCACTGATCCTAAGTCGACTCAGGTGCACAGGATCTGCTTCTGTGTATGTTAGCAAATGATGATGGTGTTTGAAGAGTGTTTTGAACTGTCTTGTTAAAGGTACTCCTAAGAACTAAGATAACCTTTTGCGTAAATGTTAGAAAGAAGATTTAAAAAATGGATGAGTGGAGGGGCTGAAACTAGATTGCCTATGTAAATTTCAGATTTGTGAAAATTACTGCTTCATATTCAACTTTGATGTTGAATTAAAAAATTCTGGTGCAATTACCATTTAAAATTGAGATGGAATCTGGCATCTAAACTGACTCTTTGTGTTTCTTCACTAATTTTGTATTTCGTGCTTCAGAAATAAGCTGCCTGAATATGAAAAATTCTGCTTCGTTGCTAGGGTAATAATATATTTAGAAAAATTCCTGCAAAAGGAGGTGATGGAGGCATATACCGTAATGAAGCCCAACACGCAGAAGTAATACAAATACTTATCTGGCATGGTTACAATGTGAATTCCATTCAGATAGCATGTGACTCTACTGGTGGCAACAATCAAGTTGAACTCTTGGACAGGCATGGTGGAGATGATGGCAGTCACTTGAACATTGTATGTGAGACCCCTTGCTTTATCCATGTGCCCAAATGACACTGTTAAAACTGCATTCAGATAGATCAAGCTTATAGACTAGTTGATAAATTTCCTGTATTTCGTGCCAACCATAATATTTTTATCCAGATTTAGGCTGACCATCTTATTTTGCCTCTTGATCTTAAAAGTCAAAGATAGTCTTGACACAAAGTTAAGACAATCCCTATATGTGATTACTTGATGGTGGATGTCGATACTTTGACCTGTCTATTTGGTCATCGACACCCATATAGGCGTATTTGCAAAATGGATTCTGCAGTTTTGCGTCACTGTAAATTGGCTTGTGTTTTGGTTATTCACAGAGTGAACCATCTAAAGTTAGAAGTTTGAGAAATTAATAGGCTCCGTTAACTTGCAAAGCTTGAAGACATTAGTGGATGGAGTTGTAAACAAAAAATATGAAATTCATACAACTTAAATTGTGCTTAAATTGCATCTCTTTTTTTTGTAACATAAACTCTCAGAGTCTTTTATTTATTATAAGTGCCCTATCATCCTTGATTAGACTCTGTCAGTTAACAGGGCTGATTTTGCAACATTCTGAAATTTTGAAGGTCTACTCTGCAAATGCCCAAAAGACATGAGATAATTTCCGATTACACAAAGTTAGTCTATTTAGATTTTGCAAATATCCCCAACTTTGGTCAATCTTTGTATGGTATTTTGCCAATGGAATCAACTAGGATAAACAAATAAGTGTGCAATATTGTGATAAAGTTGCCGGGTGCTCTATGGTTTCAACCTGGCCTGGACAGTCCGGACCATGTGACACAAGGTTGTGATCTTCTTGCTCATAATGTTTTGCTGTATATTCTCTATATAGGTTAATTTGGGTGGCAAATCACTATTGTGTATAAGAGGGCATTATGGGTATTACGTTAACCATGATGAGCTTCATTTAAGGGAGTTTTGTGTGAACCCGAACTACAGAGAAGAGGTTGAACCTCCAATCATAAAATTTCTCACTTTTGAAACTGAAGATGGAAGAATTTACTGACCATTTGGTACTGAAGGGGGTACTGCTTTCTCCTATCATCTCGATGGCGCCAGATTTGCAGGTTTTCATGGCAGATCTTGTAATTGTTTTCTACATGCGATTGGTGTTTATATCGAAACTTCTTCTCCAGATGCAAGTAGTAACCAACTGCCTGCTTAAAGGGTATTTTTCTATACTTGATTATTCACCTTACAACGTCATTTTTGCTAGCTATGGTTATGCAAACTGATGTTTGAGCTCTTACAGTAAGTAATTCGTCCACATGTATGACTTCTGCTACTGACATAAAATGCTGGAATCTGAATATTGCACTTGTGCTTGCAGGATGGTGATGTATTTATGAAAATTCCTTCAAAAGGAGGCGATGGAGGTTCAAGCTGGGATGATTCATCAGTATATGGTTTCCGAGTAGCTTCTGGACACGTACTTTATCTGGCATGGACATTATATCAATTACATTCAGATGTGGGCCATCCTGTTTGACGAGAAAGGTGGAGAACTGTTACGTTCTCATGGTTAAGATGATGGCAACCATTTTAACATTGTAGGTGAAACCACTTTGTCCATGTGCCAAAATGACATGAATTTGGACCTTTTCTACAACATGTTATAGCTCCCTTCCAGAATTGCATTTTTATCAATAAAGCCTCCTTTAACCTTGGATTGTATTATTCCCAAAATGTTAAATAAAGCCTTCTAATTTTATCCCATCATGATGTTTTTTATCTAGACTTTAGGTTGATACTCGACACCATTGATTTAAAAAAAAAAAAAAAAAAAAAATCTAAATGTAATGTTAGATATTGTCAAATATTGCACAGAATGTGAACCCCTATCCCAATGATAAGTCCCCACATTTTACAGTTTCTAATACATTGTATCAGTTCTTGATGTTTTATTTTCGAGGCAGGTGTGAGTGCAAACGTTTGCACTTTTGCATAAAATGCAAATGGGGGTAATATGGTAATTTCATACCATGAGAGTAGCATTCTGAGTAAAGTGTGAGTATGGGTAGGTGAGATTAATTATAGTACTTTGGGGTGCATGTATTTCTATGGTTAATCATATGATTTTAATAAAATACTATAGATGATGAGTGATCCATGACGTTAAAATGAATGATATTCATTTTAAATTATAATCGGTAATGTACGCCTAAAATTTGCAAATTCAGAATAGATTTATTTAAAAAATAAATTTAAACGAATGACATAATTTAGCATGTTTGACCGATTTTATAGATTTTACGGATTTTACAGTTTTTATGCAATTCATGGGGATGATGTGTTATACTGGTAATCTTTATTCATTTTTCCCATGAAATAAATTTTACAGGTTATTCGAGTATCACAGAAATAACGCATATGCAATTGATAAATTTTATATATTTTACGAGTTGTATAGAATATATGATTTTGCTACATACTTGTCTGATAACATAAATCAGTTATACAGTTTTAACACCTGAAATAGGATTGATGACATTTCATTTTCACAAATTAGATGAGCAATACAGATTTTACAATAATAATGCAAAATCATGAACTAATATATACATAATTTATGATTTTTATAGAGTTATCAATTTGTAATAAACTGGTTTGATGGATTTTATAGATTGTTCATAAAATCTATATCAAATATATTATCCGTAAACGTAATACGAAATATACTAATAATATTAAATAATAAAATATAGATTCTTATTAAATTTTAAATAAATCCAATAATTGGATCCTTTACCTAATTAATATATTATTTTACATGTAATTTGGATTATGCTACTAAAGTAACATTATTTCTTAACAAGGATAGTATAGAAATTATTAAATACCAAATAAATTAATCGTACAAATTTTATTTGGCATCTCATGTCATTGACTTGAAAAATAATGTTAATTATCTATCATAGAAGGGATTTTTTGTAATGTAAGTAATGTTTAAATTTTTTGTTATTCACGTAGAGCCCTATTTTAATAAATTTGCATGAAATTCATTTTGCGCAAATTCAACTTGGCTATCTGTATCATCGCCAAGAATAATTGTATTTAATAAAAAATTTAAGCATTATTCAATGAGTAATATAAACTATTTGTCTCAAAAAATATTTTTATTTTTTTAACAAGGATGAACTCAAAATTATTATGTGCCAATAATAAGCATTAAATTCCATTTGTCTCCTTGTACATTGACAAAAATAATTATAATTAAGAAGAAATTAATATAATGGTCATGTGAACGCATTTGTGTTTGTATTTTAAATTATTTATCTCAAAATTATTTTCATTTTCTCAAAAAGATTGCAAAGCTATTGCAATTATGTTTAAATCACAGAAAATACTTAGTTTTTACGTGTATTAAAATATTATAATAATTTATGTCGCATGTGTATGAGTGTAAGTGCACCGCCGAAGCACCATTTCTGGTGCTCCATCATCTCAAAGCTATCGGCAGCCATGGCTACCGGCTACGCCCCTGCCCTCTCCTCCTTAATCGACGACCGATTCTCTTCACCAAATCCGACCACCACTGCGTCTCCCCTATTTCCGGCAACAGCCATGGTTACCGGCGGTGCAAGCTCCACCATTTTCCCCCAATTCTTCATCAATGACAATTGCAGCAAAAGCCCACCAGAAAGCAGCCACACCTAAGTCTGGCAGCAAGCTTAAAATTTTGCAGCGCCCTCTCCAGGCCAATCCCGGCCAAATAATCCCACAACCCATTCTTCTCCTCTTCAAATCGCCGGCAGCTGCAAACCAATGCCCAAATTCACCTTCGACCCTGCATCTTCCATTTTTTTTCTATCCAATTGTTAATCTCCACAAATCCAGCTATAGCAGCACCAATCAAAACGCCACTGCCCCTGCTGCCCTTCGTCTTTCTTTCGGCCAACCTTAACCACAAATTTAGCCGTCGATTTTCCCTCATAAACCCACCAAAATTGTTGCCATCAATTCCACCCAAACCCAGAGCTTACATTTTTCAGCCACCCAACGCCATTTCTTGCAACAATCTATTGCAATCAACCGAGCACAGACCCACCGCTCTTGGTCGGTCAGTCTCCTCCTGTCAGTCGGTCTCTCTCCCATCTAAACAAGCAGCTTTCGGAGGAAGCTAACGGGCCCCCATCAATTCCACATAAGTATACACGCGACTATGCTTTTTATCTTTCCAATTTTGCCCCAGTGAATCTCAACCACTGATTTTAAATAGACGGCAGATGTGGCATTTGCACTTTAAGCAAACGTGAAAACGTTTGCAACGAAACCGGACTCTTTATTTTCCTCGCCTTTTGCTACCACTCTTATCCATGACTGCTTTGTGGTTTCAAACTGGTCATGCACACCGAGTTCTTGATCATGTTGCTTATAAATTTTTGGCTATCTTGTCTGCTTGCTCTTTTAGGTTAATTTGAGCGGGAGATCACTTTCATGCATACGAGAGTATTATGGGAACTACAGGAACGAGTTGGAGCAACCTATCATCATAAAATCTCTCCGTCTTGAAACTGATGATGAAAGAGTCGATGGACCATTTGGTACTGAGGAGGGTGTGGCTTTCTCCTTCCACCTAGACGGTGCTAAGATTAGGGGGCTTCCATGGCCCATCTTGCAGTCATTTTCTACACGCAATTGGCATTTATGTTGACATTGAAGCTACTAGCTAGCTGGTTGGTTAGCTGGTAATTCTCTCTCATTCAAGCACCTTTTTTGGAGATGATCCTGAGCTGAGGCGAACTGATGTTGACAAGTCTTAACTGTTTTGTTGTTTTGGAGACGATCTTGGAGAAAAGCTGTGAATGGATGTCTGTGTTTTTGCTGTTTGTTGGATGCTTATTTCCTGCCTCTTTCAAACCCTTTAATGTTATACGGATGGCTATGTAGGTCTTGTATTTATATAGATTAAAAAAGAGCGATATGTATGCGTCTTCCTGGCTTTTTTGTTGTTTTGTGGCTTTTTTTCGAAGACGTCTTCATTTTATTTTATATAATCTATATTATCCATTTCGAATGGATTTTATAGCCCACTTAAACATAATAAGAGTCATTCAATCGTATCCATAAATTGTGTCCCACCCAATATTGACTAAAAATTAGTGAAAGTTGGCGGGATCAAAGCTACTCCGTCGAAAATTTTATTGATTGTTCTCAGCAAGCGAAATTTTTGCAAACAAAGTTTACAAGTGGTTGTTTTTGTTAAAACAATAGTTAATTAATAAAAAGTTCGAAAAATAGGAGTAAGAATGCAAATATCCATCGGAGACCGCTTGGATGGGCCTATTTCGATGTTTAAAATTAAAAATTCGACTGGCTGTATTTTTTAATATTCTGTATTTTATCATGTAACTGAAAATTGTTTTTATCAGGATATTTGATGGATTGTACCTGCTTAAAATGTTTGTAATTAGTATAAATTATGAAAAATGCTTGAATTTATTCTTAAATGTATTAAAATATTATAGTAATTTGTAGAATCTTTTACTTACAATGATGCAGACTTCGGCTGTGTTTGGCCTAGCGAAATTCAAACTTTTTTCAAAAGCTCAATCAAGGCTCAGGCTCTGTTTGGCCCAGTGACATTCAAACTTTTTTCAAAAGCTCAATCATAAATATGACATTTATAAAAAGTGTGATACTAACAAGTTGTGAAGTGTTTGGCTTTGTAATTTAAAAGGCACTTCTAATCACAATAATTTTTTATCCTAAAAAAATTTTATTTGGCTTGAAAAAGAAAAGTGCTTTCAGACGTGTAAATTACCAAAAAGAACATTAAAATATTTTCATAATTGACTTTTTTATTTATAGAACATGCTTTTTGTATGCTAATGAAGTAAATATTTTAATTAAAATAAATTATTGATTGCATTATGGTATATTTATTTTTAAAAGTTTTAAAATGTGGAGAGGTACAACTTTTTAATTTCATCCAATATAATATTTATTATTTAGGGCAATTCATTTTATATAAATTCTCATATATATATAATTTCCATAATTACAATGAAGTCTGTCCGAAAATGGGTCCCACATATATTAAAATTAACATCTATCCTATCAATTATATTTAGAATTATTTATTTTACTAGCATACCAATTTTCATCTAAATGGAGCATATGTATATGCCCCATTATAAAAATGGTACAAAATCAATCTAATAAAATAGTCTAACATGAATATCAATTTTGAACCCGTATTTTCAAGATCTAAACTGCATAAAGTATATTATTTTTATAGATAAATGACTGTGCAAAATATTTTAACATCTAATATATGTAGGGCTCATTTTGCAGTGGACTATGCCATAATTATTGTTCCGTATGTCTGCACTGGATGAGTTTTCTGCAAATGAGTTCTCTACAAATATAGGCCTAGTTATATACAATTAGTTATATAATGCTCCACTTATAATATTTAATATTTAATTTTAATTATTATTTATTTTTCCTCATAGTTTATAAACATGTTTTCACAAGTGCATTTAATTAATAGCAAGTTTTGCTATTCCGCAATACTTATGCATATTTATTTTTTAAATTAAAATTTTTCAAGGGGAAAATGACCTATATACCCTTGAAATTAATATTTTTAAAATTAAAATATACAAAATTATTGTAAAATGACAAAACTTAATGTATGGATTAAAACACACCTTTGAAACTTCCCATAAAAAAATACACCCAAGAAAACATATCTAAATTGGAAGTAAATAAAATTAAAAATAAATATTGTAAATTAAACATATATACAACTAATTATATATAATCAAACCTCATGTATATATATTATACAAGAATGCTTCTATGCAATTACATAAACATATTTGACTTTTAGGATGTGTTTAGTAACGAGCAAAATACGTCAAGCCCTAGTTCCTAATTTCGGCTATTCCAGTATTTCCATCCCGATTTCCCGACGCCATTTTCCGGTTTCCCCAATTCCTTTCTCCTCTACGGCAGAAGATCGTGGCAGGCGGCAAAAGATTGTAGTTCGTGGCTAGTCTTCATTTCTTCTCACCGATTTGCAGCAGCGGCAGGCGGTAGAAGTTCGTGGCTACTCCGACCCTCGACGACGACGATTCGACGCGCAGCGGCGCCGGCACAGCTCCCCTCCATGGCAAGGCTTGGTGATCTCTCCCTCTCCCTCCCTCCCTCCCTCCCTCCCTCCCTCCCCGCCGGCACAGCTCCCCTCCCCAGTTTGCGGCGATCCGGCAGAGCTTTATATTGATTTTAGGGTTTTGACTCCGTTGTCTTGCTTTCAGGGTCGAAGAGGGTGGAGAAGAGAGAGTTGGAACGTGGATTCGGCCGAGCGACAAAATTTTTTGAAGTAAGAATCTTCTTTTCCATTAGTTCTCCGTCAATCTGAGAAAATATTTGATATTTTCTTGAATTCTGCCCAGCCTTTATCATGATTTGGTTTATATTCGTTGATTGCTTTTGTCGTGCTTTGGAGTTTTTCCTTCCCTGGAATTTGGAATTGGATTATACTGTCTGATGAGAAAATTCATAAATTACTCTGCAAGTATTACTCTGCAAGTAGGGTTCATAAATCACTGATTCACCTATGTTTATCATTTGAATGTGCATCCTTTGAGCTTCTGCTTGAATCTGTTTGTGGGTTGTCAAGGATGCATCTGGCTTTTACACATTGAGTCCAAATTAATGGGTTTCCAATGATAAAAGCCTCTGTCAGCCCCTGAATTTTTGAATGAACTGCAATTGATTCTTGTCCCTGTTTCTGTTTTCCTGTAGACAGTCATTATGTGGACTGGTTTATTTTAATAATTAGCTTATTTTCAAAGTTTGGTCATGTGCTTTGAGTATTAGTTAGTGGGATTGATTTTTTAGTCCTTTGATGACCCTATTTGTGTGCCCTTGTTTGTATTGATGAAGGAATGGGAATAAGCAGATTCATAGCATTTAAGAAATCATGTCACTTGCATAGATATTATCTATATAATCTGAATTCATTCATCTTGTCATCCCCATCTTCTTTTCCTTTTGGAAATTTTGCTGTTTTATATGCAATAAGTTTTGAGATTTGTGATCTTGTTTGGCTTTGTCCAGGGTTTCTGATGTATAATTTCTTATTGTTGGCTCAACACTTGGAGAGGAGAATGTGAGAATGAGTGAATACATGGCAGTAAGAGTTCATGGATTGTGTATAGTGATGGTTTGGAAATTGTGGATGAAAGGTGTTGAAATTTTCATTCATCATGTGACTCGATTATTGTAATGTTGGAATTGCTATTTTGAGAATGCATGCTTTCACTCTTGTGTATGAACAAATTTGGTTGGGAGGAGATTATATGGTGTATTACTGAATTTTATACTCTAGTTGCTGAAACTGGATTTCCTTTGTGAAATAGATTGTGTTCTAGGAACCGATTTTGGAACCGAACCGGAACCGACCCGCTCTTGAGAGAATTGGGTAGGGTAGTGTAGTACCCGCAATTTTTAGAATGTAACCCATAAGTATGTGGCGGATATAAATGAAAATTTCGGGCTTTGAAATTAATAAAATTAGAATTTTATTAATGGCCTAAAATTACAAAGTAAGAAAATGGAGAATTAATAAATAAATAATGATGTGTTAGTGTGTTAATGTTGAATGGAATAATAATAAAATGTATTATTTATTTTTAGATTAATTAATGAATTTCAGTCAAATGGTTTAATTTAAGTGAATAATGGATTTAAATTGCTTAAATTAGTAAATGACCATGATTTAATAATTTTAAATAATTATTATGAATTCAAATCATAAGATTTAAAATAACATGATTTATGACATATATTAATATGGTATTTACAAAAAAAACAAAAAAAAAAACGTAGAGGGGTAGCCGTATGTTTTTACATGCGGACTACCAAAAGAAAGAGGGAACGAAAGGGGTTTTAACCCCTTTCCATCGCGCGCACAGAGAGGGAGGGGGAGAAAAAAACGAGAGAGAGAGAGAGAGGGAGAGGGAGGGAGGGAGGGAGAGGGGAGAAGGAGGAGAAGAGAAGGGAAGGAGAGGAGGGAGAGAAGAGGAGGAGTGGGCCGCCGTTGCTGCCCGTCGCCACTGCCACCGTCGTCGCCGTCCAACAGTCGCCGGTGACCGGAGGTAAGAGAGAGATGGGTTTTTGTTTATTTTCGAAATTTCTTTCCAATCATGAAAAACATCATGGGGTTTTTGTTTAATATGGGTAGATCTATAAGAATAAATAGAGAAATTGTAAGAAAGGAGGAGGAAATTCGAATCCATAGCTACGGTGACTTAGGGTTTTGAAATTTCTACCTAAAATGGGTAGGAATCATGGGGGTTTTCGTAGATTCAGGTATATCTTCATTTTGGGAGCCAAATAATGTATATGGAATGTGAAAATTGAATCCCATGCGTGAATCCAAAATTTCAAGAGTTGAAAAGCTTTAATATTTTTGCTCCAAATTGCTATATAATGTATTTAAATGATGCTCGGATGTATTATTTGTAAAATTACATGTATAATCTTGGATAGGAAAGGAAATTCAAATTTTCCATCATACCTTGAACTTAGGGATGCCCTAAAAACGTGGGCTAAGCATAGGACTTTTATATTATTTACGTATAGGATGATTTATAAATAATTTTGAACCTGTTCGGATGTGGAAATGGGTGGAAAAAAAATGAGGTAGGTGGGTATATGTGTTATGGGTATGTGTTGTCGCTTGTAAATATTTAAGTTTAGTAATTTAATAATAGATGGACATGGATTTAGATGAAAATGTGCATATTAAAGCCAAAATGTAGACATATATGCTAAATGAAATTGGGTAGTTAGGAAATTTATATGGAGGTATGAGTTTTGTTTTAAGTAAATGTGTACGGGGTGAATTTTATATCACTTTGGTGTCAAATAGATGTAAAAAAAAAATTAATAATAAAAATGAATGAATGGGTAACAGTTGGATGACATGTATATGAATGGTGAGTGTTAAAAAAATGTTAAACTTGTTGTATATAAATCATGTGAAAATGAAAGGGTAAAATCCCTAATTTTGAAGCTTAAAACCCATCATTTGAATGACTAAAGTTGGGCAATGTATGGGTGATGAATTTGAGTTTAAAAGTGGTTCCTAAATGATTAATTTTAATTTTAGGAGCATGATATATAATTTATTTATGATAAATGGGTTGTGGTTAAGCAAAATTGTAATTATTAACTATATATACTTAAGAATTTCAAATAAGCCTAAATGAAGGTGAAATTTAGACGGGAGCATATATGATGAATTTAGTTATGATATATGGTGGGTTATAATTATTATATTAAAAAGTATAATACATATGAATGATGATGGAATGATAAATTATAAGTTAGATAAATGGAAGTAAAGGGAAGTTGGGGAAATCCCAACAATTAAATTGAGATTATGAGCTTGGATATTAAATTTTAGGCATTTGATTATTATATTTATATAATTATGATTAGTTTAATGATTAGATGATGAGGTATTATATGTTAAGCTACGAGTGTTGAGATTTAAGTGAAATAATCTAGTTAATCGGTTGTTTGGCCATGAAACGAAATTTATTAGATTAACTCATATGCTTTATGTAGAAAGGAAATAAAATTTAAAACAAAGTGAAATAAATGATGCATTTTAAGCAAGTGAGAGAGTTAAATAAGAGTAAAATGGAATGAATTGTGAAATTGAAGAGCATGTTGGGTAATTTAAAATGTCAAGTTACTTAAGTTATTTTTAATGAGTATTTAAGATTTAATGGTTATGTTTTGAAGGGAAGTGGAAAAAAAAATGCTGTAAAGGCTATCTTAAGTTCAAATGGCCTTACAGTATGAAGGTGTCATTTATATATCGAGAAAAATGTCTATTATTACATGTCTTAATTTATACATTAAATGCAAAGTTTATACATATATGAGTTATCTAAGTGTATTTTTGAACAAAAAATGATGGAGAGGCTTTAATAGCCTATAATACATAAAATTTCAGATATAAGACAGTTTAAAATTTATAAATTCTAAGTATGAAAGATCTATAAATTAAGATTAACTTAATTTTTATGACGTCATTGTGTTGAATTTCATTGATTAACGTTTTAAATGAGGATAAGATGTTTGCCCAAGTGTGGGATGATTCTTTGATGTGTGTAAGATATATTGAAAGGACTCAATCAAGATTTTAAATAAAATGGAAGGAAGTAAGATATATTTTTGGGTAAAATAAGGTTATTAGTTAATATGTCAAATGATCTTAATTGTTATTAAATAGTTAAATTGAATTATATGATTGAGGTTTTAAAGAAAGAAATGTAAGTAATAGGGAACCCAATGAATGTGTCAATATGGGTAACCCTATTATGTGTAAATGAGATTTAAGTTGCAGTAGATGAATTTACTGTTTGATGATATGAGTTTTATGAAAATAAAATGAAAATGGAATATACTGACTTTTAAGTTGTATAAATAGTGGTAGAAGCTACATTGAGCTTATATGTTGTGTTATGTATAAAGTGAAAATTTGAATTACAATTATTAGTTAAGTATTAAATGCAAAGCTAATGCAATTTATAAGCTTATTCAATGCGTGTAAAATTTGGAATGGTATAAAGGTTTAAATAACTTGGAAAGTAAGAAATTTCAGATTCAGTTCAAGTTTAGGTGGAAAGGGTATTTCAAGGGTAGTTAACTTGTAAGGCTATGGTTCATCGAATTTGGAAGTGTGGTAAAGTTAAAAAGGAATTAGAAACTTTGGATAAGGAGATTTCAAGTTCATGAATACTTGAACTCCATGTCCAAAGGTCTTAAAAAAAAATGTAGTTAGATGCATAATTAATCATGGAATAAGTATTTGTGATGGGTGAAATAATGCTTAGATGTATTCTTTGTTGGCTATAATAGGAAGGGGTAAAGAAAAGATGAAGGAAAGTGTAAAGGAAAAATAGAAGAAAGCTAAAGGGAAGAGGTAAGCAAGCTCTTCAAAATTCTTTTTGTTCAAAAGAATTTTATGATAAGAAAAATCTGTTCTTGTCTTTTTATTTCAAGTGAGTATGTTTTATTTAAATGTTTCTTTAAATTGACATGCATTAAAAAGGTACTTAGGGATGGCCATTACCCTGTGCATAGGTTTTTACAACAATAATGTGTACTTGAAAGATTTGTTTTCAATGTGATTTTCATGTACAAACCTGCTATCATGTTGAGTTGGCGAAACTCAATTCATGTCATAAATGCATATGATGCACGTGTGAATGGAACTCATGCATGAGGCTTTGTCAAGGTTGTAATTGGACAGGTAGTCTGTCCTTGGCGTTGCCTGGTTGGTGCGTCCGACGTATGGGGCGGGTGATCACTTGATAAGTGTCATCTGCCAAACGATGGATAAGTCATGGAAGGATGCATGTGTGTGCATTCATCTCATCGTCACACATGCATAATGAGATTTTAAGAGTTTTATGATTTTGGTTAATGCCACAGGTTTTGAACAGTACGTATTTTTAAATGCTTGCTTACTGAGTATTTTATACTCATTGTTTTTAACTAATCAGTGGTACAGATGATGCAGATTTGATAGAAGGACCTTTACAGCTAGCTGAGCAGTGAAGGTATGATTTTAATGTTTTTGATGAATTTGGATTCATGGGATTGTAATTATTATAAATGTGAGTGTATTATATTTGAATTGTTTTATATGGATGTGAAATGTAATAATTAGCTTCCTATGTGAAGTATGATTTTATAAGTGATAGATTCCATGAAATTAAGTAGTTGTGAATGAATTTAATAGAGAATGCTAGATTATATAATGTCTATCAGGTTTTGTAATCGCCCAAATGTCTTAATTGTAGACGGCATGCTGCCGGATTTTAGTTAAGAAAATAGAATCAATGTAGGTTCAGAAGAAAAGAAAAAAAAAATCAAGCTGATTTCTTGACAAATTAGGAATAGCTTCCGCTCATGTAAGCATGAAACTTCGGTTTCATTCATGAGTTTCACTACCTGAAAAGATCCTGGAGTAAGGTACCGCGACTAAGTGTGTGGCGCGCCCATGGGTCGAGGCGCTACAGGTAGGCTCCAGACCGACCCTGTCTAAAATAAGGTAGGGTAGAGGTTTTTACAAAATGGGTAAGAGTAGGTTCCACCCGTACCTGGACCTACCCGACCCAAGTTGCACCCTTAGCCGAAGCTGCTTCTTACCAAAAACCAAAAGCTGAAAACCTACCAGCTGAAAACCTACCAGCTGAAAACCTAATCTATCTTCCATCCTTCCATCTCATTTCTTCTTCCCACTAGTCTCCCGAAACCCATCTCACCGCCGCCTGCATGCAGTGGGAACTAGGAATCTGGCAGAAACCTATATTGTTTCCCAAACCCCTAACCTTCTTGTCTCTTTTCCTTTCTCTTTGCCGGCGCTGCTCCTCTTCGTTTCATTTTTTCCTCTCGCTCTTCTCCCAAAACCTAGCTCGTTGCAGCTTCCAAGCACTGTTGAAATTCTCAGACGATTTTCAAAACCCTTAAGTAGGCGGTGGAATTGGTCTTCAGCTCCATGCATTCGACATTCAACATCAAGTTGCATCCCTTCTCTGTTGACGGTATTGTCTCCCTCTTCTAGATGCTGCTTCTTACTTTTTTCTGCTTAATTCCCTTCCCGCCGCCCCCCCCCCCCCCCCCCCCCCCCCCCCTCCTTCTTTTTCTTACGATTGGTTGTTTGTTATATCTTTCTCCCTAGGTTTATTACTCTCTCTTTCTCAATTCTGACCGTTCCCTGTCATATTGCTGTTTGTGCTATTAAATCTAATGTTTACACTTCACATTATTGCATAAACCGATGAATACAGAAACCGAATATTATTCAAGTATTATTTAAACTGAAGATGTATTGCTTTCTATTATTCTGTTATTTTCGGGCAACAGATGTAAGAAACGACAGATGAATCTAACTGTAAAGTGTAAGTGAGTATTGTTTTACTTAAAACAGCATACAAGTGTTTTTTTTTTTTTTTTTTTTTCAAATGTTGTATTTGAGTATTGAAAGAACTAATTTGGAACCGGAACTGAACTTTTGGATCATGGGTAAGGCAGGGTACACTAAGAACTTAACCAATCAATGAGTAGGGTAGAGTAGACCTTTTACAAATAAGCTATGGATAGGGTAGACCATTACTTGAATTGAATTGAGCCGACTTGCACCCCTACTCCTAATGAATTTTGCTTTTGCAACCTACCAAATCAAAGCCATATAATAATATAGTTAGATCCTAGTCCTACTTGTCTAAATTTTAAATTTTCATAGCAAGTGAACCAAATCTAACCAGTTAACTTGGTGAAGTCAACAGTTATATGGTAAATACTGTGAAATGATAAAATGGTGGAGACTTAAATGTGAATATTACAAAATAAAGAAAGCACTCTAATTCTGTGTGTTAGAGAGTGGTGTGATATGATATGGGTAATGACAAAGAGTAAAAGAATAGAGTCAAAATAAATAGAGTATTTGTTTGAAAATATGTGTAGAAATAATTGAAAATAGAATAGTTGTATAGTAAGGTATAAAAAATGATTGAAACATAGAGTAAAATGGAGAGCAAATTTTTTTTTTTTTTTTTGGGTGGAAAATTTCTTTTTGTTGTTTCCAAAATGCATCCTTTGTGTTGCTTCCGGGAGATTTATGATTAACACAAAAGAAATATTTTTTATTTTTATTTTTTATCATTACACAAGCCTCACTAGCTTATCGATTTTCAAAAATAAGAATACCAATTAAAATTTAAAAATTATCCCTTTTCACATGAGGCAATATCTAGTTGAAACCCACACATTTATAATATGAGAGTGGACAGGGATTTTTTTAAATATCTTTTTTCTGCATCCCTCTCGTACGTTGCAGATATGGCGAGAGAACTCCTCTCTAAGCGCAAAGATGATGACTGTGGCGGCCGATCTAGATGTCGAGATGACGACGGCAGACGTTCCAGTCGTCAAGAAGATAGTGGCAGAATGGATTCCAGGCATCGAGACAACATTGGCAGAAGAGACAATGACAGAAGACATTCCAGGCGTCGAGATGACGATGGCCGCCGGAGGAGGGATGATGGACTAGGTCGTGAGAGAGATAGGGATGAGCAGGTGAAGAAAAGGGAGGATGAGATAGGCCATGAGAGAGGTAGGGATGGGCAGGATAAGAATAAGGATGAGCAGCCCAAGAAGGGGGATGGAGGAATGGGTGCTGATCGCAATTTGGGAAGGAGTGGAGGAATCTACATACCACCTTTCAAGCTTAGGCAAATGATGAAGGATGTCGAGGATAAGAGCAGCCATGAATACCAGCGTTTGACATGGGATGCTTTAAGGAAGAGCATAAATGGGCTTGTAAACAAGGTTAACGCCACCAACATAAAGAACATCATTCCTGAGCTTTTCGCTGAGAATCTTGTCAGGGGTAGGGGCCTTTTCTGCAGATCCTGCATGAAGTCGCAAATGGCATCACCAGGATTTACAGATGTGTTTTCTGCATTGGTTGCGGTTGTCAACACCAAGTTTCCAGAAGTGGGCAATCTTCTCTTAAGAAGAATTGTCCTGCAACTTAAGAGGGCTTATAAACGGAATGACAAGGTATGTGGATCACTAACGCTCATAACTTTCTTTGCCCCAATCACTGGCAAAGCTGTCCCCCTTTGATTAATGAGATATATCATGGATTCATAGACTCAGATTCATTTATTTCTGCTGCCATGTTGTCTTGTTTAGTTTGAGAACCACAGATTACTTTCCTTGTTTACAAGTTCTGAAATGATCTTTGTGCTTTTTTCTGTTTTGACTGATCAGCCTCAGTTGCTTGCTGCAACAAAATTCATTGCTCACCTTGTCAATCAACAAGTTGCCCATGAGATCATTGCACTGGAACTACTCACAGTGTTGTTGGAAAATCCTACAGACGACAGTGTTGAGGTGAATCTTTCATGAGATTACATGATTCTAGTCTCTTTTCAGGCATGGCTTGATCAGTCTGTTTACTTCTTTTCATTTCCCGGTATTGACTGGATTGGTTGGCACTTTACAGGTAGCTGTTGGGTTTGTTACAGAGTGTGGATCATTGCTTCAAGACCTTTCACCCCTAGGTCTCCATGGTGAGTGCCACAGAATTGGAGTTTCAGCTGACTTAACCCTGTCGTTAAGGCAATCAATTTAACTCTGCCTGTCATAATTCTCATTCTGAAGGTATTTTTGAGCGCTTTCGTGGAATACTTCATGAAGGAGAGATAGACAAGCGTGTCCAATTCTTGATTGAAGGCCTCTTTGCAATAAGAAAAGCAAAATTTCAGGTATCCGCCTGCTTGCTGTAATGTTTTGCTTGAAATATGTCTTAGAGGTGCATGGCAAATGAACTAGAATCTAATCCTTGCAAGTATGATAAATTATTCAGGGATATCCGGCTGTTCGCCCTGAGCTAGACCTCGTTGAGCAGGAAGATCAGACTACTCATGAGATCTCCCTTGAAGATGAAATCGATCAAGAGATCGGTCTAGGTATAGTTCAGAATGCAAATTTTTGCCGTCTTTTTAAAGTTATTAATAGTGTCTTGGTGGAATTTGCTTCTCTTATTACTTGTCAACCTCACAGATATTTTTAAGCTGGATCCTCAATTTTCGGAGCATGAGAAAGCATATGAAATGTTGAAGAAAGATATTCTTGGGGATGAATCTTCTGAAGATGAAGGTGGGTCTGGTGTAGAAAGTGATGAAGAATATGATGAAGAATCTGATGAAGAGGAAGCACAAGAAATGAAGATAAAGGATGAAACCGAAACAAATCTTGTCAATCTTCGGAGGACCATCTATCTGACGATTATGTCTAGTGTTGACTTTGAGGAGGCTGGTCATAAGTTGTTGAAAATAAAACTTGAACCTGGTCAAGAGGTAAGCAATCCCTCCTTGTCATTTCAGTTGCTTTTGATTGCACCACATCGTGATTAAAATTTGCCATACTCCTGAAAGCTTAGAAATTGATTTTGTGTCTGTAAAATTCCTTTCATTTTCCACACAGTTATCTTTCACCTTGTGGTGCTAAAATGAATTTTATGTAGATCTTGTTCTTGAATTTGGGGTAAATCTTTATGTCAACATTGGACATTGTAGTAAGGGACATGTATAAGGGGTTGATGACAACATGTGAGAACGATGAGTACGGATATGATCATGCGAGTGATTTTTCAATTGCAATAAGTTTACAATAAGAGTCCACTTGGGAAAAGGTAATTTTTTTTTTACCAGTCATTCCTATACACATTCAATATAATTTAACATCTTAGCTACTTAATTACTTTACTTTTTTTTTATTTATTATTATGTCTGTCTACGAATCAACTTTTTCATACAACTACACTATTTATCTTAATTTTATTGTCTTGATTTCTAATTATCATGCATATTATATTACATCACTTTTCACTTTTTAAAAAATTTATCATCACCACTTCTACTTTTACATCTTCCCAAATGTACCTTCAGCCTCAACTTTAAGCTAGTATGTATTTACTCCAGATGTGAATGAGTTTGCTAGACATTTCTCAGTGTATATTATGTATGGATGATATAGTCCTAATAGGTGAAACAAGAGAAGGGGTAAACTTGACATTTTTTTTTTCTTTAGAAAGCAGGTTGCCTAGAATTAAGTGTTTTAGAATGAATTGAACAAAGAGTAAGTATGTGAGATGTAATTTTAATGACGCCAAGAGTATTCAAGAGGAATCAATTGCGGGGTACTGTTGGTTGGTTTACACCAAAAACATTTCAAACTAAAACTATTTACTTTAAAACTTTTCGCTCTTCATACTACCATATTTTTTAATTATTTTTTTCACTTCTTCCTATATAACTATCTTATTTTTTAATCATTTTTACACCTACCCATACATGTAACCGATCTATTCTAACTTTATTCTTCTTCCTATATAACTACCTTACTTTTTTGTCATTTTTACACTTACCCAATATCTAACCGATCTATTTTAACTTTATTCTCTTTACTCCTTATCTATACCCCCATTATATCACATCATTTTCTCTTATTTTAAAAATTTTTATGCTAAAAACTTTTCATTAAAAGTTTTATCACTTCCCAAACACACCCTAGGCTTCCAGACAAGTAGTACCAACAATTGATCATTTTAGGTATTTAGGATTAACAATTGAAGAAAGTGGAGAAATTGATAATGAAATTATAAATAGCATAATGGAAGAAATGGTGGGGTGCTTCAGGATTTATAAGAGCAACTTAATTTTTCATTTTCATTCTCTTTTAATGATTGTGAAATTACTTACCACTCGTATCCTCATATATCTATATTTTCAGTCACCATCCACTATTTTCATCATTGAACAGCCCACTGTCTTTTTGTCTTCTCTCTTGGCAAAGCAGAGGGGAAGGTGGAAACTAGTTGGAACCTGGTCTCTGTATTTTCAGGTTCTTTCATGAAGGTTTCACTGCTTTTGAGTACTTGAACCATGACGTAGTTTTCTTTAATTTTGTTATGCAGATGGAGTTGTGCATAATGCTTCTTGAGTGCTGCAGCCAAGAGAGGACATACCTTCGGTACTATGGTCTGTTGGGGCAACGGTTTTGCATGATCAATAAAGTCTACCAGGAAAATTTTGAAAAGTGCTTTGTACAACAATATTCAATGATTCATCGACTTGAAACAAACAAGCTACGGAATGTCGCCAAGTTCTTTGCCCATTTACTTGGTACAGATGCCTTACCTTGGCATGTATTAGCTTACATTCGGTTAACAGAAGAAGATACAACATCATCTTCTCGTATATTCATCAAGATTCTTTTCCAGGTAGTGTTTTGCTTCAAATACAACAATTTTTTAGCTTCTTAGAGGCTGTTGTTCTTAAACACGTTTATTTTGTGATGGCAGGAATTGTCAGAGCATCTTGGTATACGTTTATTAAATGAACGACTAAATGATCCTACAATGCAAGAATCATTTGAATCTATATTCCCAAAGGATAACCCAAAGAATACACGATTCTCCATCAATTTCTTCACATCTATTGGACTCGGCGGCATCACTGAGAGCTTGCGTGAGTACTTGAAAAATATGCCTCGCCTCATCATGCAACAACAGAAGCCCATGTCTGAATCTGAGGATGAATCTGGCAGTTCTGGGGGATCAAGTTCAGATGACAGTTCGGATGGCTCTAGTTCTGAATCAGGTTCAGGCATGCAGTCGGAGCGGGAATCAGAATCGGAATCTAGTCGTGATCACAAGGGAAGGGGAGGTAGAAGTAGCCGTCAGAGGCAAAGATCAAATTCAGATTCTGAAGACAGTTCAGAAGAAAGTGAAAGGAGAAGGAGACACAGGAAGAGGAGAAAGTGAGCAATGTTGTTTTCAGGTATCTGTTATCAATTGCACACACCTTGGTGCCATGAGGATCCAGGCATTGACCTGCTTTTAAATGAGAGGAGCGCTTAGCACTTCCAGTGAATGGTTATGCCTCTGCAGGCACAGGATTGATAGAAATTGTATAGGAAAACCAACAATCAGCTAGTCCAATTGCCAAGGAAGCTGAAGCTAGCTGCACTGAAGAATGAAGACACTGTTCTTTTGTGCGGCCTGTTTGTTTTTCAATCTGAATCTTATTATATCACCAAATAGGACAGATAATATTTAGTTCAGCCTGATCTTCTGTAGTATATATCGGGGCTTATATCTAAGCTACACGGTTGACAAAAAACAGGCGCTAAAATTGGCTGAAAATGTAGCCGAATGAAAAAAAAAAGACGTGCCTTGTGAAAAAAAAAAAAAGAATAAACGTGAATCATTAGTAACGGGATGTTTAAAATTAAATGATGCTTAAATGGTGGCAACTAAATCCATTTAATCCCCATGATTGGGTTCATCAAGTGTTATTAAAATGGACTAAACTGTTAATTCAACTGGGAACCGGATGCATGCCAGATTTAGTTAAGCCCAGTCATCCAAAGTTTTGATGAACCGCATGAACAGAGCTGTTCTGCACGATTTGGAGGTATGACATAATAAGAAGATTTAAGTAATTGCCCCACTTTGATTTTTTAAACATCTAAATAAAATCATAGAGAAATATTATTGACAGAGATTTAATTCAATGAATGATGTGACCAACTCTAGCGTCAGTTGGTTCCACATCCGGGGTTCATTGCTTTCGTATAACTTGCTGCATAGAAATTGATATTATTTTAATCTACTTAAATATATTCTAAACAAATAACGTCTCACTTTGGGTACCGATCTATTGGAACGAGTTCCACCCAATCGAATTCATGGAACCTTTTCATCTGGACGTGTTGTCACATAAAAAAATAAAAAATAAAAAATTCAATTTAGTCTGTGTTCGCTCGTAATCCCGATAATTTGTCGAGTCATGTGAGGATAAAGATTGCAAAATAATTTTTTTTATCAAAATAAATCATTAAATATTTGTAGCAAAATAATTGTTGTATCAAAATAAATCATTAAATATTTGTATATATTTTGAATTTCTTTAATAAAATATTTTTTGAATTTCTTTAATAAAATTGTTAATCTAAGTGTATTTAATATATATATATATATATATATTAATTGTTACCATTTTTTGATATTTGTAAATATTTTTTTAAATTTTTAAAATTAAGATTTTAAAAAATTCAAAAAATATCTATAAATATCAAAAAATTGTAAAAATTGATATATGTTTTTTTTGAAGACAATTGATATATATGTTAAATATACTTACATTATGCACATGGTGCACTGTATCACATCCCTGTATCCGAGCATTAAAAATGGCAAAAATAATTTGTAATAGGAATTTTTTTTTTTTTATAAATGGGAAATCTTATCACTTTTTTATATTTAGCTCTATCAACAATAGAAGAATCAATATATTCAGAGAACAATATAAGAATCAATAAAAAGAATTTGTACATAAATAACCCTTATATGTAATTGTATATTAACCTATTTTAATAAACTTATAATATATTTTCAAATATTTTGTTTTCTTAATTAATTATGTTTTTTTAATAATTAGTGAAATATTGAAGCATATAATATTTAAATTTAGTATAGACATATACTTATGTTTGATAGGTATATAAATTCTTAAAATTATCTTATTTGACCCGTAGTTTTGACCTGACCCGCTATCCAGAAATCGGTCTGATACCAACCTAAAGTTTGTCTCGGAACCTATTAAAAAAAGTGAGGGTCAAACCGACCTTGTCCCGATCCGGTATAAAAAGAGGGTCAAACTCAATTTTTAAAAAGTAGGGTCAGGGTTAGGCAAACATTGACCCGGTATGACCCACCCAAATTCCCACCCTTAGCTATATATAAATGGAGTTACTTACATATGCATTTAACTATGAATATGCACGAGCTCACTTTTATGACACCCTTCTTCTATGCAACATCTTTCATTTTTAATACCTTGATAGTTGATGTAAAATTCACTCCTTTTATTATATCCAGCATAATTTATATTATCATGAAAATCTTTTTATTTATCTATTATCATATATGGCTCTTATCTACAAATGTGTAAAATTAAAATAATGAAATAATTTAATACGAAATATTCATCTTAAAAAGGACATGATACAGTGCATCCGGGTGCACTTAGCTTTTGTGTACCTGGGTGCAAAAATCTATTTTTAAAATTTTTTTATACAACTGTTAATCTAGGTGTATTTAACATATATAACAATTTTTTACAATTTTTAGATACTTTTAAATATTTGTTTTTGATTTTTTAAAATCAATGACATTTTCATAATTCATATTTAAAGTAGCCATTTACATATCGCAGCAAATAATAATAGAATTTTAGTTGTAAAAAGTAGACGTTGAATCGAAATAATTCAATATATGATAAAATAATTTTATTATGTTGATTCTACACTTTAAATAGCTGTGGTCCATGCAACGGTTGGATTTGCATGAAACTTGCTGGCGTAGCTAAAAGATAATTTCAAACGTGAAGGGCGCTGTGGATCCTAATTTGATCAGAACTGTGAGCTCCAACCAAAAACGCAAGATGCATCCGCTTCTAGCCAAGTTAAATGGAAGCGTGTTTTTCCATCTATATCATTTAAATTAGACGGTCAAAAACTCAAAATCAAACCCGTCCATTTGATCATTTAGCACATGCAGTGGTGTTTTTTGATAATCGTGGAATGAGATGAGGATGGGATAAAGAAAAATTAAATGAAAGTGTTGTACTTTATTAATATGTGGAAAATTATACATTTTTTTTTATTGACACAGCAGGATGCGTTTATCTCTCTGCTCACAGTATTCCTTACCACTCACACCAACAAGCTCTCTTCATTCACAACACTCCTGGCCACTCAAACCAATCAGCTTTGATAACGTTGAAAATTATATTGGAAATAAAAACGAAGTATTTAAAATTGAAAAGTAATCTAGTTATATATTAAAAAAGCTCCAAGCGATGCACATGGGGGTATTAGACATTTTTTTTTTCTATTTATGTAGGTCCAAGCATAATGTTTTTAGAAATGTAGTTTTACATTTTTTGATTCTTAAATTTGAAACAAATATTTTAAAACTAAAAATGTAAAAAACTATAGATATAAACACCATTCTGAGCCCACACAAATATGGTATTTTTTTTTTTAAAAAAAAAGCAGGTCAAGCATTCATTTGTACCGGACCTCCCTGTACATGGAGGCATTGTATTCACGGGAACGACCAAATGCACCTAGGTGCACTTAGTTCCGGTGCTCTTGGGTGTATGTAACCTTTTTTTATATTTTTTAATTTCTTTAATAAAATTGTTAATCTAAGTATATTTAATATGTATATTAATTGTTATCATTTTTTCGATATTTGTAAATATTTTTTTGAATTTTTTAAAATTAAGACTTTAAAATATTCAAAAAAAATATCTATAAATATAAAAAAATGGTAAAAATTGATATACAATTTTTTTCAGATAATTGATACATATGTTAAATATACTTAGATTATGCCCATAGTGCACAGTATCACGTCCATTGTACCCGGGCATTAAAAATGGCAAAAGTAATTTGTAATAGGAATTTTTTTTAAAAAAAATAGGAAATAGGATTTAAAATAGGAAGTTATTTAAAATAGAATTATTAATATGGGCTAAGTGCCCGGACTAATAGCATATCAGCATAATTTCTCTAGATAAATTCAGTTATGCCGCCGGTGAAGTCCGTTCTGTTCCGGTCATAAAATACCCGTCGGAATTCCGATGGGGTCTGTTCTTCCGGGTAGTAACCGACCCGGGTTATTATACTTTATAACATGTGTGTGCCCTAACACTACCTTTCGGCACTCGCAGTTTCGACGCACTCGCCACCTCTTTTGCTCCATCCGAAGAAGAGTAGCCAGCCAAGCGCCAACAGCCAGCTCCCGTTCTCGTGATCAGGGAGATAAGCCCTGCCCTCGGCCGTCGCCCTTACTGCTGCTACAACAGCTTCTTCCGCCGCTATCCTGTTAGTCGGTAAGTTGTAGGTACTTCCCAAATTTCCGACACGCATTAACAGTAGGAGGTAAAATGCAAAGAAGACAAACTTATATATCTTAAAAGTAAATAGGTGAAACTTATGTATTAAAAAGTAAATATACATATTTAGAGAAACAAAAAAAAGGCAAATAACCCGCCCTGAGGTAATCCATGTCATTGTTCGATCTCGAAGTTCTCGGCGTGTATTGGCATTAACAGTCGGGATCAGAAGGATCCGAACTGATCATTGGATCGAAATGCGAATGCGCGGGTTCTGGAAAATCACGTCTGGTCAGCTATCATTTTTTTTGTTCTGAAAAATTTTAAAAGATTAATATTAATTTTTTGTAAAAATTGGATTATAAAAAAAAATTGCTTGAGCCCATGTATCTGGATAGAATTTTTTTAAATTTTAAAAAAATGAGTAAAACTGACACGGCATCGAAGTCGTTAAAGCAGGACTCCTTTTTTTTTTTTTTTTTTTTCAATCCTTCCGGTGTGGAGAGAATATGCTGCTTTCTGATTCTCGCTTTCTGGGGTCCTTATGCGACGAAACTTTCATTATCAATTTTAGTCTAGCTCGATGCCCGTCTCAACTTCGGTAATTTTTCGAATATTAAGGTCATGATTAATTTAATTTTGACCCGACTCAGTAGTCAATACAGTGTATAGGATTAAATAAGAAATTTTATGAAGATGGTCCTGGCTCCATCGCTGTCACTGATGCTGCATGTATGCGAATCTGGAGTTCCCAAAATTAATCACAAGACAAGAGTACGAAGTACCCCCCGCATGACAGAGTACGAAGTAACACTCCCATGAAACAAGGAGAAATAAACAACAGACACAAATGCTTGGAATCGAACACCCCACCTCGTCAAGGTAGGCCATAGGTGGTAATTGGCTTGAAATCTTTCATTTTCACATGCTTGTGGCAATAAACTTCCTAATTCGGCTAGTGAGTTTTTAATATAAATTGGGGGATACAAGCTCAATTCCACAGATACAAGTATTTGGGTGGTCTGGAAAAAATTAACTTAATTTCTTTTGTAGTGTTGACTGGTGTGAATATATAGGTTAATTTGGGAAGCAGGTCGCTGAGGTGTATAAGAGGGCATTACGGCCATCACCATGGTTCTCCTTGGCTGCCAGTTGTGGTGAGAAGTCTCACCTTCGAAACTGATGACGGCAGCGTGTATGGGCCGTTTGGGACTGAGGAGGACGAGGCTTTCTCCTTCCATCTCGATGGCGCTAGATTTGGGGGCTTCCATGGCAGATCTTGCGATGCTTTTCTACGTGCAATCGGAATTTATGTGGAAACTGACGCTACTAGTCCTACCGACGCCGGAAGGAACAAGCTGCAAGATTTAGAGATATATTGATCGGACATACGAGTGCTACCAACGACTGCAATAAAGACATGCAAATCATCGGATAGTAACAAGCTGCAATATTTGATCGCTAAGGATTTCTTTTCATTTTCCCTTTTCTTTTTTTTTCTTTGTTTTTTTTTTTTTTTTCTATTCTGGATTTCAATCATCCGATAGTTCGTTCTTATTTCCTGAGTGTGAATTGAAATTTATGTTGCAAAACTGTATGTGGTAATGCCTGTATATATGCTTGTTTTGTTCGTATGTGTGCGTTAATATGAACGCCTTTTATCTTGGACTTCTGCAGCATGCACTTCGAGTTAAAGCAAAATAACCATTGTAATACTAGTCATGTTAATTACATCGAAGAAAAAACCGGAACCTGTTCATTTCTACACTCGCTATGTTGTCCAACAAATAAAAATTCCTTTCTTAAGGAGAGAAGTGAAATTTAATATGATTTCTCTCTCTCTCACTCTCTGCAATTTTCTTTATCGGAGTTCAAAACAGTATTGATATGCTTATATTTTTTTTATATCTCGACCACCTATGTTATACATCTTTTATTTTATAATGTGGTTGACCCATTTTAAGTAGGTTGGCTTCAACGGTATATAGATTGAACAGGACCCACTAGCATCCCTCTAAATTTGATAGAATAGAACAACCACTTATATGTAAATATTTTGACTTAAAATTAGTTGTTGGCAAAATATTTTGACTTAAAATCAGTTCTTGTTGCCAACTAGGAGTCAACCAAGTTGGTAATGCACACTAGCCTCTAGCCAGCAGAAGCGCATTCAAGTGCCCACGAGTCGAAGAGGTTCGGTTGTGAGAACTTGATCTCCGGTGAATATAGGTGGGAGCTTTATCTTCCATTAGTATAAGTGGGTGCTCCTTCTCTCTTTTAAGGATTTGTCTCATAGAGTATGTTTAGGAATGAATAAAACTTTTGATGAAAAATTTTAAAGAGTAAAAATTGTAAAATGATATAATATGTTAGAGTAATGATGAAGAATAAAAATGATAAAATTAAAATAGATAGGTTAGTTCATTGTGTAGAAATGATTAAAAAGTAAAATAGTTATATAAGAAAATTTGAAGAAACGATTAAAAATAGAGTAATAATTGAGAGTAAAAAGTTTTAACTTGACAACTTTTTTTTTTGAACAAATGACAACTTTTAAACATTGTCAAACATACCCTATATGAATAAGCTTGATTATAATATTAAACATCGTATCATCCAATACCAAAAAAAAAAAAGGCTTTTGTTACATGAAGAACAATTTGATCTTATAGAATTGGATGCATGTTCTGATATTTTTAATCCCGTCATATTGCTAAAATACCTCAAATATTAGTGACGTGAGACATGCATGGTGTACGTCCACTCCAAGAAAATGAACCATTAGAGACGCTAGTACATATATTTCCACACACAAGCACGCACAGAGGAGGGAAAAAGCTATCAGTTGTCCAAGTAACAAGCACTTTGGTAAATTAAATCAGTGCCAGGGATTGGTTCCCTCAATCTGGATAAGGCCATAACTCAGTTCAGTTTTCCAACCTCAATTATATTATAACCATTTAACCGAACGCAAATAATATGATCTTAATCCAGAGCTAACCAATTTTGTGAAAGCTTGAAGTGCGAACCAGACTTTGAAGGAAATCAGACAAACTTTTTTTTATTCTTGAGATTGAAAAGCTAAGGCGACCATGGGATGAGACATGATCGTCAAAGGCGTGTTAAGGCACCCGCTAGGCTCAAGGCGCATATGAGTCAAGCCCAAGGCGCACACCTAGGGGCTTTATCCCAAAAACCCAAGACAACATTTTTTAAAACCAAAAGAAATAATTTTTTTTAAAATGATGAACTTCGAATATTCCTTGCATTAGGAATCTAATATTACTTTTGAATCATATTAATTTGTTGAATCAGAATTTATAGTTGTTATATGGTAGGTTTAAATTGTATTTTTACTTTCGATAATTTTTTTATGGCTTACTTTTCATAATTTTAGTTTAGCATATATTTGTCTTCTGAATGACAATCCTTTTTTTTTTTTACTCACTAATTTTAGACACTACTATTTTTCGATAACTTTTATATCTGCACCTTATTTTTTTGATAACTTTTGTATGAGCACCACCTTGCTTTAATTAGGCATGTGCCTTGAGTGTGAACTTTGTGCCGGAATCCGCACCTCCTTATGCCTGAGTACGCCTTGAGCCTCTGACAACTATGGGACGAGGAGGTTCTAAACAAAGGCCTCCATCCGCTTCCAAATCCGGATCTACCTCCAGCATCTATGACATGCGTAGTGACCAGGTCGAGCCAGTCTCTTTGGTGATAAATCAGCAGTTCACAAACCGAGTTTTGAGTAAAAAGTGATGACTTGAAACTTTGGTACCCAAAACAAAATCTGATTTTTGGTGTTTGGGGTTGGTTACACAAGGATTGACTAGGTGACAACACCACGATTGCTTAAAGCATCTACACACATTTTAGGCCATTCTGTAGTCTTATACACAAATGGCTAAAGATCATTAGCCCAGCCCGTCCACACTTTCTAGTGCAAGTGTGCAACCAGCCTTAGCACTTTAAACATTCTTAATGCAAAATTGGTGATTAGTGCAGCAAGAAGGATTAGATTATCATGTCTAAACTTGGTAGATATTTTGATCTTAGGATTTACTTGTCATATTCAAATATGATGATTTAGATTTAATTGTATCTTGTAATTAAGGTGTAAACTCTTAAATATACCAATCTTCCTAATTCATCATCTATCTTGACAAGAATCGCTCGAAATGTTCAAGTTTAATTCCTAAAATTTTGATTTACAGTCTAGAGAAGACTTTGCTTTTTTTTTTTCCTCCCATCGACGTATCCAACTTGCCAGGTGCATGTGGAGCTGTCAAGTACAATGGTTTTAATGGTTTTGAAACTATGATTCAACATTTAAAATCACATAAACAAAACGTCCCATTACCTCCGTAATAGTTTTAGATCAATAGTAAAAGAAGCAGAACACGTCAATTCGAAAGCTGTCCAGTAAATCATTTGTTAGCTCGAGGCCTAGTCGATCTCTAACTTGATTCCTGGGTTCTACACATGGATGATTTCTTGATCTACAGCACCTGGATGATTGCATTAAGTAACAGAACACGCAAGCACTTAGAAAAATCGAATCATAATTTAATGAGTCCATGCAGATTTTCCCTCCTCCAGAGATTAAAACAAAGATTAGGTTCAAACAAGGTCGTACATTTCACTGTCGGAAGAAATACCTGAGAAAATCCTTCCATCCCACTGATGAGATTTTATGACATTGGAAATCGGATTCAACTGATTGCCACTGCAGTCTCAGAGAGTTGTGTTGTGTAGATGGGGTGAAGAACATGGCCTTCCTTGGGATCAACATGCACCCACTTGCGGCCCGTCAGCTTGCTGCGTTCGAACCTCACGTTTCCTTCCTTCAATGCAAACAGGGTGTGATCCTTCCCCATTCCAACGTAATCACCAGGATGGAAACGAGTGCCCCGCTGTCTAACAATAATGTTGCCAGGTATCACTCTCTGGAAAACAGAACTCAGCATGTAAGAAGTGATATACAATACATTGGCAGAAGATTTCAAAATGAACTGAGCAATAAACTCACCTCACCACCAAATTTCTTCACGCCAAGGTTTTTTGGCTTCGAATCTCGACCATTCTTAGTAGATCCTGCTGTCTTCTTTGTGGCCCAACGTCTAAACAGCAAGCTCATTCCCCCACCAGATGCATCTGTCGTTGGTATAAATCTTATGAAACGAAATCCACACCGAGTAAACATATGGGCAAAGAACCTCATGTGATGCATAATTTATGATAGAAACAAACAATGGCATTTACCACTCACGCTTCCATACGCAGGAACACTGGTGACTAACTCCTTGAGATTCATGCGTCTACATAGATTTGCAAGATTCATTGTGTTCTTCACAAAGGAACCTACATAAAAACCGTAGAAACATAAGAAAAAATTCCCTGCACTAGAAGTAGGCATTTCCAATTTCTGCTCATGTACAATAAGCACCTTAATAATATTGATAATCGTTGTAAATTCTGATGAATAATCCTGGTGTTTTGACACTTGTTTCATTTCTTTCAAAATAGACAACTAGAGGAGGGCATAATCCAAAGTTCATCTTGTCATGGTGTTTGGTGACAATCAAACACAAAATCAACATCCAAACAACTTGTTTGACTTGTAACACTCGCCAACCAAACACAGCCGAATACAAATCATATACAATAAAGGGTTTACTTGGGAAGTGATAAAACTTTTGAATAAAAAGTTTTTGATATAAAGGTTTTTTAATAGGGGAGAAAATGATGTGATATGAATTGTGATAGGGATAATAATGAGAAGAAAAGTGAATAAAGTTAAAATAAATACATTAATTGTAAGAGTTGTTGTGTAGAAGTGATTGAAAGGTATAGTTATATAGAAAAATGAAGAAAAATATGATAGTTGTGGAAAGCGAAAAAGTTCCAGTTTAAAAATTATCAGTTTGAAAAGCTTTGGTGAAAAACAAACATGCCCAAAATGAAAATTATGGTTAAGAGAGCTGCTTACTTGTCAGGATCGGATCAGGAATGGAAGCAGACCTTTTAAGGGCTTAGAGCAGATCTGTTGAAGCACTTGGAACAGGCTGTTGGTGGTCGGTTCACAGCAGGCAGACTCCCCGGCTAAAACAAGTTTTCTGTCAGAGCAGGGTGGAAAGGACTGAGGAGAAATGAGGAAGGGAAAAAACGAGAATTAAAATTTTTTTTTTTTTAAAAAAAAAGAAGAAGAAGAAGAGAGGAAGGGGGAGGGGGCAGTGGCCGGCTGTGTAATGGGATGGAGGTAGCAAAGGACGTGGAAGGGAGAGAAAGACGGCTGAAGGGGAGAGGGAAGAAGGGAGGGCCAGACTCCAGATGGAATAGAGCCACAGCTAGGCTGCCGGAGGAATGGAACTGCGAAGATGGAGAGGCACAAGGGAGGTTTGTCTTGGACTACCCTAATCCAAATTCTATTCTTGTTTATCAAATCAGGCCAATGAAAAGCCCATTTTTAGATAGTGTGCGGCCATCAATCCTCTCTATGCATTACAGCTTTGGCAAGTTGTTCCAAAGTTTTTACTAAGGTGCGACTTAGGTTGGATAGGTCCAAGTAGGGGTGGAACCTACCTTTACCCATTTTAAAAAAATTTATACCCTATCCTATTTTAGATTGGGTCGGTTTAGAGCTTACCCTTCCCTTCTAAACGGCAGGTAAGTTCCGGTTTCGGTTCCAAATCAGTTCCTAAAAATGTTATGTACTCAAATTCATCTACTATACTAATGCTCAATCCGTACAATCTGTTTCTATATAATCTGTAAAATAATGCAATCTATTTCTGCATAATCTGTTTCTACATAATCTGTAAAATAACACAATTTGTACATAACACAATCTGATGAACTAAGCAGGCTTGTCCCTTTGTGAGTAACATAATAGCAGTGAAAGTCAGTGCAACTTTCAATAGCTAGCGCAACGTCTGAAAGTCAGTGACAATATTTTAAACAAATACAAATACAACACAAATCAGATTATAAATCTGATGAATTAAAATTGAAGTTCAAACATGAAAAATATTAGAATTCAGGAACTCTTCTTATCTTTTAGAAGATTAAACCATCAAGATTAAACTAGTGACACGATGATTAACATCTTAGCACACGATGATTAACATTTTAGCAACATGTATTTGCACTAACATTAATAATTATCGCTTAAAAATTAACAAACAACATAAAAGAGGCAGTTTTCATGACTCCTTATTTCATCCTCCCCATTTAGCTCAATCCGAGCTTCAATCAACAAGATTTCAGGGTTCTAAATCCACTTGAAAGATATCAAAAAAAAAATCCACTTGAAAAAAGTCAAATAAATTATTTAGGCAATATGCAAACAGAAAATTCGAGAATACCTAACTGTCCATGCTCAGCCCTAAATCCACTTGAAAAAAAAAACTCAAATAAATTATTTAGACAATATGCAAACAGAAAATTCGAGAATACCTAAATATCCATGCTCAAATCTTAATATAGGTTATAAATCGGACATGAATCTTAAGCCATATGGCTTAGATTTACTGTCAATGTCATGGTGATGCACAAATCCATGGATATTGAAGCATGCATTGTGGATTTAGGGAAAAAATAAAAAACACAAAAGTTCCTACAACTTACCAGTTAACAGGATAGCGGCGGAAGAAGCTGTTGTAGCAGCAGCAGTAGGGGCGACGGCCGACGGCAGGGCTTTATCTCCCTGATCACGAGAATAGGAGCTGGCTGTTGGCGCTTGGCTGGCTACTCTTCGTCGGATGGGCAAAAGAGGTGGAGACGTCGAAACTGCCGAAAAGTAGTATTATGGCACGCACATGTTATAAAGTATACATAGGGTGTGTTTGGTTGGAGGTAAAACTTTTGATGAAAAATTTTTGGAGTAGAAGTTGTCAAATCAATTGAAAGTGATGTAATATAATAGGAGTAATGATGAGGAGTAAAGAGAATAAAGTTAAAATAGATAGGTTAATTGTATGGGTAGTTGTGTAGAAATGATTGAAAAGTAGGGTAGTTTGTATAGAAAAATGTGAAAAAATAATTAAAAAATAGAGTAATTATGGAGAGTGAAAAGTTTTAGATTGAAAAGTTTTAGTTGACACTTTTTTGCCCTAAACAAACACACCGGTATATATTATAATAACCCGGGTCGGTTACTACTCGGAAGAACTGACCCTATCCGAATTCCGACGGGTATTTTACGACCAGAACAGAATGGACTTTACGGGCAGTATAACTGAATTTATTTAGCGTATGTAACGGGTCGGGTATTCAGACTGATTTGCACTCCTTGTTTCCAAGGGCTTGAATGTGACACTAAGATGGATGAGAGTTGATGTCCGCTTGGAAAGAAAGTTGTATTGAAAATGTAAAAAAGTTTAAGTAATTATATTATTTGACATAATTATAAATATATCTATATAGTTTTAGAAATTACAAATAACTTTTATATAGTTTAACTATAATTGTAAATATATCCATGTTATTGTAATGTCATTGCTACATTGTCATAGCGTAAGTATACTTATAAATTTTTGAAATTACAAATATACTCACATAATTCGTATATTTTTGCAAATATACTTACACCGTGACGATATAGTAACAACACTATAACAGCAGTAATATATTTATAAATACGTCAAATTATATGGAAGTTATTTGCAATTTCTGAAATTATGTGATACATTTGCAATTATGGCCAAACTAAAGTTAATTTGCAAATCACTCAAGGAATTTATTAGAAATAATAAGTTGTTATTATTAGAAAGTTATTTTGAAAATGAAAAATTTTATCCATTCATGCCTCTCAAGTACTTTATAATAGGCCCAAAGAGTGCTGGGCCACTTAAACACGAAAATGTGCAAGTGAATTCTCCATTCATGGGATGTTGAGTTTAATAAATGAATGGTGTTTTTAGCACTTGGGAAAAATGAGGGAAATATTTTTTTTAGAAAAGTACTTAAATTAGAGGTTTATGTGATATAATTTAGGTAATAATTAGGAATAATATAAATAAAATTAAAATAAATAAGTTAATTATATAAAGAGATATAAAGAAATGGATAGAAAGCGTAGTAACTTAATAATGAAAATGACATATTAAGAGTGTGTCTGGAAAGTGATAAAATTTTTGGATAAAAAGTTGTTTGTGTAAAAATTTTTGAATTTTAAAAAAATAATATAATATAATAAAAGGAATAAAATTAAAAGAGTAATTCATAAATATACTCACCAATTTTGTCTGTAATTTCTTTTATATTCATAGATTTTCACAAAATTCCTCTGGTACCTACAAATTTTACTCATAGTTATCCTAAAACCAGTCATTAAGCCAAGTAGAAAGGGACATTCAAGCAAAATGTGAATGACGACCGTGCCCCTAGTCAAACATCCAATTTCACATTTGCTGCAATGAGAAATCCCACTTGGATTTACAGATTAAAAATGAGGGCACCTGCTATTAACGATTGGAAGCCAATACTGGCGATTGAATGGATTGCTTCATGCTGAATTTCACTCTCTATAACTATCATATTTTTCAATCATTTTTTCACATTTTTCAATACGACTACCCTACTTTTCAATCATTTCTACACAACTATCCATACAACTAACCTATCTATTTTAACTTTATCCTCTTTACTACTCATCATTACCCCTATCATATCACATCATTTGACAACTTTTACTCTTCAAAACTTTTCATCAAAAGTTTTATTCTTTACCAAACACACCCAAAGTTTACAAGTGGTTGTTTTTGTAAAAACAATAGTTAATTAATAAAAAGTGCAAAAAATAGGAGTAAGAATGCAAATATCCATCGGTGACCGCTTGGATGGGCCTATTTCGATGTTTAAAATTAAAAATTTGACTGGTTGTATTTTTTAATATTCTGTATTTTATCATGTAACTGAAAATTATTTTTATCAGGATATTTGATGGATTGTACCTGCTTAAATTGTTTGTAATTAGTGTAAATTATGAAAAATGCTTGAATTTATTCCTAAATGTATTCAAATATTATAGTAATTTGTAGAATCTTTTACTTACAATGATGCAAACTTAGGCTGTGTTTGGGCTAGCGAAATTCAAACTTTTTTCAAAAGCTCAATCATAAATATGGCATTTATAAAAAGTATGATGCTAACAAGTTGTGAAGTGCTTGGCTTTATAATTTAAAAGGCACTTCTAATCACAATAATTTTTTATCCTAAAAAAAAATTTATTTGGCTTGAAAAAGAAAAGTGCTTTCAGACGTGTAAATTACCAAAAAGAACATTAAAATATTTTCATAATTGACTTTTTTATTAATAGAACACGCTTTTTGTATGCTAACGAAGTAAATTATTGATTGCAACATGGTATATTTATTTTTAGAAGTTTTAAAATGTGGAGAGGTACAACTTTTTAATTTCATCCAATATAATATTTATTATTTAGGACAATTCATTTTATATAAATTCTCATATATATATATATAATTCCCATAATTACGATGAAGTCTGTCCCAAAATGGGTCCCGCATATATTAAAATTAACATCTATCCTACTAATTATATTTAGAATTATTATTTTGCTAGAATATCAATTTTCATCCAAATGGAGCATAGGTATATGCCCCATCATAAAAATGGTACAAAATCAATGTAATAAAATAGTCTAACATAAATATCAATTTCAAACCAGTATTTTCAAGATCTAAACTGCATAAATTATATTATTTTTATGGATAAATGACTGTACAAAATATTTTAACATCTAATATATATAGGGCTCATTTTGCAGTGGATTGCGCCATAATTATGGTTCTGTTTGTCTGCACTGGATGAGTTCTCTGCAAATATAGGCCTAGTTATATACAATTAGTTATATAATACTCCACTTATAATATTTAATTTTTTAATTTTAATTATTATTTATTTTTCCTCATAGTTTATAAACATGTTTTCATAAGTGCATTTAATTAATATAGCAAGTTTTGCTATTCCACAATACTTATGCATATTTATTTTTTAAATTAAAATTTTTCAAGGGAAAAAAGACCTATATACCCTTGAAATTAATATTTTCAAAATTAAAATATATAAAATTATTATAAAATTATAAAACTTAGTGTATGGATTAAAACACACCTACGAAACTTTCCCATAAAAAAATACACCTACGAAAACATATCTAAATTGAAAGTAAATAAAATTAAAAATAAATATTGTAAATTAAACATATATACAACTAATTATATATAATCAAACCTCATGTATATATATTATACAAGAATGCTTCTACGCAATTCCTTTTTATGTAATATCTTTTGATTTTTAGGATATGTCTAGTAACGGGCAAAGTATGTCGAGCCCTAATTCCTAATTTCCTATTCGGCTATTACAGTATTCCCATCCCGATTTCCCGACGCTATTTTCCGGTTTCCCCAATTCCTTTCTCCTCTGCGGCAGAAGATCGTGGCAGGCGGCAGAAGATCGTGGTTTGTGGCTATTCTTCGTTTCTTCTCATCGATTTGCAGCAGCGGCAGGCGACAGAAGTTCGTGGCAACCCCGTCCCTCGACGACGACGATTCGACGCGCAACGGCGCCGGCACAGCTCCCCTCCACGGCAAGGCACGGTGATCTCTCTCTCTCTCTCTCTCCCTCTCTCTCTCTCTCCCTCTGCCTCTCTCTCTCTAGCCCCCCCTGCCGGCACAGCTCCCCTCCACAGTTTGCGGCGATCCGACAGAGCTTTATGTTGATTTTAGGGTTTTAACTCCGTTGTCTTGCTTCCAGGGTCGAAGAGGTTGGAGAAGAGAGAGTTGTAACGTGGATTCTTCATCGTTGGATTCGGCCGAGCGACAGAAATTTCTCGAAGTAAGAATCTTCTTTTCCATTATTTCTCCGTCAATCTGAGAAGATATTTGATATTTTCTTGAATGCTGCCCAGCCTTTATCATGATTTGGTTTATATTCGTTGATTGCTTTTGTGGCGCTTTGGAGGTTTTCCTTCCCTGGAATTTGGAATTGGATTGTACTGTCTGATGAAAGAATTCATAAATTACTCTGCAAGTAGGGTTCATAAATCACTGATTCGCCTATGTTTATCATTTGAATGTGCATCCTTTGAGCTTCTGTTTGAATCTGTTTGTGGGTTGTCAAGGATGCATCTGACTTTTACACATTGAGTCCAAATTAATGGGTTTCCAATGATAAAAGCCTCTGTCAGCCCCTGAATTTTTGAATGAACTGCAATTGATTCTTGTCCCTGTTTCGGTTTTCCTGTAGACAGTCATTATGTGGACTGGTTTATTTTAATAATTAGCTTATTTTCAAAGGTTGGTCATGTGCTTTGAGTATTAGTTAGTGGGATTGATTTTTTTTGTCCTTTGATGACCCTATTTGAGTCCCCGTGTTTGTATTGATGAAGGAATGGGAATAAGCAGATTCATAGCATTTAAGAAAATCATGTCACTTGCATAGATATTATCTATATAATTTGAATTCATTCATCTTGTCATCCCCATCTTCTTTTCCTTTTGGAAATTTTGTTGTTTTATGTACAATAAGTTGTGGGATTTGTGATCTTGTTTGGATTTGTCCATGGTTTCTGATGTATAATTCCTTATTGTTGGCTCAACACTTGGAGAGGAGAACGTGAGAATGAGTGAATACATGGCAGTAAGTGTTCATGGATTGTGTATAGTGATGGTTTGGAAATTGTGGATGAAAGGTGTTGAAATTTCCATTCATCATATGACTTGATTATTGTAATGTTGTAATTGCTATTTTGAGAATGCGTGCTTTCACTCTTGTGTATGAACAAATTCGGTTGGGAGGAGATTATATGGTGTATTATTGAATTTTATACTCTAGTTGCTGAAACTGGATTTCCTTTGTGAAATAGATCGTGTTCTAGGAACCGATTTTGGAACCGAACCGGAACCGATCCGCTCTTGAGAAAATTGGGTAGAGTAGGCTCTGGACCGACCCGGTCTAAAATAGGGTAGGGTAGAGGTTTTTACAAAATGGGTAAGGGTAGGTTCCACCCATACCCGGACCTACCCGACCCAAGTTGCACCCCTAGCCGAAGCTGCTTCTTACCAAAAAGCCAAAAGCCGAAAACCTAATCTATCTTCCATCCTTCCATCTCATTTCTTCCTCCCACTAGTCTCCCAAAACCCATCTCACAGCAGCCTGCATGCAGTGGGAACTAGGAATCTGGCAGAAACTTATATTGTTTCCCAAACCCCTAACCTTCTTGTCTCTTTTCCATTCTCTTCGTCGGCGCCGCTCCTCTTCGTTTCATTTTTTCCTGTCGTTCTTCTCCCAAAACCTAGCTCGTTGCAGCTTGCAAGCACTGTTGAAATTCTTAGACGATTTTCAAAACCCTTAAGTAGGCGGTGGAATTGGTCTTCAGCTCCAAGCATTTGACATTCAACATCAAGTTGCATCCCTTCTCTGTTGACGGTATTGTCTCCCTCTTCTAGATGCTGCTTCTTACTTTTCTCTGCTTAATCATCCCCCCCTCTTACGATTAGTTGTTTGTTATATCGTTCTCCCTAGGTATATTACTCCCTCTTTCTCAATTCCGACCGTTCCCTGTCATATTGCTGTTTGTGCCATTAAATCTAATGTTTACACTTCACATTATTACATAAACCGATGAATACAGAAACTGAATATTATTCAAGTATTATTTAAACTGAAGAAGTATTGCTTTCTATTATTCTGTTATTTTCGGGCAACAGATGTAAGAAACGACAGATGAATCTAACTGTAAAGTGTAAGTGAGTATTGTTTTATATTACTTAAAACAGCATACAAATGGTTTTTTTTTTTTTTTTTTCAAATGTTGTATTTGACTATTGAAGGAACCAATTTGAAACCGGAACTGAACTTATAGATAATGGGTAAGGCAGGGTACACTAAGAACTTAACCAATCAATGAGTAGGGTAGAGTAGATTTTTTACAAATAAGCTATGGATAGGGTAGACCATTACTCGAATTGAATTGAGCCGACTTGCACCCCTACCCCTAAGGAATTTTGCTTTTGCAACCTACCAAATCAAAGCCATATAATAATATAGTTAGATCCTAGTCCTACTTGTCTAAATTTTAAATTTTCATAGCAAGTGAACCAAATCTAACCAGTTAACTTGGCGAAGTCAACAGTTATATGGTAAATACTGTGAAATGATAAAACGGTGGAGACTTAAATGTGAATATTTCAAAATAAAGAAGGCACTCTAATTCTGTGTATGTTAGAGAGTGATGTGATATAATATGGGTAATGACAAAAAGTAAAAGAATAGAGTCAAAATAAATAGAGTATTTGTTTGAAAATATGTGCAGAAATAATTGAAAATAGAATAGTTGCATAGAAAGGTATAAAAAATGATTGAAAAATAGAGTAAAAATGGAGAGCAAATTTTTTTTTGGGTGGAAAATTTCTTTTTGTTGTTTCCGACATGCATCCTTTGTGTTGCTGCCGGGAGATTTATGATTAACACAAAAGAAATATTTTTTATTTTTAATTTTTATAATTACACGAGCCTCACTAGCTTTGGCCTCACTTAGATCTTGCATGATATGAAATTTAGCAAACCTTGTGTCCATGCTTATTTTGTTGATTTTCAAAAATAAGAATACCAATTAAAATTTAAAAATTATCCATTTTCACATGAGGCAATATCTAGTTGAAACCAATGTTGTAAAAACCGGACTGGACCGGCCGGAATCCGGTTCGAATCTATACCGGTTCGACCGGTCGGATAATAAAGTAATCTTAAATATATATATATATAAAAAAAACGGACCGATCGAATCGATGCCGATTCAGCGCAGCCTGCCGACGCCCGATTTCTTCCTTGGAAACCCTAGGTTTTAAATCTTTCTTCTTCCTCGTCGCCGTTCCTCGTCGCCGTCCGCTGCAATCGCTGGCGCCTGGTCAACCGTCGTCTTCGTCGCCGGGAGCTACACGCGCTGCCGCTGACTCGCCCGTCCGTCATCGTCTTCGTCGCCGGGCTGCCTCGCAAGTGCCTGCGTGCCATCTTCTTCCGGTAATCGTCGCCGTTAGCGTCTGCAGCGCCGGGCACTGGACGCGCTGCCGCCAGCTTAGTCCGTCGGCGACTCGTCAGTCAGCAGGTTGCTCCGGTCCCAAACTGCCGCCCGCCGTCTCTGCTTCTGGAAGCTCCGGTCGCCGTCTCTCCGGTGAGTGATGAGCAGCGCAAAACATCAACAGTAATTTCATTATTTAAATGCTTTAATCTTCATTTATGATTTAACAAATAATTAATTTAAGACTGATTAGTGATTATAAATAATTTCTCTGCATCTGGTGCCATTTCCATGGAAGACATTCCCTGCATCTCTGAAGCTACATGCAATACAACAAGCAGATATGAATATCACGATTGTAACAGATAAAAACTACCAAGCTTACTATCTAACAACGACTGCTGCCGGACAGGATTATAGTCATAAATCATCAAGAAGATCCTCCTAACTGGATTAGTAGACCGGCGGTATGAAAATCACGACTCAAATTGGATTGTAACAGATAAAAACTACCTAGCTTACTATCTTGGAAGTGCTAATCTGAATTTCAACTCAGAAGTCAGAACTAATTTAAGACTGAGATAAAGAGGAAGAATTCAAGAACCAACAACTAAGCAACAACGGTCGTAGCTTATTATAAGTTTAAGTCTTTCAGGTCAGTTAATGTACTTAATTTTTTAAAACTCGCTATTAATTTTTTCCTGCATGTTTTGTTCTTATATTGTGGTCCTTAAAATCCAACATATATATTTAGGATTTATAAAAAGTTAAAAACATAAGTTTATCAATATATTTATTTAAAATTTAAAAAATTAAATATTTATGATGTCATAAATATGTCATGCTGACGTCACCGGTTCGAACCTGTCGAACCGGTTCGAACCAGACCAGTTCCTTTACCGGTTCAATCACCGGTTCGGTTCTGACAACATTGGTTGAAACCCACACATTTATAATATGAGAGTGGACAAGGATTTTTTTAAATATCTTTTTTCTGAATCCCTCTCGTACGTTGCAGATATGGCGAGAGAACTCCTCTCTAAGCGCAAAGATGATGACTGCGGCAGCCGATCTAGACGTCGAGATGACGACAGCAGACGTTCTGGGCGTCAAGAAGATTATGGCAGAATGGATGACGGAAAAAGCAGGCACTCCAGGTGCCGAGATGATGATGGCGGAAGGGGTGATGATGACAACAGGAATTCCAGGCATCGAGACAACATTGGCAGAAGAGACAATGACAGAAGACATTCCAGGCGTCGAGATGACGATGGCCGCCGGAGGAGGGAGGGTGGAGTAGGTCGTGAGAGAGATAGGGATGAGCAGGTGAAGAAAAGGGAGGATGAGGTAGGCCATGAGAGAGGTAGGGATGGGCAGGATAAGAATAAGGATGAGCAGCCCAAGAAGGGGGATGGAGGAATGGGTGCTGATCGCAATTTGGGAAGGAGTGGAGGAATCTACATACCACCTTTCAAGCTTAGGCAAATGATGAAGGATGTTGAGGATAAGAGCAGCCATGAATACCAGCGTTTGACATGGGATGCTTTAAGGAAGAGCATAAATGGGCTTGTAAACAAGGTTAACGCCACCAACATAAAGAACATCATTCCTGAGCTTTTCGCTGAGAATCTTGTCAGGGGTAGGGGCCTTTTCTGCAGATCCTGCATGAAGTCACAAATGGCATCACCAGGATTTACAGATGTGTTTTCTGCATTGGTTGCGGTTGTCAACACCAAGTTTCCAGAAGTGGGCAATCTTCTCTTAAGAAGAATTGTCCTGCAACTTAAGAGGGCTTATAAACGGAATGACAAGGTATGTGGATCACTAATGCTCATAACTTTCTCTTTGCCCCAATCACTGGCAAAGCTGTCCACCTTTGATTAATGAGATATATCATGGATTCATAGACTCAGATTCATTTTTTCTGCTGCCATGTTGTCTTGTTTAGTTTGAGAACCACAGATTACTTTCCTTGTTTACAAGTTCTGAAATGATCTTTGTGCTTTTTTCTGTTTGACTGATCAGCCTCAGTTGCTTGCTGCAACAAAATTCATTGCTCACCTTGTCAATCAACAAGTTGCCCATGAGATCATTGCACTGGAACTACTGACAGTGTTGTTGGAAAATCCTACAGACGACAGTGTTGAGGTGCATCTTTCATGAGATTACATGATTCTAGTGTCTTTTCAGGCATGGTTTGATCAGTCTGTTTACTTCTTTTCATTTCCCGGTATTGACTGGATTGGTTGGCACTTTACAGGTAGCTGTTGGGTTTGTTACAGAGTGTGGATCATTGCTTCAAGACCTTTCACCCCTAGGTCTCCATGGTGAGTGCCACAGAATTGGAGTTTCAGCTGACTTAACCCTGTCGTTAAGGCAATCAATTTAACTCTGCCTGTCATAATTCTCATTCTGAAGGTATTTTTGAGCGCTTTCGTGGAATACTTCATGAAGGAGAGATAGACAAGCGTGTCCAATTCTTGATTGAAGGCCTCTTTGCAATAAGAAAAGCAAAATTTCAGGTATCCGCCTGCTTGCTGTAATGTTTTGCTTGAAATATGTCTTAGAGGTGCATGGCAAATGAACTAGAATCTAATCCTTGCAAGTATGATAAATTATTCAGGGATATCCGGCTGTTCGCCCTGAGCTAGACCTCGTTGAGCAGGAAGATCAGACTACTCATGAGATCTCCCTTGAAGATGAAATCGATCAAGAGATCGGTCTAGGTATAGTTCAGAATGCAAATTTTTGCCGTCTTTTTAAAGTTATTAATAGTGTCTTGGTGGAATTTGCTTCTCTTATTACTTGTCAACCTCACAGATATTTTTAAGCTGGATCCTCAATTTTCGGAGCATGAGAAAGCATATGAAATGTTGAAGAAAGATATTCTTGGGGATGAATCTTCTGAAGATGAAGGTGGGTCTGGTGTAGAAAGTGATGAAGAATATGATGAAGAATCTGATGAAGAGGAAGCACAAGAAATGAAGATAAAGGATGAAACCGAAACAAATCTTGTCAATCTTCGGAGGACCATCTATCTGACGATTATGTCTAGTGTTGACTTTGAGGAGGCTGGTCATAAGTTGTTGAAAATAAAACTTGAACCTGGTCAAGAGGTAAGCAATCCCTCCTTGTCATTTCAGTTGCTTTTGATTGCACCACATCGTGATTAAAATTTGCCATACTCCTGAAAGCTTAGAAATTGATTTTGTGTCTGTAAAATTCCTTTCATTTTCCACACAGTTATCTTTCACCTTGTGGTGCTAAAATGAATTTTATGTAGATCTTGTTCTTGAATTTGGGGTAAATCTTTATGTCAACATTGGACATTGTAGTAAGGGACATGTATAAGGGGTTGATGACAACATGTGAGAACGATGAGTACGGATATGATCATGCGAGTGATTTTTCAATTGCAATAAGTTTACATTAAGAGTCCACTTGGGAAAAGGTAATTTTTTTTTTTACCAGTCATTCCTATACACATTCAATATAATTTAACATCTTAGCTACTTAATTACTTTACTTTTTTTTTTTTATTATTATGTCTGTCTACGAATCAACTTTTTCATACAACTACACTATTTATCTTAATTTTATTGTCTTGATTTCTAATTATCATGCATATTATATTACATCACTTTTCACTTTTTAAAAAATTTATCATTACCACTTCTACTTTTACATCTTCCCAAATGTACCTTCAGCCTCAACTTTAAGCTAGTATGTATTTACTCCAGATGTGAATGAGTTTGCTAGACATTTCTCAGTGTATATTATGTATGGATGATATAGTCCTAATAGGTGAAACAAGAGAAGGGGTAAACTTGACATTTTTTTTTTCTTTAGAAAGCAGGTTGCCTAGAATTAAGTGTTTTAGAATGAATTGAACAAAGAGTAAGTATGTGAGATGTAATTTTAATGACGCCAAGAGTATTCAAGAGGAATCAATTGCGGGGTACTGTTGGTTGGTTTACACCAAAAACATTTCAAACTAAAACTATTTACTTTAAAACTTTTCGCTCTTCATACTACCATATTTTTTAATTATTTTTTTCACTTCTTCCTATATAACTATCTTATTTTTTAATCATTTTTACACCTACCCATACATGTAACCGATCTATTCTAACTTTATTCTTCTTCCTATATAACTACCTTACTTTTTTGTCATTTTTACACTTACCCAATATCTAACCGATCTATTTTAACTTTATTCTCTTTACTCCTTATCTATACCCCCATTATATCACATCATTTTCTCTTATTTTAAAAATTTTTATGCTAAAAACTTTTCATTAAAAGTTTTATCACTTCCCAAACACACCCTAGGCTTCCAGACAAGTAGTACCAACAATTGATCATTTTAGGTATTTAGGATTAACAATTGAAGAAAGTGGAGAAATTGATAATGAAATTATAAATAGCATAATGGAAGAAATGGTGGGGTGCTTCAGGATTTATAAGAGCAACTTAATTTTTCATTTTCATTCTCTTTTAATGATTGTGAAATTACTTACCACTCATATCCTCATATATCTATATTTTCAGTCACCATCCACTATTTTCATCATTGAACAGCCCACTGTCTTTTTGTCTTCTCTCTTGGCAAAGCAGAGGGGAAGGTGGAAACTAGTTGGAACCTGGTCTCTGTATTTTCAGGTTCTTTCATGAAGGTTTCACTGCTTTTGAGTACTTGAACCATGACGTAGTTTTCTTTAATTTTGTTATGCAGATGGAGTTGTGCATAATGCTTCTTGAGTGCTGCAGCCAAGAGAGGACATACCTTCGGTACTATGGTCTGTTGGGGCAACGGTTTTGCATGATCAATAAAGTCTACCAGGAAAATTTTGAAAAGTGCTTTGTACAACAATATTCAATGATTCATCGACTTGAAACAAACAAGCTACGGAATGTCGCCAAGTTCTTTGCCCATTTACTTGGTACAGATGCCTTACCTTGGCATGTATTAGCTTACATTCGGTTGACAGAAGAAGATACAACATCATCTTCTCGTATATTCATCAAGATTCTTTTCCAGGTAGCGTTTTGCTTCAAATAGAACAATTTTTTAGCTTCTCAGAGGCTGTTGATCTTAAACACGTTTATTTTGTGATGGCAGGAATTGTCAGAGCATCTTGGTATACGTTTATTAAATGAACGACTGAATGATCCTACAATGCAAGAATCATTTGAATCTATATTCCCAAAGGATAACCCAAAGAATACACGATTCTCCATCAATTTCTTCACATCCATTGGACTCGGCGGCATCACTGAGAGCTTGCGTGAGTACTTGAAAAATATGCCTCGCCTCATCATGCAACAACAGAAGCCCATGTCTGAATCTGAGGATGAATCTGGCAGTTCTGGGGGATCAAGTTCAGATGACAGTTCGGATGGCCCTAGTTCTGAATCAGGTTCAGGGATGCAGTCGGAGCCGGAATCAGAATCGGAATCTAGTCGTGATCGCAAGGGGAGGGGAGGTAGAAGTAGCCGTCGGAGGCAAAGATCAAATTCAGACTCTGAAGACAGTTCAGAAGAAAGTGAGAGGAGAAGGAGACACAGGAAGAGGAGAAAGTGAGCAATGTTGTTTTCAGATATCTGTTATCAATTGCACACACCTTTGTGCCGTGAGGATCCAGGCATTGACCTGCTTTTAAATGAGAGGAGCGCTTAGCACTTCCAGTGAATGGTTATGCCTCAGCAGGCACAGGATTGATAGAAATTGTATAGGAAAACCAACAATCAGCTAGTCCAATTGCCAAGGAAGCTGAAGCTAGCTGCACTGAAGAATGAAGACACTGTTCTTTTGTGCGGCCTGTTTGTTTTTCATTCTGAATCTTATTATATCACCAAACAGGACAGATAATGTTTAGTTCAGCCTGATCTTCTATAGTATATATCGGGGCTTATATCTAAACTACACGGTTGACAAAAAACAGGCGCTAAAATTGGCCGAAAATGTAGCCGAATAAAAAAAAAAAAAAACGCGCCTTATGAAAAAAAATGATTAAATGTGAATCATTAGTAACGGGATGTTGACAATTAAATGATGCTTAAAGGGTAGCAACTAAATCCATTTTATCCACATGATTGGATTCATCAAGTGTTATTAAAATGGACTAAACTGTTAATTCAATTGGGAACCAGATGCATGCCAGGTTCAGTTAAGCCCGGTCATCCAAAGTTTTGATGAACCGCATGAACAGAGGCCACCTGGGCTGTTCTGCTCGATTTAGAGGTATGACATAATAAGAAGATTTAAGTAATTGAACCAGTTTGATTTTTTAAACATCTAAATAAAATCATAAAGAAATATTACTAACAGAGATTTACTTCAATGAATGATGTGACCAACTCTAGCGTCAGTTGGTTCCACATCCAGGGTTCATTGCTTTCGTATAACTTGCTACATAGAAATTGATATTATTTTAATCTACCTAAATATATTCTAAACTAATAAATCTCGATTTGGGTACCGATCTATTGGAACGAGTTCCATCCTATCGAATTCGTGGAACCTTTTCATCTGGACGTGTTGACGCATAAAAAAATAAAAAATTCAATTTAGTCTGTGTTCGCTCGTAATCCCGATAATTTATCGAGTCATGCGAGGATAAAGATTGCAAAATAAATTTTTTATCAAAATAAATCATTAAATATTTGTAGCATAATAATTGTTGTATCAAAATAAATCATTAAATATTTGTATATATTTTTGAGTCATGCTTCCATGTAGCTGGTCAAACGCTACTACAAATGTTGATATAAGTAGCTAAATTTTTAGTTATATATAAGATAAGTTGGGCTATATGGATTTACTTACATATGCATTTGACTATAAATATGCACGAGCTCACTTTTATGAAACTCTTCTTCTATGCAACATTTTTCATTTTTAATATTTTCATAGTTGATGGAAAATTCACTCTATTTACTGTATCCAACATAATTTATATTATCATGAAAATCTTTTTATTTGTCTAGTATCATAATTGGGTCTCATCTACAAATGTATAAAATTAAAATAATAAAATAATTTAATACTAAATATTCATCTTAAAAGGGGCATAATATAGTGCATCCGGAAGCACTTAGCTTCGGTGCACCTGGGTGCAAAAATTCATTTTTAAAATTTTTTTATACAACTGTTAATCTAAGTGTATTTAACATATATGAAATTTTTTTACTATTTTTAGATACTTTTAGATATTTGTTTTTGATTTTTTAAAATCAATGACATTTTCATAATTCATAATTAAAGTAGCCATTTACATATCGCAGCAAATAATAATTGAATTTTAGTTGTGAAAAGTTGACGTTGAATCAAAATAATTTAATATATGATAAAATAATTTTATTATGTTGATTCTACACTTTAAATAGCTGCGGTCCATGCAACGGTTGGATTTGCATGAAACTTGCTGGCGTAGCTAAAAGATAATTTCAAATCTCAAGGGTGGTGTGGATCCTAATTTGGTCAGAACTGTGAGCTCGAACCAAAAACGCAAGATGCAACCGCTTCTAGCCAGGTTAAATGGAAGCGTGTTTTTCCACCTATATCATTTAAATTAGACGGTCAAATATATAAAAAAAAATTGGACTGTCAAAAACTCAAAATCAAACCCGTCCATTTGATCATTTAGCTCATGCATTGGTGTTTTTGATAATCGTTGAATGAGATGAGGATGGGATAAAGAAAAATTAAATGAAAGTGTTGTACTTTATTAAGATGTGGAAAATTATACATTTTTTTTATACACACAGCAGGATGCGTTTATCTCTCCGCTCACAATATTCCTTACCACTCACACCAACAAGCTCTCTTCATTCACAAGACTCCTTGCCACTCGTACCAATCAGCTTTGATAACGTGGAAAATTATATTGGAAATAAAAACGAAGTATTTAAAATTGAAAAGTAATATAGTTGTATGTTAAAAAAGTTCCAAGTGATGCACATGGGGGTATGAGCCATTTTTTTTCCTATTTATGTAGGTCCAAGCATAATGTTTTTAGAAATGTAGTTTTACATTTTTTGATTCTTAAATTTGAAACAAATATTTAAACATTAAAAATGTAAAAACTATACATATAAACACCATTATGAGCCCACACAAATATGGCAATTTTTTTTTAAAAAAAAAACAGGTCAAGAATTCATTTGTAGTGAACCTCCGTATGCATGGAGGCATTGTATTTACGGAAACGACCAAATGCACCTAGGTGTACTTAGTCTCAGTGCACTTGGGTGTATTTAACCCTTTTTTATATTTTTTGAATTTCTTTAATAAAATTGTTAATCTAATTGTATTTAATATGTATATTAATTGTTACCATTTTTCGATATTTGTAAATATTTTTTGAATTTTTTAAAATTAAGATTTTAAAAAATTCAAAAAAATATCTATAAATATAAAAAAATGGTAAAAATTGATATACCTTTTTTTTTTAAAGACAATTGATATATATGTTAAATATACTTAGATTATGCACATGGTGCACTGTATCACATCCCCTGTATCTGGGCATTAAAAATGGCAAAAATAATTTATAATAGGAATTTTTTTTTATAAATGGGAAATCTTATCCCTTTCCGTCTATAACTTTTAACAAAGGTAAGCCATACTGAACCCGTACCAGCAAAAGGGGTTCGTGGTAACCCCCCCAAAAAAAAAATTGCAAACATATCAACCATCTACAACTTTTCGTCCGTGTAATAACTATTTATGGTTTATTTAGGAACATGGAAAGGTTACATAAAAAAGTCCTTTCTTCCTCCGCACCTTCTGATATGGTCTGAGATCTTACCTACCTTACTTTTCTATCATTATTTTCAAGTTTTTATATATTTTTTTTTCAATTTTTTCATACAAGCAATTTATCTATTTTTCCTTTATTCCATATCTTCATGATCATAATTACTTATAAGGGTCTCAAATTGGTCTGTTAAAAAATAAATATTTTTTAGTTTTTCTAAAATTTTTCTGAAAACTGTTACTCTAAATATATTTAATTTATAAATGGTGTATTTTGGAAGTAATAAAATTTTTAGAGAAAAGTTTTTTATGTAAAAGTTTTTGAAATAAGAAAAAATGATGTAACATAATAGAAATAGTGATGAGGAGTAAAAAGTTAAATAAATAAATTAGTTTGCATGTATAGTTATGTAAAAATAATTAAAAGTGAGATAATTATATAAGAAGATGTGAAGAAATAATTAAAAGGTAATGTAATCGTCAAGAGGGAGAAATTTTAGATTGAAAAGTTTTTGATATGGCAAAACATGCCCAAAGTAAGTTTTAACATTTTTAAATATGTGTATATATTTATTTTGAATTTTAAACGGTATGGATAGATCTTAATTAGGCGAAAAGTTAGTCCAAATCAAACTAAGATCTAAATAATAATGTAATGTGGTTAATTAAAGTTTGCCACATGAAATTTACAGAGAAAAATAACTAATTTGATGAGAATGTTGAAAGGCCACGAGAGTGGTCAAAGTTGTACTAAGGATCTTTCTTCTTCTTCTTCTTCTTTTTTTTATTTTTAAAAAAAGTAGTTTTGATATATGTAAAAAATAATTAAAAGATAAGATAATTGTGAAGAGTGAGAAACTTTAAATTGAAAAGTTTTTGATGTGGCCAAACATGCCCAACGTAAGTTTTATCTTCTTTACATATGTATATATATTTATTTTGAATTTTAAATATAAGAGTATTGATAGGGCCAAAGTTAGTCTAAGTCAAACTAGGATCTAAATAATAATGTAATGGAGTTAATCAGGTTTTGTCAAATGAGATTTACATAGAAAAGAGCTGATTTGACGGCAATATCAATCTTAAAGGCCAAGAGAGGGGTCAAAGTTGTACTAAGGAATCTTTTCTTTTCTTTTCTTTCTTTTTTTATTTTTTTTATTTTTATAATAATAGCTTTGATATATGTTCTGCTTAGTGCAACAATTGGCTATCCCCGCCTTTGGAGTTTGGAGGGTTTACTCAGCGCCGGGGAGAACTCCTCCGATAGGGGGTTGTGCATTGGGGGATTAATGGGATTGAGAAAAGTCTTTGAATAAGACCTCCCTTTCCTCTTCTTGCTCTCTTTCCTTGCTTCCTCGTTTGTGTTGTTGGAAATACCTGGATATTTATACAAGGTTTGGTATTGATGACTGTGCTTTATGACAGATTCTGTGATTATTGTTTGGAGATTTTCTTTAATTCATGTGTTTGCTTGTGGTTGGTGAAACTAAAAGACTATCTACCTGACGATGGTCTCAAGGCGATTGAGTTATTCTTAATTGTGAAAACATAGTGTCTTCGTTAATATGAGTCCTTGGCTCGAGGGCAAGTATGCTCGTGTCTCAAGATGGCTTTACAAGATGCTCAACCATCACGTTGCCTACGTCCTGTTAATCTCGAGTGAGGAGTTATTAAACTACCCCTTTGCCCTCGTCGAGGCCTTGTAAAACCTTTTTGTGCGACCCCTTGGCGAGGGGTGGGTTTTGGCAAACCTCTCTTCCTTCGAGAAACGTAGTGCTGGGCCTTCTCCTAGTTGATTGCCGGATCCATTGTGTATCCAACCCTATTAGGTATCATATTTATTTATTTTATATAAGATGAAACAGTTATGTTTAAAAATTCAAACAAATTATATACACATATCTGAAAAATGGTAAAATTTAGTTTATAAATCAAATTTATTTAGATTAACAAATTGTAAAATTTTTTAAGAAAACTAAAATAATATTTTTAACCGATTTGAAATGGAATGACCTCTTTGGATTAATTTAAGATCCAATTTGAAATGATCATGTCCCTTACTTATGTCACATTAGATCACCAAGTTTCTCCCTTACTTTTCAAATTTCTTATTATTTTAACATTGGACTAGTATTTATGCACCCACATGCATAACTTTTAAATTTTTTTTTTTTTAGTTTTTTTGAAATTCATACATGGGTACAAGCATGAATATTTTATGGATGAAGTTTTTATACTTGTTCATATTTTTAAATATTTTATTTTAAATTTTAAAAATTAAAGAATAAGTCATTTCTCATGTGCTGACACATGAGAAATGCTTTAATTTTTAAAACTCAAAATAAAATATTAAAAATAATTTAAAATATAAAAATATTATATGTATGAAACATTGATACATTGGCCTACATTAATATATAAAAAATATTCTTAAAAAAATAAAGTATGTATTGCACCGAGTGTACTAAAGCTAAGTACGTTAAGGTGCACTTAATCATTTCTTTTTAACTTTTCTACTTTGCATTTTACTCAAGGGTATGTTTAAGAAGTAATAAATTTTTGGGTGAAAATTTTTTAGTAAAAAAGTTGTTAAATTGGTAAAAAAAATGATGCGAAGTGATAGAGGAAATGATGATGTGTAAATAGAATAAAATTAAAATACATATATTAGTTGTATGCGTAGTTGTGTAAAAATGATTAAAAAATAGGACAGTTGTATAGAAAGATGTGAAAAATAATTTTGAAATATGATAGTTATAAAGAGTAAAAAATTTTAGTTCAAACACTTTTTATTAAAAACAAACATGAGGCAAAAGTCTAGAATCATGTATTTAGGTTGCATTTGGTTGGACTAAAGAAATATCAACAAAAACTCTTCACTCTCCATAACTATTTTATTTTTTAATTATTTTTTCATATTTTTCTTTATAAACTAAAATATTTTTCAATCATTTCTACACAACTATCTATACAACTAACTTATCTATGTTAACTTTATTCTCTTTACACTTCATCATTACTCATATTATATTACATTATTTTTTTTATCAATTTAAAAACTTTTACTTTAAAAACTTTTCTTTAAAAAATTTTACCTCAATTCAAACACATTCTCAATGTTTTAATTCACAGGAGGCCCCTAAACATTCCGGAAAAAGGGCGTGGTGGAGGAACTCCAAATACAACCAATAAGCAAGGATGTGGGAGGATCAACCCCATTAGCCGGCAACCTGCCGCATCAATACAATTGGCTTGTAAGTTTGATATTTTCTTTGTTTTTTTTTCATACTGTTTTGATCTTGTCACTTACCCTTCTTAGCGTACATTGCTATTTTCTCAACCGTTTCGCTCAACAATTATATTTTCATGTTATTTTGATCTTCTCACTTGCCCTTCTTTGCTTATGTCGCTATTTCTCATCCCTTATTTTTTCCTTAACATTTAACTCTCTAATTTTTGCCTATAATTATTTTTGCTGGGCAGATGAGTTCCAAGGATCGAAGTTAGGAAATCAAAATAAAAAATTTAGATGTAACAGTAATGCAGCTATGGAAGTCAGAGCATTGAAAGAGATAATTAGAACTTACATAATAGGAACTTGCCATTGCCCATCGGGAGAATGAATTAGTGAAAGAGAAGCTGAATTGGCTGTGATGGGTTTTGAACTTTGGAAAATTCCGAATGGACCAGCGATATAGATTAGGTTTGACAAGTGGTGTTGCTTAATGGTCTAGTTTGTGGAATTAAGTGGCCTCTATTTTTCATATTTTTCTTGTACTTGTTGCTGGTATGTATCCTATTATAAGCATTAGATGGGCACACTTGTGTAGTGGAACAAAAGTCATATATAAATTTGTCTTGTGCCATTGACTCACGGGTCATTTGTTTTGCAACATTGACACTCACAATTCCCAAGGGAACTAGATATTACTATGATAGATGTGTCTATCTCAATATCATTGTGTTCAAAAGATTTTAAAGTAGGCCCACATACATTAATTCTAGTTAGATAGTTCTAATAACATTTATTATTGTTATATCTAGTCAATTTTAAATATATAGCTTTTGAAAGAGGAGAGCCTCCTTCCAAGTCAAGGCAGAAAAAGTGAACCGTTTCATAGCAAAAAATACAAAGCCATGATGGTTGTATGTTATATCAGTATGGATTTGTTTCTGTTTTCCATGAAGTTTTCAGAACTTTCCAAACTAAGTGCTTGTTTCTAATAAAATCATGGCCTGAAATTACTGTTAGATTCCAACTTTTGCATTTTGGCTTCATCATTTCATTGAAGATTGGGAGGTGGTTAAGCTCTGTATTTGATGGTGGGTGGTTCTCCTATTTTCTTACAAACGTAGATCTTCTGCTGCTTGTATGTCATTTTGCAATTCATCTCAAGGGCATGTGGGGGTGGGGTTATAATTAATTTGCAGTTTTCAATTGCTAGCAGTATCAAAATTTCAAGCAACCCAGTTTTACATCATTGATCTAAACTTGTATGCTCTTGATCTGTTTTGATTGTTACTGAAATAATCCATCTAATTTAAACTTTTTAACCCTTTTTTTCGCTGCTAGAATGGTAAAACATACATCAAATCTCCTACAATAGGAGGTCAAGGAATAAACTGGGATTAAGAGGCAAGAGGCCGAATAAGAAAGCTATACATCTCTCATGAGGATTCTATCAACTCCATTCATGTACAGTACGAATCAAACAGCACACAAAGCAAGCGTGGTGAAGATTGTGGTGGTAAATGCACTACAGTAAGGCGATGAAATAGACCCAAAACGCACTATATTGTTATTATACGGACAGGATCATATCTACATGTTGGTGTGTTGATTTTTATTAAATGGATAATGCCCACTATGATGGCTATCTCCTTTAACAAAATTTTCACTATTGCAGGTCGATTTGGGCAGTTCCTCATTGTCAGAGATCTCCGGATATTTTGGGTTCTGCCAAAACAATACTCATATGAAGGTTGTTATAAGATCTCTCAAGTTCGTATTTGATGATGGCAGAGAACCTAAAACATTTGGCAGCACCACCAATGAAGGTGAACCTTTCTCGCTAACGCTTAACAGTGCTAGAATTAGAGGGTTCCATGGTCGACTATCTCCTCCTGGCTGTAGCCTTAAAAGTCCGTTTGTCAGTGCAATTGGCATTTATTTTGAAACTATTGCAACTATTGTCTCTTGTGGACCAAACTTTGGATGGAATGTATGTATGCTTCCTTTCGTGCATCTTTAATTATAGTTTTCTCATAAAGTTTCAGGATTGTCTGAATCAAGTGTATGTCTGCAATAAATCGTTCATGTTCTATAATTACTTCCACATTCTAAACTAGCATGTTGATTGTGCAGGAGAAGATGCATGATTAGATTAGAATTTTGATGTATTTAGAATTTTAGATCCTTCTTGACACTTGCATCTCCATTCCCTGCAACTAATTTTCAAAAAAAGTGACACTTACATCAGCTGGAATAACATTTGTTCTTGAATTTGAAATGTGTTGGATTAAAACAAAGAAAGCAATGAAAGTGTAAACTGAAAGGTTTGGAAAAAATGATCTGCTTTCTTTCATTCAAAACCAGTTATTTATACATAAAAAATAACAACCTTCTCCTACTTTGAATACCCAAATTTGTGGACAGTTAAAACTTGAAAAAATAACAAAAAAATAAAAAACAAATTTGTTTTGATTTCCTGCTGATATTCATGCTAATAGATTTTTATTGTTGGAATTAAAATGTCAACTGTTCAACACTCCTCCTTGGCATTTTTGAGACAAACACCAATCTTTTGTATGAGAATTTCAAACCTTTCCTTAGGCAGAGCCTTAGTGAGTAAATCAGCAAGTTGATCTTCAGACGTACAATGCACTAGATTCACTTCATTAGATTGTTGAACTTCTCGAATGTAATGAAACTTTATTTTTATGTGCTTTGTCCTACCATAAAATACTGGGTTCTTTGAAATTGATATTGCTGAAAAATTATCACATCTGATTTCAGTTGGATCTTTTTGTTGATAACCAAGATCCATTAGAAACTTCCTTAACCAAATAGCTTGATTCACAACAGCAATATATTCAGCTTCAGCTGTGGATTGTGCTGTTGTTTCTTGCTTCTTTGAGTGCCATGTGAAGACATCAAAACCCAAAGAGAACAGATTTTCAGAAGTGCTTTTGAAATCATCTAGACAATCTCCCCAATCACTGTCAGAGTATCCCAACAGCTTCACATCTTCATTTCCTGCACTTTTAAATAAAACACCAAGATCTATGGTACCTTTTAAGTACCTGAGTATCCTTTTTGCTGCTGAAAAATATTTTTCAGATAGAGAATGCATATATCTGGATAAGATACTCACAACAAATATAATATTTGGTCTTGTTGCTGTAAGATATAATAGGCTCCTTATAAGACTTCTAAACAAACCTTCATCAACTTTCTTTGAATTATCATCTTTACTCAGTTTTTCACTTGTTGGCATTGGAGTGTACACAGGCTTGCAATCTTCTATGCAAAATTTCTTCAAGATATCTGTTGCATATTTTTTCCGACATATGAAAATACCATTTATGAATTAATTCACTTCCATACCCAGAAAATACTACATCAGTCCTAGGTCTGTCATTTCAAAAACTTGATTCATTTCTGTTTTGAAAGACTGAATAAGACTGCAATCTTTGAATATTGCTGCATTAAATGTCATATGATTTGTCCATCCACTGTCGATGAGCCAAGTGTTGCTAGTATCTATGCTGTGAAAATATGAGGAAACAAATAGTTGCTCCTGTTGAGCTTCTGACTCATCTACTTGTGCTTGTTGATTGCTTTGAGAACCCTTACTTTCATATTTGCATACTTTGGTGACGTGCCCAAGTTGCTTGCAATTGCCACATATTGCATCAGGCCTCCACCACCAGTATTTCTCCACGTGTGTGGTCTCTTTACAATACCTGCAAGGTGAGAATTTTTTCTTACCATCATAGCCTTCATCTTTGTCTTTCAACTTCTTGTTCAGCTGCTTCTTGCCTTTGTTTCCTTGCTGATTTTGTACATGAAAAGCTCCTTCAGTAATTTTTTCTTGCCTCAAAGCCCTCTTTTGCTCATGTGCTTGAAGAGCACTGATTAGTTCAGCCATTGAAATTTTGGTGAGATCCTTGGACTCTTCAAGGGAGGAAATTTTAGATTCAAACCTCTCAGGAAGCGTCAATAAGATTTTTTCCATAATCCTTGAGTCAGAAAAATTCTCACCAAGCAACTGAATTTGGTTGACAATTAAAGAAATTCTGTCGGAGTATTTGTTGACGGACTCATCTTCTTTCATGCTCAGTGCTTCAAAGTCTCTTTTAAGATTCGAAATCTTCATTTGCTTGGTTCTGTCACTTCTCTGATACTCTATTTTCAATTTGTCCCAAGCTTCTTTTGCAGTCTTGCATGCCATAATCCTGGGGAAGATTGAATCTCCCACAAAATTTTAAATAATAGTCTTGGCTCTAGCCCTTTTTGCATTTTCTTTAGAGTTGGCTTTGATTTGTGCCAAAGCAGGATCTCTTGGTAGTGGAGGTACATGTTTGTCTTTAGCTACAATCTCCTAAAGATCAAAGGCTTCGAAGTAAGATTGCATCTCCACTTACCAGATTTGATAATTCTCGCCAGTGAAGGTTTGTGGAGCTAACAAGGAAAGGTGATTATTAATTGACATTAGGTTTGAAAATATAAGGCTTCTCTCTGTTTTTTTCTCTCTCACAGATCCTCTAAGATCAACTGTGGCTCTAATATCACTTGTCATGCACAGACCCAGAAAAGCGACCATTGGGCCTGATGCATAGAGCATATAGACCCAGAAAACGTCCATTGGGCCTGTGGGTTATGGGCCTTACAGTGTGATATTGTCCGCTCTGGCCTGACAGCTTAGCCGCATGACTTTAAAACGCGTCACACCATATTAAACTTGAGACCCACTTATAAACTACCAGGAACTTTCTTCCCTTTTTGATGTGGAATTTGGTTTTGGGCTATTGCAAGCCCACCAGCTTCCGCCTGGTTCGTCCTCAAACCATAACCCAACTCTGGGCTTCTACTTGCAGCCCTGACTTTCATTGGTTCAACTCTCCGAACCACATCTACTGGAGGGGGAGCCGCTTTGATAACACTTGTTGGATTAAAACAAGGAAAGCAATGAAAGTGTAAACTAAAAGGTTTGGAAAAAATGATCTGCTTTCTTTCATTCAAAACCAATTATTTATACATAAAAAATAACAACCTTCTCCTACGTTGAATTTTCAAATTTGTGGACAGTTAAAACTTGAAAAAATAACAAAAAAAAACAGAAAAAAAATCTATTTTGATTTCCTGCTGATATTCATGCTAATGGATTTTTATTGTTGGAACTAAAATGTCAACTGTTCAACAAAATGCCGATAGTTTCTGGAATTCAAGCATCAAAGTTCTACGTTATTAACATCCTTCCCTTGTTACAGGAACAAACTGCTTGGATTAAAATGGAATAAAAGTTTCTCTAATTTTTTCTGTCAGAATTGAACTTGAAATGCATGTAGTTTGAAATTCAAGCATCAAAGTTTACGGTGCTTGTCAGTTTCAATTGTCGCAGACACAAGATCTCTTAATTGAATTTTACATTTTTGTTGCTAGAATGATGACAATTTTTTCAAAGTTGGTGCAAAAGGAGCCACTAGAGTTAAGCATGTGCCCTAGGATGACCGCGTGCAAGGACAAGCAAAACAGATATTCTTCTGTCATGGGGAGTCTATCAATTTCATTGAGACAGCATAGGCATTACACTGGGGCCTGGCCATGGTGGAGAGGGAGGTAACAAGTTCGAAGTGGTATGGTGAAATTGTATAATGTGAAACCTGAACTATTTCTTTGGGTCCTTTTCTGCTGACCAAGATGCCACATACAAAATTGTTATATATGCACATTTGAGCTTGGTGTTGTCCAATTATGAACTGGACAAACGATGGATATTCTTGCTCATAGATTTCATTGCTCTCTCTATTTCGTCTTGCAGGTTAATTTAAGCGGCTACTCATTTTCATGGATCAGTGGGTATTATGGGCACCAGGAAAACAACCCTAACAAACCTAAAGTTATAAGATCGCTGAAGTTTAGAACTGATGACGGCAGTGAATATGGACCATTTGGTAACGCCACTGAAGAAGGCAAACGCTTCAAAATCAATGTTCTTGAGGGTGCTAGAACGGTAGGTTTCCATGGTTGCCTCACAATCGAATTGCCTGCAAAGTCCGTATATAAAATTGTCAGTGCAATTGGGATATATCATGAAAGTTGAAACTGGTGATACTACCTCAGTTGGATGAGCCGGCTCGGCAGCTCTTTCTTCTTCAAGGAGAGAATGCCATGTAATTACAGTTTAGTGACGAATCTGGAAAGTAGTTTAGCAGGTTGACTGGACGTACACTGGTTTGTTGAGCGCTTCTTAATTTCTCAGTTTTTGATCTCCTAAAGTTGTAATTACGCTACTTGTGTGTATTTGCTACATGGGCTGTATATCCTCTCAGATTGGTGTACCCATTTAAGTTTCGTTATAGAATTACATGTGTTCTAATTGTGTTGTCATGTATGCTGCTAATTTGCAATTTTAGTCATGCAATCCTACTTGATGCGGTGTTTGGATGAAAGATTTAATAACTCATGTCGAAGATTGGAGTGAAATCACGACCGTTAAAAATAGTAGACATTAAGGTTATCACCCTCCGGGGAAGTAAACTAGTCATTTTTCATCCGCCGGGTGAAACAGATACTGTCATTGAAGCTTAACATCGTATTTATCAAGGATAAGTGCAGAGGTCAGCTTATCAACTGCCTGCCGGCGAAAGATTAATCTTATGTATACAAAGACAAAAGTCAGTATTATTCTGCAAGTTGATGGATACAACCTGCCGTAATAAAGAATTAAATAACAATACCAAATTTCCTTCCATCATTGATGCTATTTATATATTAATTTTTAGATATATAGACTGCAGCCTCATGATCTTAGAAGATTATTTGCATATTCAACCTTTTCCAGCTCAGCTACGGCAGCCTAACATCTTATTTTTCAAGAGCAGGTGCAAAGATCAGCTTCTCAACTACCAGCCGGTGAAAGAATAATTATTATACAACTACAAAAGTCAGTATTATTCTGCAAGCTGATAGATACGACTTGCTGTCATCTAGAATTAAATAACAATACCAATTTTTCATCCATAGATCAGTGATGCCATATAGGTATTAATTTTCAAATCATAAGCTTGGCATCATGCTGACAATTGAGAAGACTTCTACTTTCTCTTCTCAACCTCCAATATATAGACCCACAAGCGGACGTCCATTGGCACTTTGGTAAGGGACGACAGCAACTGTTGTGAAACTGTTTACTCTTCTTCTCACGACAAAGACGTCCAAATGTCAGATATCTACTCGTACACAATTTTGCTGTCAATATAATCAGACGGTGAACTTATTTAGTTTGGGATAATTAATAGTTTATTTAGTCGCACTTCAAAAAACTTTTTTTTAAAATACTATTTTTCACTTTTTCATAAATTTATTAATCTAGATGTATTTATTATATAAATCAAGTTTTATCATTTTTGAAGATGTGTATATTTTTTTTATTTTTAAACATAGGATTATTTTAGTAATTTTCAACCATTGAAAATGACTAAAATACTCTTATCTTTAAAAATCTTAAAAATATACAAACTTCTTCGAAAATGGTACATCTTGGTTTATATATATTAAATCACATTTAGATTAAAAAATTTCTGGAAGAAAAATAATTAACAAATAAGTTTACTAGATAAGATCATACTTCATAGTCGTTCGCTGACATGTGCCAAGACAATGTGTATTAAATGGACTATTTTCACTATATCGTTCTGGCCCTCTGGTAATAGGATGATTGCAAACTGTTTACACGTACTTTTAATGACAAAGATGACCGAACAGCAAAATTCTATTTTAAGATTTTTGCTGCAATTCAACTGGTTGTATTTTATGACCATTCCATTTTTTTAAAAAATTTCATATCCAATTTATCTATTATGTTTCGAATATTTATTTAGCTTATGCATCAAAAAATCAAGTGAATTGAAAATTTTTAGAATAAAAACTTTAAAAATATAATTGTAAACAACCTAATCCATTTACACTTGTTATTAATTATACATAAATCTAAATAATATGATTTTCATATCATGCAAATGTTAATGAGGAACGATCTTGTTAGTCCAGCTAAGTAAATGACTCACTTAGTCCACTTCAAAAAATTTATTTAAAATATTTTTTTAACTTGTTTTTCATACATTTGTTATATAAGTGTATTTAACATATAAACTAAGTTTTATCATTTTTGAATATGTGTATATATTTGTTGAGATTTTTAAACATCTATATGTGTAAAGGTATTTTAAATATATATACACACATAAATGTTTAAAAATCTCAAAAAATATATACGCAAATATAAAAATAGTAAAACTTGATTTATATGTTAAATACACTTATATAAACAAGTATACAAAGAAAAAAGTAAAAAATATTTTAAATAAATTTTTTTAGGTAGACTAAATGAAACATTGAAACAAAATATGATGTATATTTCCGTTGGATATAAAATAAAACAATAAAAAAAATAAAAAAATACAACTGATTGTAACTAATTGTATATTTCCGTTGGTTGTATTAGAGCATCTCTCTATATATGCATTTTCCTATGTAACTGACGAATGGAATTGCAACGCCCCAGCCTTAAAATAACACTTTTCTAATGGATTGGAGTCACTGTCTCACTGTCTGGTAAGCTATATCACATGTTAGGCCAAAATTAACTCATTTATCGTTATACCTAGTCAATGTTGGATATGTAGTTTTGGAACGAGGAGAGCGGCTTTCCAAGTCAAGGCAGAGAAAGCGAACCATTTCATAGCAGAAGATACCTAGCCATGATGGTGGTATGTTTTCTTTCAGCTGTCAATATGCAATTGTTTCTGTTTTCCATGAAGTTTTCAGGACTTCCTAAACCAAGTGTCTGTTTCTAATAAATTCATGGCCGGATATTACTGTTAGATTCCAATCTTTGATTTTGGGCTCCACCATCCATTGACGGTTGGGTCTTGCTTAGTTAAGTTGTGCATTTGATGGCGGATGGGTCGCATATTTTTCTATTACAAGTGTAGATCTTCGGCCGCTGGTACATATTTTGCAGTTCGTTTCAAGTGCATGTGGGGTCTAAAATCAAATTCCAAACATTACATGCATCTAAAGTACAACTAATTTCATAGCTTCCAAATCCATGTTGAGGACTTCCAAATGCCAGCAGTGTCAAAAATTGAAGCACCCCAGTTTTACATTATTCATCTAGACTTGTACGCTCTTGATCTGTTTCGGTTGTTACTGAAATAAGCTGTCTAATTTAAACTTTTTATCTCCAATTTTTTGCTGCTAGAATGGTAGAACATATGTCAAATCTCCCGTAATAGGAGGTCAAGGACTAAACTGGGACGACAAGGCAAGAGGTCGAATAAGAAGGATATATATCTCTCATGGGGATTCTATCAATTCCATTCAGATACAGTACGAATCAGACAGCACACCAAGCAAGCATGGTGGAGATGGTGGCAGTGAATTCACTACGGTAAGGCAATGAAATAGACCCAAAACACAATATACTGTTGTTCTATAGGATCATATCTTCATGTCGGTAAGTTGATTTTCAAAAAATGTATAATGCCCACCTTGCTGGCATCTTCTTCAACAAAATTTTCACTACCACTGCTACAGGTTGATTTGGTCAGCTCCTCATTATCAGAGATTACAGGATATTATGGGTTCCATCAGAACAATACTCAGAAACCGGTAGTTATAAGATCTCTTAAGTTTGTTTTTGATGACGGCAGAGAACCTATAACATTTGGCAGCACCGCCGATGAAGGTGAACCTTTCTCTTTCATGATTAACGGTGCTGGAATTGGAGGGTTCCATGGCAGACTGTCCCCTCCTAGAATTGGACCCGGCGTCTTTAAAAATCCATTTGTCAGTGCAATTGGCATTTATGTTGAAACCCTTGCAACTACTGTCGCTCGTGGACCAAACTTGGGAGGGCAAGTATGTTCCTTTGGTTCATCTATTGTGCTTTTTTGTTTTCTCATGAAATTTCTGAACTGTCTGTAACACATGGTTCATGTCCTAAAATTACTCTCAGATTGTAAACTTATCATATTGGTTGTGCAGGAGAAGATGCTTGATTAGTAGATTGAGATGGATTTAGGGTACATTTGGTAATTCATTCTTATGGTTTCCCATGATTTTCTCTTTCCTATATATTATCCTATAAATAATTTAACTATCCAAAAACCCTATTTTTTTTTCAACTTTACTCCTTTATTCCAATTTTTTTTTTTTACAACTATTCTATTTATTCCAACTTTACCTTTATCATTTCCCATCATTCACACAATTTTCAAAGTATTTTCTTTCCCACTTTCCACTCCATCCATCCAAAAATCCCCACCAAAATTCACATTCCCAAATTTTCCCTTAGATGGTTCTTGGCACTTACATCTCCATTCCTTGCAATTAGCTTTCAACTATATATATATATATATATATAGGATGCTGTTCCGGTGCAGCATCATTGCACCGGAACAGCGGTGCAGTGGCCCCAAAATGGGGCCCACATGATCATGAAATCATGATCTACTCCACCCATTGTATTTAGAATAATGTATTCTATTATCATATCAATTTTCATCCCAATCAGATACTTTAAAGTTGTTATTTACATCAAACTATTTTATTACGTTGAATTTGTACCATTTTCAGATGGGGGCCCATATACATATCTGATTGGGATGAAAATTGGTATGGTAGTAGAATACATTATTATAAATACAATGGGTGGAGTAGATCATGATTTCATGATCATGTGGGTCCTATTTTGGGGCCACTGTACCGTTGTTCCGGTGCAGCGTCACTGCACCGGAACAGCTCTCATATATATATATATATATATATAAGTGACACAAAACATCAGTAGGAATTACGATTGTTTCTTGGACTACAGATTCAAGAACCAATGTTCTAGATTATCGACCTACTTCCCTTGTTAGAGGAACGAATTGCTTGGATTAAACTGGACTACAAGTTTCTCTAATTTTTTCTGCCAGAATTGAACTTGGAATGCATGTAGTTTGAAATTCAAGCTTCTAAGTTTTACACTGCTCGTCAGTTTCGATTGTCGCATACACAAGATCTCCGAATTGAAACTTCCATTTTTGCTGTTAGAATGATGATAAATTTTTCAAAGTTGGTGCAAAAGGAGCCAGTGGAGGTATGCATCTGCCCTGGGATGACGGCGTGCGAGGACAAGCAAGACAGATATTCATCTCTCATGGGGAGTCTATCAATTTCATTCAGACAGCATATGAAAACAACAGTGGCATTACACTGTCGCCCGGCCATGGTGGAGGGGGAGGCAACAAGTTCGAAGTGGTATGGTGAAATTGTATAGTTGAAGCCTGAACTGGTGCTTTGGCTGCTTTTCTGCTGACCAACATACCACAGATAATGTTGTTATATATGCATATTTGAGCTTGCTGGTGTCCAATTATGAACTTGATAAACGACGGATATGCTTGCTCATAGATTTCACTGCTCTCTCTCTATTTCGTCCTGCAGGTTAGTTTAAGCGGCGCCTTATTTTCATGGATCAGCGGGTATTCTGGGCACCACCAAAACAACCCTAACAAACCTAAAGTTATAAGATCCCTCAAGTTTAGAACTGATGACGACTGTGAATATGGACCATTTGGTAACACCACTGAAGAAGGCAAATTCTTCAAAATCAATGTTCTTGAGGGTGCTAGAACAGGAGGTTTCCATGGTTGCCTCACAATCGAATCGCCAGCAAGTCCCGTATATAAATTTGTCAGTGCAATTGGGATTTATCATGAAAATTGAAATTGGTGACACTGCCTCAGTTGGATAAGCTGCCAGTTCGTTTTCCCGTATATAAATTTGTCAGTGCAATTGGGATTTATCATGAAAGTTGAAACTGGTGACACTACCTCAGTGGGATAAGCTGCCAGCTCGTTTTTCATCGAGGAGAGAATGCCATGTATGTACATTTTGGTGATGAATCTAGAAAGTAGCTTAGCAGGTTGCCTGGACTTACACTGGTTTATTTAGTGCTTCTTAATTTCTTAGTTTTTTAACTCAAGGTTGTAGCTACTTGTGTGTTTTTGCTACATGGGCTATTATCCTCTCCTTGTTACCAGTTTCGTCATATAATCACATGTGTTCATGTAACACCCCACCCTCGGGGGTGTCATAGACACGGTCTACTGTGTTAAAGCTAAGAATACCGTGATGAATAGAATCTTTAAAGATAAAAAAATACCAAGGTGCAAAACCATATAAATCTTAGTTAATACATCTCAAGTCTACTTTTTATAGAGTCATTATACATATTTGGTGTCCATTATCAATATAAGTGTGTATTATATAAAAACTTCAACAATTCTAAACCTTTTTGTCCTTTACTCTGCTAGTTTCATCTTTTGTTATGTTGACGGTGGCTCTAGTTTAGCATTATATTCTTATTTTTTTACTGAAAATAAAACTATGTGAGTTAGAAGTTCAATAAGTAAATAAGTTTTTTTTTTCAAATTCATTTTCTTAAATAAATAACATCTATGTTGTCTTTTGTGCATAACAAACTTTAATCAATGAAAAGTTAAATACTTTCATGCTTCTGCAAGTGTATGTCCACTTTAATCATGCATGTACGCTATGGGTAGTGTTATCTGCTTGTGCTTGCGTACAGCCATGCTACACATTGGTGAGCTAATTCATCTTCTTTTGTAGCCCTGAGATCGCTACCCAAGTATTATCATACTGCTTTACTGCTTTACGGCAAGCCCGAATATGCATCATGCTCATACATTATGATCAATGTACCACTTAAATTCATTGCTTAACATGATTAAGAATACTTTACAATAATCATGCTAATGCTTAAATAAACCAACTTGAAAGAAAATTCCAAACTTAGTTAATAATTACACTTCATAGAAAATCATAATATTCTACACAATATTTTTTTAAAGTGATGATTTGGTAATTCTAAGAAGGCTTTAAACTCCTTTTTAATATCTTGAAGTAGCCTCAGGTCTCTCTTCGTAATTTCATCACAACATGTTCATTATTTTACTTTATTACTTTTTATAAATATTATTTAAATTCTCATTTATGACCTCTCCAAAATATCTTATAATTTTATTTAGTCAAAATTAGATTTTTCTATTTATTCTGTCAATTCCTAACTAATATAAGACATTTTTGCAAACTATTTCATTTGAAAGGGGCTTTTTTGTAATTTTTTAAAACTTTTGCTATGAAATTCCTTCACAAGTCAAGAAGGTATTTTGTAATAATCTTTTTAAATATCTCCTGAGTTTTTCTATAATTTCTTCAAAATAGGTACCTTTTTGCAAAATCATAAGTTCATGGGGATTTTCTGTAAACTTCCATCAAAAGTTGAAATTGCTACGTCTCTTCTTTCCTTCTTTTTCTGCTCCGTTTTCACCCCTCCCCATCAACATTCGGCAGTTGCAGAAACTGCCCAAACAAGCTCGAATTTCCTCTCAAGGCACATATCTGGGTTTCTTATTTAATATAGATTTGCTCAATAATTTTTTTTCGTAATTCTAGCAAATATATAAAGTTTAGTAAAAAAGTGAATGAATTATAAAAACTTAAAATTCTTATCCATTCCTCAACAATTAAACGTATAAATGCGCACTTACCTAATTGGCCTATCTACGGAGGAATTTACTCAATCAGATCTGAAAATCTCGTAAGATTTTTTATGAACCTCAACTCAACAACTTTTGTTTCTTTTTTTCCGTGTCTTCTCTCTACTTCTACATTCTTTAAAAAGAGTACTCGCCAACGCTCACTTGCCAACGCTCTCCATTGATGTTCATAAATTATATTATATTATATTATTATTACTATATATATTTACAGATATTACAGTTCAAATCGTGTTCTCCTTAATGCTGCTAGTTTTCAATAGTCAGTGAAATCCTACTTGGCGCAATGTTTTGATGCAAGATTAAATAATTCATGCTGAATATTGGTGTGAAATCAAGATGATTGTAGTTCTATATTCATCCAGAAGGTTAGCCTTTTCACTAGCTGAATGATTTTAGAACATTATTTGTCCACTTCAACCTTTTCCAAATCAACAAGTTCACCACAAGAAAATGTATTAAATGCAGCAACTTTATATTTAGATGTGTATAAGCAGCAAATTTCTTATGCTTGTAGCCTATATTTTTGGATGTGCTGTAGCCACATTGCCTCTTGAGCTTTCACCCAATCCAAGATGGCTTTTTAATTTCCCGTTCTGAATGTCCTTATGAATATGATTTTCCCAGGCTTAATGCTTAATTATATCATCTATTTTGATAGAGAGAGAATTTTTCAGCACTGGAAGCATCCAAATCAAAACTTCCTGCAGTGGTTCTTTTTATCTCCCCTTCATGCCATCAAAATCATTTTTTTCATTTTCAAAAATTAAAAAATATTTTAAAAATAAAAGTCACTATCTTGGTATAGGGTAAAATCGAAGGAGAACCTACACTTCCATATAACAAAAAAGTGGTTTCTTGCAATGCATCAGGCAGCAAATCCTATATTTATTTATTTTTTAATTTTTTTTTATAAAACTCTTAATGTAGATATGTTTAACTTATATATTAAATTTTATTATCTTTCAAGATGTGTATATATTTTTTATTTTTAAAAATATGAGTATTTTAGTTATTTAGAAGGACTAAAACTCCTTATTTTTAAAAATTAAAAAGTATATATACATATTTTAAAAAATAATAAGACTTGTTTTATAGATTAAATATAAACATATCTAGATTAAAAGTTTTATAAAAAATTTTCAAAAAATAAATGAATATGTATTTTGCAGCCAAATGTGTTGAAATTTCAATGCATTTGGATACATTAAAACATCCTTCAACAAAAAAAATTTCTTCTCATTTGAGTCATGACATTTTATTATTAGTGATGAATATATATACACAAAAAGAGTCAACAAAAACTAAAGGCAATATAATTCCAAAAATTAAATGGTGGAATTTAAAAGGTAATAACATAGAACTTTTTAGAAAAAGAATGATAGAATAAGTAAAATGGGACACACAAGAAGATGGAGTAGAATCGATGTAGAATAAAATGACAACTAACATAAAAGAAGTAGGGCAAAGTATTGTAGGTATATATAAAGATCGTAGATCCTCACATAGAGAAACTTGGTGGTGGAATGAAGATGTTCAAAAAGCTATAAATGATAAACAAGAAAAATTCAAAACATGGTAGAAAAATAAAAATGATACAAACTTACAACAATAAAAGCTAGCAAAAAAAACTACTAAAAAGATTATTAGCGATACTAAACGCAAAGCTTATGAGAACCTATATGACAGATTAAGAACTAGACAAGGTGAAAAGGATATTTTTAAGTTGGCTAAATTAAGAGAAAATAAGGGCAAAGATTTAACATATGTTAGATGTATTAAAAGTGAGGACCAAAGAGTTCTAGTCAAAGATGATAATATTAAGGAAAGATGGAAAACTTATTTTTATAGTTTACTAAATGATACTCCACACGAACATTTAACATTAGATGTTAGTCTAAATAGAGAAGAAAATAGGAATATCAGTTATTTCACAAAAATTCGAATATCTGAAGTAAAGGAAGCTCGAAGGAAAATGAAAACAGGAAAAGCCTTAGGCCCAGATAATATACCAATTGAGGCATGGAAGTGCATGGGAGATGTAGGTGCAACATGGTTAACAAATTTTTTTAATAAGATTACAAAAACGAAGTTAATGCCATGTGAATGGAGGAAAAGCATTATAGTGCCAATTTATAAAAATAAGGGAGATTTTCAAAATTGTGCAAATTATTGTGGAATAAAATTAATAAGTCATACTATAAAATTATTGGAAAGAGTAATTGAACATAGAATAAGACGGGAAACTAATATATCTGAAAATCAATTTGATTTTATGCCAGGAAGATCAACCATTGAAGCTATTTTCTTACTTAGACAACTTTTCGAAAAGTATAGGGAGAAGAAAAAGAACTTATACATGATTTTTATTGATTTAGAAAAAGCTTATGATTGAGTACCAAGAAAGTTAATATGGCAAATGATGAGGAAAAAAGGAATTAATGACAGATACATTGATATTATTAAAGATATGTATGAGGGGGCTGTTGCAAACGTAAGAACCATTAATGGAGATACTAATGTCTTCCCAGTTAAAATAGGTTTACATCAAGGCTCAGCCTTAAGCCCTTACATTTTTACCTTAATAATAGGTGAGATTACTAGACATCTCCAAGAAGAAGTACCTTGGTGTATGTTATTTGCAGATGACATTGTTCTAATAGATGAAACTAAAAAATGACTAAATGTTAAATTGAAGAGGTGGGTAGATACTTTAGAATCTAATGGTTTTAAAATTAGTCGCACAAAAACTGAATATATGAAATGCAAATTTAATAATAGTGAGAACCCGGATGAGGAACCAATCAAGATTTTAGATCAAGCAGTAACAAGAACTAATCACTTTCGGTACTTAGGATCAATAGTTCAAGAAAACGGGGAAATCGAGAAAGATATAATACGTAGAATTCAAGCAGGATGGAAGAAATGGAGAAGTGCGTCAGGAATTTTATGTGACCGTCGTGTTCCAATCAAACTAAAAGGAAAATTTTATAAGACTACGATTAGACCTGCTATGCTTTATGGGGCAGAATGTTGGACAGTTAAAGAGCAACATATACAAAAAATGAGCATAGCGAAAATGAGAATATTAACGTAGATGAGTGGTAAAACAAGAAAAGATAAAATTAGGAATGAAGTAATTCGAGAAAACTTAAAAGTGAGACCAATTTATGATAAAATGAGAGAAAATAGATTAAAATGGTTTGGTCATGTTAAAAGGAGGCCTGAAGTAGCACCGGTTAGGAAAACAGAGTCTATCCAAGTAGAAGGTGGTAGGAGAATGAGAGGAAAACAAAAAAAAAACATGGATGGAAGTAATTAAACAAGATTTAAAAATATTACAAATTACAAAAAATTTAGTCTTAAATCGCCAAGAATGGCGTAACAGAATCCATGTAGCCGACCCTACATAGGTGGGAAATGGCTTATGATGATGATGATGATGATGATGATTTGAGTCATGACATTTAAGTTTCGTGCAGAATTACACGTGTTCTAATTATGTTATTATGAATGTTGCTAACTTGGAGTGATGTTTGGATGAAAGATTTAATAATTCATGTCCAACATTGGAGTGAAATCGGGACTATTGAAATTACTAGAATATGCAGCTAGAAGGTGATCACCCTCCGGGAAATTAAACTAATCATTTTTCACCGTCTGCATGATTTTAGAAGCCTATTTGTCTATTTCAACCTTTTCCAAGTCAGCTACGGTGGTTTAATATCTTATTTTTCGAGGGTAAGTGCAGAGGTCAGCTTATCAACTGCCTGCTGGTGAAACATTAATCATATGTACAGAAAGAGGTATTAGGCACCGTTTGGTATCGATGGTGGGGAAAGCTACTTTTCCTCTACATTTTTTAAAAAATGATTTGATATCTAACTACCTAACTATTTTACTTTTTTTTTTTAATATTTTTACTCTTACATTCTAATCTTTTTATACCCAACTATTGGCTTTTTTTTCTCTCCATTACTTCATATCACCCTCCCATTATTCAAAATTATCCCTTTTTCCACTTCTCATCTCTCTCCCCACCCTAGTTTCCAAATAATACCTTATTGTGCAAGCTGATAGATATGACCTGCTGTAATCAAGAATTAAACAACCATACCAATTTTTCTTCCATCATTGATGCAATTTATGTATTAATTTTCAAACCATAAGCTTAGCATCAGGATGGCAACTGAAAAGACCTCTACTTTAATGTACTGATGGATCTGATTTTTCTGTGCTTAAACGCTTGATTAATTCTGTGATGCTCTTTATCAAATTTATATAACCTTTCAGAGGATGGAACCACTGTAAAAAAGCGAACCTTTGTATGGTTCACCAGAGCTTTTCTAGATGTGATAAAAGCATTTTTACTTAAATCGATATGTTTAAACATAATGCATGGTTTTGTATTTCAGAAATTAACCCATTGGTCAATCAAATCATTAATTTCCGTTTTCCGGATATTCATCTCGAAAACCAAACACATATAAAGGATTTTTTGCATATAGTTCTTTTTAAGTTTTCAAAATTTGCACTTTTAAATCCACAAGTTTCATATTTGAAGTAGACAACCCTTAAATTTTAGAAATTTATGACATGGTCCCTCCGGTTGTGAGATCTTTTTTATATGAAATTACCTAAAATAGCTTTTTGATCATTTTATCCAACCCTAAATAAATTTTATTTAATTTGTTTGATACATACGCCCCTCTGTGCACTTTTTGTTGATTCTTAAAATCAAAATGCTAAATAAATTTTAGAAATTGTTAAATTTCATTGGGAACAGGATCTAAAGTGAGGCCTGCATATTTATGAAAATTTAAAAATAGAACTTTTTTCTAACTACCCAGGGCGGCCAAATAAGATGGGCTACCCTTGTGTAATTCCTGTTAGGTAACACCTGTAGGCAAGAAGACAAGTGAGAAATAAGATTTCGACAGCAAACCAGGAAACCAGACAAGCATGGTGGAGATGCTGGTAATGAAATAAATCAATTTATGCTGATATTTGCATATCTTTTCATGCCTGTAGTTCGAAAATTCCTATACCAAATTACCAATGCAATTGAGATGTACAGTTTACATCTTCAAGAATGTCGTATACTGTTGTTTATTTATTTATTTTTTACATCAGTTTAGCCTCTTAGATGACTAGGTAATCAACGGATAACAACTTCAAAGGAAAGTAAATGAAGCAAATGCCTCTACCCAATTTGGAGCCCTGTATCTCGCACTCTACGTATCCTTACAAACAAATTCATATTGATTATTTAGTCATGTAAGTGGTGGTGAATGCCATGTATTCTTAGTTATTGATGAATGCAGGAAGTAATTTTATCAGGTTGCCTATTTTTACTAGCTCATAATTAAGAGTGTTAATTTCTCAATTCTCATAATTCCTAATGATATGGCGTGGGGATTTTCAATTTTAAATTTATCATATATATTAAAGGAATGATCTTGTTAGCCCAGATTAAGCAAGGCAAAACAAGTGCCCCGGCAGCCCCGCTTAGCCTACCTCAAAAACACATTTACAAATTTCTTTTTACTTTTTTCATGCACTTGTTTATCTAAGTGTGTTTAATATATAAACCAAGTTTTATTATTTTTGGATATTCGTCTATATTTTTTTGAAATTTTTAAATATCTATATGCATATATGTATTGAAGATATCTGTATCTTTAAAAATCTAAAAAACTATGTACACATATCCAAAAATAGTAAAATTTATATGTTAAATACACTTAGATAAACAAGTGCGTAAAAAAATATAAAAATGTTGTAAATGAATTTTTTAAAGTTAGCTTTGCTTAGCCTCGGGCTAATAGAATCACTTCTACATTTGTGATATTATATCATACGTACATGACACCGTAGTGTTAATAGCTTAGGTGGTTATATAAATGTCATGAAATCGATTTACACTTTACCGTTGATGTACTTTTCACTTTTATCACTTTTCATTTCCTCTTTTCCCTCATTTTGCCCTCTCATATAGATATGCTACTTATGTGTATTTACTACATGGGCTATATATTCTCTCCCCTTCACCCTTTTGCTCATAGAATTGCTTGTGTTCTAATTGTATTCTCTTGGAAGCTGCTAGTCTCCAATAGTCAGTGCAATCCTACTTGGTGAAATATTAGAGTTAATAATTCATGTCCAACATTGGAGTGAAATCAGGACCGTCGAAAACAATAGATGCATCATGAAGGTGAACAACCTCTGAAGAATTAAACTAATCATTTCCCACATGCAGCCTCGTGATTTTAGAAGATTATTTGTCCATTTCAACCTTTTCCGACTCAGTCACGGTAGCCTAACATCTTATCTTTCAAGCATAAGTGCAAAGATCATCTTCAGCCGGTGAAAGATTAACCGTACATATACAACCACAAAAGTCAGTATTATTCTGCAAGCTAATATATAGCTAGATACAACCTGCTGTCATCGAGAATTAAATGACAATACCAACTTTTCATCCATAAATCAGCGATGCATATGACATATGTATTAATTTTCAAATCATAAACTTGGCATCAGGATGACAACTGACAAGACTTCTATTTTCCCTTCTCAACATATATCCAATAGGGAAAGACGACCCACAAGCGGACGTCCTATGGCACTTTGGTAGGCAAAGATTGCAACTGTTTACTCTTCTTTTCATGACAAAGGTATCCAAATATCAGATATCTACTCACTACATAATTTTACTGTCAACATAATCCGACGGTGAACTATTTATCTAAATCGTTCGCTGAGATGCACCACGAGACTGTGTGTATTATATGGATTATTTTGACAATATTAGACAACCCACAAGCAGATGTCCAATGATGTTGCTAAGGCCCTTTGATAATGGGATGATTGCAACTTTTACACTTTTTTTTATGACAAAGACGACCAAACAACAAAAATTAGATTTGAAGAGCACATTAGTTTACAACAAAAAAAATTTGAACTTGTTTAGAAAGTGACGAAACTTCTGGATGAAAAGTTGTAGTGTAGAAGTTTTTGAATCAGGAGAAAGTGATGTGATATTACAGGGGTAATATTGAAAAATAAAAAGAAATAAAGTTAAATTAGATAGATAAATTGTATAGGCAATTGTGTATAAATGCTTTACTTGTACAGGAAGATGAGAAAAATAATTTAAAAAATAAGATAGCTATTTTATTTTTTAATTATTTTTTCACATCTTCATGTATCACTACCCTACTTTTCAATTATTTCTACATAATAATCAGTACAATTAACATATTTATTTTAACTTTATTCCCTTGACTCATTGTCATTACTTTTATCATATTACATTATTTTCTACAAATTCGGAAACTTTTATATTAAAAATTTTTCATCTAAAAATTTTATCATTTCACAAATGCACCCTAAGATTTTTGCTCCGATTCAGCCGGTTATATTTTGTGAACATCGATTTTTCACATTCCAATCCATTCATTGTGCTTAAAATTATTTATTAAGCCTACATACCAAAAATCAAGCGAAATGTAAATTTTTACAATAATTTTTTTTAAAAAATATAACTGTAAACAACCTAATGAATTTACGCTTGTTATTAATATACATAAATCCAAATAACATGATTTTTTTATGTTATGCAAGTATTAATAAAATAAAATATGCTGAATGGCTTAGATATAAAATAAAACATTAAAAAATCTGAAAATACAACCGATTGTGCTTTACAATCGGTCTTGTTAGAGCATCTCTGCATATGGATTTTCATATGTAACTGATGAATGGAATTATAATGCCCTCAGTATTAATAACAACACTTTCATATATGATTTGCGCCACTGTCTTCTAAGGTATTTAACCGGTTGGGCCAAAATTAACTCGCTTATCGTTATACCTAGACAATGTTGAATATGTAGTTTTGGAAAGAGGAGAGAAGCCTTCCAAGCCAAGGCAGGGAAAGCGAACCATTTCATAGCAGAAGATACTTAGCCATGATGGTGGTATGTTTTCTTTCAGCGATCAATATGCAATTCTTTCTGTTTTCCATGAAGTTTTCAGGACTTCCTAACCCAAGTGTCTGTTTCTAACAAATTCATGGCCGGATATTACTGTTAGATTCCAATCTTTGCATTTGGGCTCCACCTTTCATTGACGGTTGGGACATGGTTAATTCACTTCCGCATTTGATTGCAGATGGGTCGCATATTTTCTATTACAGTGTAGATCTTCGGCTGCTTGTACATCATTTTGCAGTTCGTTTCAAGTGCATGTGGGGGTCTAAAATCAAATTCCAAACATTACATGCATGTAAAGTCCAACTAATTTACCAATAAAAAGAAGTGCAACTAATTTGTTAGCTTGCAAATCCATGTTGAGGACTTCCAAATGCCAGCAATGTCAAAAATTGAAGCACCCCAGTTTTACATCATTGATCTAGACTTGTACGCTCTTGATCTGTTTCGGTTGTTACTGAAATAAGCTGTCTAATTTAAACTTTTTACCCCCAATTTTTTGCTGCTAGAATGGTAGAACATATGTCAAATCTCCCGCAATAGGAGGTCAAGGACAAAACTGGGACGACAAGGCAAGAGGTCGAATAAGAAGGATATATATCTCTCATGGGGATTCTATCAATTCCATTCAGATACAGTGCGAATCAGGCATCAAAGCAATCAAGCATGGTGGAGATGGTGGCAGTGAATTCACTCCGGTAAGGCAATGAAATAGATCCAAAACGCAATATATTGTTGTTCTAGAGTATCATATCTCCATGTTGGTGGGTTAACTTTTAAAAAATGGCTATCTTCTTGGACAAAATTTTCACTGTTACTGCTGCAGGTAGATTTGGGCAGCTCCTTATTGTCAGAGATTACGGGATATTATGGGTTCCATCAGAAAAATACTCAGAAACAGGAGGTTGTAAGATCTCTCAAGTTCGTTTTTGAAGAAGGCAGAGAACCTATAACGTTTGGCAGCACCACCAATGAAGGCGAAGCTTTCTATTTCAAGCTTAACGGTGCTGCAATTGGAGGGTTCCATGGCAGACTGTCCCCTCCTAGAATTGGACCCGGCGGCTTTAAAAAACAATTGATCAGTGCAATTGGCATTTATGTTGAAACTCCCGCAACTGCTGTCCCTCGCGGACCAAACGTGGGAGGGCAAGTATGTTCCTTCTTTTTTTTTTTTTAGATAATTGGCAAGTATGTTCCTTTGATTCATCTATTGTACTGTTTTGTTATCTCGAGAAATTTCAGGACTGTCCGAATCAAGTGCACGTCTGTAATAAATGGTTCAGGTCTTAAAATGGTTGTACAGGAGAAGACGCTTGATTAGATTTAATGGATTTAGATGCTTCTTGGCACTTGCATCTCCATTCCTTGCAACTAGCTTTCAACTTAAAAAAAAGAAAGTGACTCAAAACATCGGTAGGAACTACAGTTGTTTCTTGGACTTCAAATTCAAGCACCAATGCTCTACATTATCAACCCAATTCCCTTGTTGCAGGAACAAACTGCTTGGATTAAAATGGACTAGAAGTTTAGATGAAAAAAATGGACTAGAAGTTTCTCTCTCTGTTTTTTTTTTTTTTTTGGGCCAGAACTGAACTTGAAATGCATGTAGTTTGAAATTCAAGCGTCGAAGTTTTATGGTGCTCGTCAGTTTCGACTGTCGCAGACGCGAGATCTCTGAATTGAAACTTCCATTTTTGCTGCTAGAATAATGATAATTTTTTCAAAGTTGGCGCAAAAGGAGCCACTGAAGGCATGCATCTGGGCTGGGATGACGGCGTGCGAGGACAGGCAAGACAGATATTCATCTGTCATGGGAAGTCTATCAATTTCATTCAGACAGCATATGAGAACGACAGTGGCATTACATTGTGGCCCGGCCATGGAGGAGAGGGAGGCAACACGTTCGAAGTGGTATGGTGAAAATTGTATATTGTGAAATTAACCTGAACTGGTGCTTTGGGTCCTTTTCTGCTGACCAAGATGCTACATACAAAATTGTTATATATGCTCATTTGAGCTTGCTGGTTTCCGATTATGAACCGGACAAACGATGGACATGCTTGCTAATAGATTTGACGCTCCCTCCCTCCCTCCCTCCCTCCCTCTCTCTCTCTCTCTCTCTCTCTCTCTCTCTCTCTCTCTCTCTCTCTCTCTCTCTCTCTCTCTCTCTCTCTCTCTCTCTCTCTCTCTCTCTCTCTCTCTCTCTCTCTCTCTCTCTCTCTCTCTCTATTTCATCTTGCAGGTTAAGTTAAGCGGCGCCTCATTTTCATGGATCAGCGGGTATTATGGGCACCACGAAAACAACTCTAACAAACCTAAAGTTATAAGATCACTCAAGTTTAGAACTGATGACGGTCATGAATATGGACCATTTGGTAACACCACTGAAGAAGGCAAACACTTCAAAATCAACGTTCTTGAAGGTGCTAGAACAGGTGGTTTCCACGGTCGCCAGACAATCGAACGGCTTGCAACATTGCCCTTATATCAATATGTCAGTGCAATTGGGATTTATCACGAAAGTTGAAACTAGTGACGTTACCTCAGCTGGATAAGCTGCCAACTCTTCCTTCTTCTAGGAGAGAATGCCATGAATGTACAGTTTGGTGATGAATCTAGAAAGTAGTTCAGCAGGTTGCGTGGATTTGTACTGGTTAATTTGTTGAGCGCTTGTTTGTTTTCCAGTTTTTGAACTCTTAAGGTTGTTGCTATGTTACTCGTGTGTATTTGCTATATGGGCTATATATCCTCTCCTTGATGCTTCTAGTTTTCAATAGTTAGTGCAATCCTACTTGGTGCAATGTTTGGATGCAGGATTAAATAATTCATAATGGAAATTGGTTTGAAATCAAGATGATTGAAATTCTATATTCATCCAGAAGGTTACCTTTTTCATTAGCTGCACAATTTTAGAACATTATTTGTCCACTTAAACCATTTCCAAATCACCAATTCCACTACAAAAAAAAAATGCAACTGTAACGCCCCACCCTTAAGGTGTTGTGAATGGGGTCTACTATGTCAAAGCTAAAATAAGATCTCCCAAGATGGAAATAGATACCAAGGTGTAAAATCATAATACTTTAACTATTACATCTCAAGTTTGCTCCTTAAGGAGTTAATATACAATTTTCAATGTCTAAAATCAAAATAACCATGCATTATAAGAAAATTTCAATAAAATTCTAAACTTCTTTGTCTTTTCCTCTGCTAGGTTCGCCTTTTTCCCATGTTGATAAAGGCTCTAGTATAGCATTGTATCCCTGTTTTTCCACTGAAAACAAAACTATGTGAGCTGAAAGCTCAGTAAGTAAACATGTATTTTTTTAAAAAATTCATTTTCAATCATATATATTTTTTTAAACAAATACAATATCTATACTGTCTTTTATGCACAATAAACTGTAATAAAACATCTTGATAAATGTGCATAGATATGTCAATTTTAAATCATGCATTCGTACTGGGGGTATTGCCATCTACTTGTGCTCGCGTGCAGCCGTGCTACACATTCGTGAGCTAAATCATCTCCTTTGGTAGTCCTGAGGTCGCTACCCAGGTACTACCATACTACTTTACTCCTTAGCAAACCCAAATATGCAATTATGCATCATACTCATGAATTTTAATTGATGCACCACTTAAATTCACTACTAAACATGAGTTTGAAATAATAATGCTCATTTTTGAATAAACAAATTTGAAAGAAATAAATAATCACATTTCATAGCAAATCATAATATTCACATAATATTTTCAAAGACATGCTTTGGTAAAAGTTTACTTACCTCTGAGTAGACTTTAAAACTCCTCTTTTTCCAAATTTTTTGTAGTAGCCTCAAGTCTCTTTTCCTAATTTTCATCACAATATGTTTATTATTTCACTTTGATTTTCACAAATATTATTTAAAATTCCATTTATAACTTTCTCAAAATTTCTCATAATTTTAATCGGTCAAAATCCTATTTTCTTCTATTTATTCTTATATTAATTCACTTTAAACAACTTTATTTTTATGTGTAAAATAAATTTGGACTTAGACTTCTTTAGATATTTTCCTTTAATTTTTCTCATATTTTTATAAATTTTTTTTTTTTTTATATTTATTTATCTATTTTCCATTTATCATGCCTTCATAAACTTTCATTTTTATTTTTTTTTTTCCATAAATTTATAATTTTAAACTCATTTAAGCTTCTAAATATTGAATTTAATTTTCTTGGTATTTTTCATAATTTTCTGTAATTTTTTTCAGTTTTTTTTTTTTTTTTTTTCTCGCCGCCGGCCGGCCGGTCGCCGGCGCCGGCGAATGGCCGCCGGTGGGCTGCTGCTGGCGGGCCGGAACAGTGGGCCAGGTTAGCGGGCTGGGTCCTTTGTTGGAAGTTGGGCCAGACTGAATAGTGGGCTGGTTCTGTTTAAGTGGGCTAAGATCTTGGGCTTGGGCTAAGCTTGGTTTTATGGGCTTCTGACTCACTGGGCCTATTCAGATGGGCTTAGCCCACTAGTCCAGAGCTTATTTATTTATTCGTTTATTTTCAACGGTCCATATTTTCCAACTAAAATAGCTTATATCTCTCAATATACATATCTGTTTGATCTGAAATTTTACATGTAAGCTTATAAAATTATGTTTTATAATCTGGACGGTCCATTTTTCAAAATAACATCTCTATCATCAGATTTAATATAAAGGGTTTAATAAAAGGTTAATATTAAATATCACTTCAAATAGCCACATAAACTAAATTTTAACAGAATTAATTCATCACATATAATGTAAAATATCTCGAATAATGTTTGTAATGGTTCAGATTATTCGTTTTGCATCTATATTTTCCTGTAATTATTTTTTTTTTTGTGTTTTTCTCTTAAAATACATATTTACCACTCTATATTATGTCTAAAATTGCTATATCTAAAAATCTATAAGTCTGATCAATCTAAAATTTTGCGGGCAAGCTAATAATATAATTATCTTATTATTGTACGGTCACAATTATCTAATTATGCTTAGAAGTGTGTTTATTTCGTCATATATCATTTCATACCCTTTATTTGGTACTTCTCATTTAAATAAGTAAAATTTCAACATTAAACATTTCAATAATACTCCTGTGACTAATTAGTCATGCTAGAATTGTCGTGAATGGTTTAGATCTATGAAATAACTTGCGTATAACATAGAATGAATGAGATTAACAGAGAAATTGGTTCGACGCAGCTTACCTAAAAATTTCTTTCTTCTTCCTTAGTCGGTCTCCGGCGGTCTTTTGCGTGATTTCTCTTCTTCTTCGGAAACCCATTTCACGTTGCCTTTTTATACTAATCCATCTGCTAAACGGCTGTGATTAATTGTCGTGCATGCCCATCAATTCCATCCGTTTCCATCCGTTTCCATCCGTTTCTTAGAAACGGACGGATGATGGCTGTTACATTCTACCCCCTTATAAAAGTTTCGTCCTCGAAACTTAATTAAACAAAAATGGATATTTTTGTTTGATATCTTCTTCAAGCTCCCATGTAGCCTCCGATTCTCCATGATTGCTCCATTGTACTTTAACATACTTTATCAATCTTTTCCGCAACTGTTGCTCTTTAGAATCTATTATCTTGATTGGATTTTCTTCATATATTAACTTGTCTGAGATTGACAATCGATCTGCTGTAAGCACATGGGAAGGATCTGACACATATTTTCTCAACATAGAAATGTGAAACACGTTATGCACCGCAGCCAATGAGGGTGGTAGTGCTATTCGATATGTCACTGCTCCGACTTTCTTTAAAACTTCATATGGTCCGATATAACGAGGACTGAGCTTTCCCTTTTTGCCAAATCTCATAACTCGTTTCATAGGTGATATTTTTACAAACACCTTATCACCTGTGGAAAATTCTAATTCTCTCCGCCTTAGATCTGCATAACTTTTCTGTCTACTTTGGGCAGTAAGCAATCTTTCTCTGATTAGCTTTACTTTATTTGCAGTTTCTTGCACAATATCTGGCCCGATCAATCTTCTTTCTCCGACCTCATCCCAATTTAAGGGTGTTCTGCAAGGTTTCCCATATAAAGCTTCATAAGGGGACATTTTAATACTAGCATGATAACTGTTATTATATGCAAACTCCACCAAGGCCATATATTTATCCCAACCAATTCCGAAATCTATTATACACATTCTCAACATATCTTCGACTACTTGATTTAGTCTTTCAGTTTGCCCATCTGTTTGTGGATGAAATGCTGTGCTAAATTTCAATTTTGTTCCCATTGTCTGATTTAAACTGCTCCAAAACTTTGAAGTAAATATAGTATCTCGGTCGGAAATAATTGCCTTGGGAATTCCATGCAACCGAACTATTTCTTTACAATACAGGTTGGCTAACTTTTCTGCAGAATAACTGGTTTTGATTGGCAAGAAATGTGCGACCTTTGTTAATCTATCCACAATTACCCAAATAGAATTATTTCCTGCAGCAGTCCTTGGTAACCCTTCA